>CP141146.1:34554208-34984208 GCA_035235625.1 Saururus chinensis | reverse complement strand
GGGGTTATGGCACTTTTTGGTAGATTTCATGACCTCACTACGGATGGTACCCCTCAGTAGATGGTCCATGCATGGTGGTTTGTATCAATTATCACTTAGGTTGTTATCTTATGAGTTTGTTTATCTATAGGATTAGACAAGGTAATTAATTTTTTAACAAAGATGTGTGAGATAATTAATGAGGTTGTTTAATATTTAAATGTTTAACAAGAACAAATAGAACAATTAAATGACTTGCCTAAAATATATGCTAGCCAAAAATACTTAAGTATTGCTTGTAAGGTGCTATGTTTCATGAGGTAGTATTAGTTTCTAAACAGAACTACGTCTAAATATGATCTTGTAGAAAGAAACATTGGAGATGTTATCCAATAAGGACGTTGGCAGCTAACATCTTGGTAATGTTGGCCTAATTTGAATAATAATTAATCCTATTACTCTTTTGGAAATTCTCCTATTGAGGAAGGTGATGTTTTGTTTTTTTTTGTCTTGTTGGTTACAAGTTGTTCATAAGGACTAGCGAGACATGATCATCAGTGGGGGATTGAGGAGAATTTTACATTAGTCGGTTCTACTTTTTTATTTCTTTAATTAAGTTTGTATTTACTAGCGTGTGAGCCAACTTTACTTCATTATATTTTTCATATTGGAAATAGTCTTGTACTTAAAAAGGTTAGCTTGCAATGTATGGATTTTTTTAGATGTGTAGAAGTAGTATATTCTTTGGTATTCGTATTTATGAACCTCAATTATTATGATGTGGATATTTAATCAAATGATTTATTTTATATTTAAGAAAAAAAATTCTCCTCATCATTTATTGCATGTATTTTATTAAAAAGTTTGAAAACATGGGTTGTGACATGCCCTGCATGAAAAATGAGGGACAAGAAGAGAGCAAGAGAGACTAGAGGAGAGAAAAGAGGAAACGGGGGGAGAGGGGTTGAGTAGTTGAATGATTGGAGTTATAGATTTTTTCCCTCATAACGATAATCATCCAATTTTCTTGTATTTATCCCTTGAATTTCTGAGTGATAATTAGAACATGATATTCAAATATCCACAATAATCCCAAATAGATAAAGTGATCATAATATTCAACAAAAAATTTGATATGATCAATTGAGAGAGTGGTTGAGTAAAGTGAAAAATTAAGATTTGTTAGTTAAGATAGATAAAGTAGGATAATTATAGAATATCCAAATAAGAGAAAAGTAAAAAAAAAAAAAAACTGAAAATGAAATAAAGTTGTCTCAAATTGGAAGATACCTTGGCGCCTTATTTGGAATGGGTGGACGAAGGGATCCTACAAGGACCTTTCCTAAATTATCGTTGAGTCTTATTCTAGGAATTATTTACTAATAAGCCTCTCAATTGGGCTTTTCAACCCAAGTCCAATCCCCTAAACCGAACGAATTAGGGAAAATAAATTAAAATTTTCTAGGTCCTATAAGAACCCGTACTACTTAATCCAAATAATTTCTTTTCTCATGTTTAATCTGATTTACTTTCTTCTCTTTCACCTTACCCAAAAATTCACCCTCCTATTTATAATACTTCTATTTATAGTACGATGGGCCACATTTGAGTGCTATGTAAAAGCATATTCTGATAATTGTGAATGAGGACCAACCGTGATGAGGATCACTGAAGGAAGTCCTTGAAGGTAACGTGTTACATCATTTTTTTTGGCTAAAAAACGTTGGACCAACTCGAATACTGTATTGAAAAAAGTAGGCAAAATGCTCTGTGTATTATATTGTTGCTTTTGTGTATGACGTCCATCCTTATAAAAAAATTAAAAAAAAAATTTCTAGGTTCAGTCCGTCCTAATGCTCACGCGATGCGTCTTATTATCGTCACGAGATTGTTAGGCTCTCATCCCGTCCTAATGCCCAAATGCTTACGTTAGTGAGGTTCATTCCACTGAGGTCCAAATTTACCACTGTTGTAAGGTATTGAAGGGAAATTCATGAACAATCTTTGAATGATTAGAAGTGTTAATTACTTGCCACCAAAGAAAAGGCAGCAAGTATAAATTGGCTCTCTGTTCCGTTTGTGAAGAACCTAAAAGCAGGAAAGCATGGTTTCTCCTCCAATTACCACTGTATGGGCACTGCATGTGATCACCGTGGCACACATCTAATGAGAATTTATGGGTGAAAGTGGTCGGAGCATTAGTCAATAATGTGATTTGTTTCTGGAGAAAGGAATATGAGGTTCCTGAAACTAACATGTGCAAAATGGTTTTCGAAACCATCTTGATAAGGGTAGGGGTAACTAGGAGGACCATTTATTTATTCACCTTTTATTAAGAAATAATCCCTCCAATTTAAATTAATATATCTATTTCGTTTTTCAAAATAAATTAGTTTTTATTTATTTTATAAAATTAAATAGAGCTATTAATTTAGGACAAAGGGAGTATAAAGCAAGAGGGGATAGAAAAGCCTTTTGCCAATGAAATTACATAATCAATGGATTATAAAAGAACCAACGCAAAGACATGAAGTGTATTAATGATAGCGCCTTACAAGGGTTAAAAGCCTACGCAATGTTCACATTTGAGAATTATATTGATAAGTTAGAGGTGAAGATGTATTTTAAAAAAGAATTGTATATTTTTCGGTAGGTCCTCTCTTGAAAGAATAACCAATTAGGATAGAAAATAACAGTATAGTATCACTACAATAAAAATAACTTTTAGTGACATACATAAAAATTTCACTAAATGTAAGTATTTGAGAGGGTTAAAAAAACATCATTAAAAAAATAACTTTTAGAGATGCTCTTATGAAAGCGTCACTAAAAGATCTATTATTTGCGACACTTTAAATTAAAATGTCGCAAATACTCTTCGCACCTCCGCAATAAACTTTATTTGCCAATCTTAAGTAAATCTTGCAAATAACATGCATATTTGTCAAGTTTAGATGTAATTGTCACAAATAACCAATGATAATTGTGACGTATAACTCTAAATGTTGCAAATACACTTATCATTTAAGACTGATATAATAATATGTTGTAAATAACATTATTTTTATGCAATATATATGATTTACATTATAAAATATATTTTTAATATATAAATATGTAATGAATAAGTATCAAAAAAATAAATTAACTTCTTCAATCATGTTTTAGTGAGACTAGGCTCATGCATGTCAGCATGAGCCTAGGCCCTGTGGGCTATCGAATTTCGATATGAGTATATACATTTCACAAGGGGTAGTGATGTTGGATGCCCCTTTAAGTCGCTAAATCTTAAGAATATTAAATTAATTTCTTCAGTCCTATTTGTGTGAGACTGGGTCTTGTGCATCAGCTAGAGCACTAGTTCTATGGGTCATCTTATTTGAATCCGATGATGCATCTAACTCATGGGGCAGGGAGGTTACACACCCCCTTACCCTATCGGATCTCGATTGGATAGCTCTCAAAGCCCAAGCTCACATACATAGGACTAATAAATTAAGTTAAATTATTTTGAATAATTATATGCCATGTATTTATATAGTAAATAATTTATTATTTAATTAAATAAAATATATTGAGTACAATATATAAAATAGAATATATGATTATTTGCAACGTACACTACAAGAAAACTGACTATTAGCGACGCTTTTAAGCGTCGCTAATAATATTATAAACGTCGCTAATGATTATTATCGATGTATATAAAACGTCACTAAATGCGTCGATAAAACAGGGGTCGCTATTGTATATTAGCGACGCATACCAAAAAGCGTCACTAAAAGTAGTATTAACGACGTATATTAAACGTCGCTATTAATATACTATTAGCGACGCTTGTTATTAAGCATCGCTAATAATAGAGTATTAGCGACGTTTACAAATGTCGGTAATAAAAAATATTATTTTATTTTATTTTTTGTTAAAATATAATTTTTTAATTTTTTTAATTTAAAAAATAAAAATAAAATAAAAATTAGTATTACCGACGTTTGTAAACGTCGCTAATGTATATAATTATTTTAAAAAATTTAAATAAAAAATTTAAATAAAAAAATATTTTTAAATAAAAAATTATCACAATTAGCGACGTATGAAAATTACGTCGCTAAAAAAATTAAAAAAATAAAAATTACTATTAGCGATGCTCTGATAGAGCGTCGCTAAAATATTTAAATACAAAAAAAATAAAAAACCGGGTCAGTACCCGGTTCGGAATGGAATGGTGTACTTGACCCGCGGTGACCCGCGTCGTGGGCCAGCACCCGCGCGGAGCACGGGTCACTGCACCCGCGCCGGGTGGTGGGGGGGTCATGGCATCGCTCACCTACTGGATAGGACGACGGGTCCGGCGGGGACGGCGGGTGCGGGCGGGGACGACGGGTTCAGGCCGAGACAACGGATGCAGGCCAGGACGGCGGGTGCGGGCAGGACGGCGGGTGCAGGCCAAAACGACGGGTGCGGGCCAGGACGGCGGGTACGTACGGGCGGGATGACGGGTGCGGGCGGGACGGCGGGTGTGGGCGGGGACGACGGGTGTGGGCAGGACGGCAGGTGCAGGCCGAGACGACGGGTCTGGGCCAGGATGGCGGGTGCGGGCAGGACGGTGGGTGCGGGGCGGGATGATGGCCATCGAATTCGCAGCTCCGAGCTCATCGTCCGAGGCTTCAAGGAGGTACCCAAACCCAGCTGCAAATCGCCCGAGGTGGAATGGAGGATGGGCCGGGGGCAGAGCGATCTCATCCTCCAAGCTCTTCATCACCGACACGAGGTCCAGGTCGTGGCCTCCCGGTCGTACTCGTCGTCGTGCATAGGGTGCAGGGTGCGTCGCGGCACGGGGCCAGACGACAAGGAGTGCTGGGCGGGGCTGAGAGGATCTGGCTGAAGGACCCAAAGACACCGCCTTCTCTATCCATGCCGCTGGCGGGTGTGGTGTGGGGTGCAGGGTGCAACGCGGGGTTGGACGAAGGGAAGGAGCATTGGGCAGGTCCGGGAGGGGGTGGCTGAAGGACCCAAAGATGGGCGGGGAGGGGGTGGCTGAAGCTGGAAGCGGAGGAGGAGACACGGAGGAAAGTGGACTGCCGGAGGTGGAATATAAAGACACGGCTGGAAAATTTCCCGAGCGCGAAATTTCACGCCCAAGCGCAGCCCGGGTTTTTGTTTAGCGACGTAAGCGTCTAAGCGTCGCTAATACATCATGTATTAGCGACGTAAGAGTCTAAGCGTCGCTAATACATCATGTATTAGCGACGCTTAAACGCTTACGTCGCTAGAACATGATGTATTAGCGACGTAAGAGTCTAAGTGTCGCTAATACAATGCATTTGCGACGTATTAGCAAACGCATCGCTAATTCATACGTATTAGCAACGCTTTACTATAAAGCGTCGCTATAAATTATTATTTTATGAATTTTTAAATAAAACATATACAAAGTAAAAAATAAATATTTTCCTCACCTCCTTCTCTCTCTTCTCTCTCTCTCTACTCTTTTTCTAAACCTTCTCTATCTCCTCACCTTCTCTCTCTACACTCCCTCTTCCCTCTCCTCTATCCCTCTCCCCTCTCTCTATCTCCTCTCTCTCTCCTTTCTCTCTCCCTCTCCTCTCTTTCCCCCCTCTCTCTCTATCCCCTCTCTCCTCTAATTTCAATTTTTTATAATTTTTTATTTTTAAAAATTAATTTTAAAAATAAAAAAAGTAAATAATATACGTCGCTTTTAGTACACGTATTAGCGACGTATAATGATATACGTCGCTAATACATGTACTAATAGCGACGTATATCTCTATACGTCGCTATTAGTATTTTATTTTATTATTATTTTATTATTTTTTTAAAAAATAAAAAAATGAATAAAATTTTTTTAAAAATCAAAATAAAATTCCTCTCACCCTCCCTCTCTTCCCTTCCCTATCCCCTCTCTCTTCCCTCCCCTATCCTCTCTCTCTTCCCTCCCCTATACTAATAGCGACGAGGCGGAAGGCGGCGGAGTGGCTGCGTGGCAGCGGAGGCCAACGGGGCAGTACCTGATGAGGGGGGAGGAGGGGCCGGAAGAAAGGCGACTGGGAGGGGGACAGAGGCGGAGGACGGTGGGCAAAGGCTGAGGGGGGCGAAGGCGAGGACACGACAGTGTGGCAGAGGCGACGGCGCGGCAGTGTGGCGGAGGCAATGGCGCGGCAGTGCAGCGATGTGGCGGTGCGACAAGGGTTGCGCGGCGGTGGGCAGCGGGTAATGGGTGAAGGGCGAAATGTGAAGGACGAGGCTGGGGGGGATTTGTACGGCGCAGGGAAATTTTGCCCAAGCGCGAAATTTCCCCGCGCAAGTATTTTTTGGGTTTTTTTTTAAAAACTTTAATTATTAGCGACAGTCACTAGGGCCGTATGTCGCTAAATATATACTTTTAGCGATGTTTACTCAAATCCGTCGCTAAAACAAATTTCTCTATCTTCCCCTCTCTCTTCCCCCTCTCTCTAACCTCTCTCTCTGCCCTCTCTCTAACCTCTCTCTCTACCCTCTCTCTACACTCTCTCTCTACCCCTCTCTCTAACCTCTCTCTCTCTCTGCCCTCTATCTCCTCTCTCTCTAACCCCTCTCTCTCTCCTCTCTCTCTACACTCTTTCTCTCTCCACCCTTTCTCTCTCCTCTTTCTAACCCCTCTCTCTCCTCTTTCTCTCCACCCTTTCTCTCTCCTCTCTCTCTTCCCTCCCCCCTCTCTCTTCTAATTTCAATTTTTTTTTAGATTTTTTTATTTTTAAAAATTAATTTTAAAAAATAAATAAAATAAAATACTAATAGAGACGTATAGGAATATACGTCGCTATTAGTACATGTATTAGTATTTTATTTTAAATTAATACTATATGTCACTATTAGTATTTTATTTTAAATTAATTTTTTTTATTTTTTAAATAAAATTTTTAAAAACCAACAATATAAAATCACTCTCTCTCTCCCCCTCTCCTCTCTCCCTCCTCTCCTCTGTCCCTCCGCTCTCCTCCCTCCCCTCTCTGTCTCTCCTCTCTTTCCCCCTCCTCTCTCTCCTCCCTCTCTCTCCCTCTCCTCTCTTTCCCCCTCCTCTCTGTCCTCCCTCTCTCTCTCTTCCCTCCCCCTCTCCTCTCCTCTCCTCTCTCTCTCCCCTCCCTCTCTCTCTCTCTTCCCTCCCCCTCTCTCTCCTCCCTCTCCTCTCTCTCTTTCCTCCCCTCTCTCTCTCTTCCCTCCCCCTCTCTCTCCACCTTCTCTCTCCTCCCTCTCTCTCTCCCCCCTCTCCCTCTCTCTCTCTCTTCCCTCTCCTCTCTCCCTTTCCTCCCCTCTCTCTTCCCTCTCCTATCTACCTACACACTATCTTTCCTCTAATTTTAAATTTTTAATATTTTTTATTTTTTAAAATTAATTTTAAAAATAAAAAATAATTAAATAAAAATACTAATAGCGACGTATAACTATATACGTCACTATTAGTATTTTATTTTAATTTTTTTATTTTTAAAAATAATAAAATAATAAAATTTTTAAAAAAATTAAAATAAAATTTTAATAAAAATAGGTAGTAGTGACGTATATGACTATGCGTCGCTACTACGATGAGGTAGTAGCGACGTATAGCATATACGTCGCTATTAGTTCTTATTTTTTATTTTTTTAAAAAACTTGAGAATTATTAGCAACGCTCATATTTAAATGTCGCTATTGTTGAAACTATTAGCAACATTTGTAAGTATACGTTGTTAATAGTGTTGAAATTTATTTTAAAAAAATTAAATATATATCTATTAGCGACGCTTATATAAGCGTCGCTAATAACATTAGTATTAGCGATGTTTGGAATTGTGCGTCGCTAATAGACTATTATTAGCGACGCTTAATATTATGCGTCGCTAATAGTTGTATTTTTTGCGACGATTTTCTATATGTCGTTATTAGCATATATTAGCGATGCATAGTATTGCGACGCTTACATAAGCGTCGCTAATACCCAGTTTTGTTGTAGTGGTATATACATATATGTCGCATATAACATAATTTTTAATTGATATAAGTGATTTAAATTACAAAATAAATTATTCAATATGTAAATAAATAAAACTTCATTAATATAAAAAATTAAATTAATTTCTTCAGTCACGTGTGAGTAAGATTCGACTCACAAATGTTAACATGAACCCTAACCCTCTAGGCCATTGAATTTCAATCTAACAATGTATGTAACTTAGGAGGAAGGTAGAATGCATGCCCCCTTGTCGAGACCTAATAGCTCTCAACGCCTGAGTTCATTCACACATAGGGACTAAAGAAATTAATTTTATTTTTTTGTGATGATATATCATGTATTTTATACTAAATAATATAATATTTTTCAAAAATTAAATATATTAAATATATCATTTAAAATATAATACATATGTATTTGTGACAAATTGAAATAAACGTTGCTACTAGCATAGATTATTTACGACATTTATCTATGTACATCGTAATTAACCCTCCTTATTTGTGACATATACTTATATATGTGGCAAATAACATAATTTTTTATTCATGTAATGAATTTAAATTACCAAATATATTATTTAATATATATATATATATATATTAATTACTGTAAAAAACTAAATAAATTTTTTAATCATTTATGAGTGAGAATGGGTTCAAGTGCGTTAGCATGAACCTGAGCCCTGTGGGCTATTGAATTTTGATTCGATGATGCTTATATCTCAAGGGGGGGGGGGGGCATGTTGCCTCCTTGCATTGTTATATCGCAAAAAAATTAAATTATTTTCTTCAGTCCCATTTATGTGAGATTGGGCTTACATGCATCATTGGGAGTTCTAGCTCTACATACTGTCGTATTTCAATCTAGTGACGGAAATAACTCAGGGGGAAGGCGGGGTGCATGCCGCTTCCGCCATCGAATCTTGATCTGAAACATTTGGGACTAAAAAAATAAATTTAAAATTTTCAATGATTACATATCATTAATTCATCTATTAAAAAATATATATTATTTGATTAAAATAAAATATATTGTGTAGAATATATATAATAGCATATGTGATTATTTGCGATGTATATAGATGAATGTCGCAAATAATCTAAATAGATGAATGTCGCAAATAATCTAAGCTATTTGTGACATATGTGGATATACATCACAAATAACCTTTTTATTTTCTATTTATATTAACCTACATATCAAATAATATATATTTTAATTAATGCAACTGATTTTAATTATAAAATATATTATTTAATATATAATAAATAATTAAAAAAATTTAATTTCTTCATTCATGTTTTGTGAGACTAGGCTTACACATGTTAGCGGGAGCACCATTTCTTTGGGCCGTTAGATTTCAATTTTTTTTCACATGCCATATATATTGTATTTATATATTAAATAATATATTATTAAATATAAATAAAATATATTACATAGATTGAATTTATTATTATATGGGGTGTAAGATGATGCTTGTGAAATTAAGTGAGCAAGTTGAGGTTAGAACTATCAATTAAACAAAACTATCTCAATTAAATGATTGGTCTGTGGTCACATGAAATCATGAAATGGGGAATGAGGCAAGGGAGCAGATGCTTCAAACAAGGAAGGAACATCATATTCACAAGCAATATTCCAATTAAGTTAACCATCAAATGACTTGAATAGAACTTTGGGTGTGGGTGTGGAAATGGGCAAGGGTAAACAAAAGCATGCAGAACTTCACAAGCAAATTCAGGTAAGAGCATCAAGTAAGGATGAGTTACCACAATTCCAAGCTGAATGTCAAATGTCATCTAATAGCCAAGTTAGTGAGAAAATGTGAGCACAAGCTATAGACAATTCTTAATTGTTTTGACTAACATCGAAGTTGAAGCCTTAAAGGGAAATATTAGATGATAATATCATAATTCTTAAGGTAAAATTTGTATTTTTGCAAAAAATTAAATTAATATTTTATTCATGTTTGTGTAAAATTGGGTCATGCATGTTAGTGTGGGCCCCAACCCCATTTGACATTTGATTTTTATCTGACAACACACATAACTCAAGGGCAGGCAGGTTGCATGCCCCCCTAGTATATCAGATCTCGATTCAATGGCTTTCAAAGCCCGAGCTCACACATACAGGACTAAAGAAATATTTATATTATATTTGTATATTAAATAATATATAATTATATGTCCAAAAAAATTGGTTATTTGTAATGTTTATAATAAACATAAAAAATAACATCATATATTTGGAACATCTACTATAAAATGTCTCAAATAACCTATGTTATTTGTACTCATATCGAGCACAAAATTTCATGTGTGTCGTTTATTTTCTCCGCACCACCCCCCCCCCCCCCCACGCTATCGGCCGGAGAAGGAGGAGCTCCTAGGCGTCGATCTCCTCCTCCTCCACTTGCCAGAGTCAACCCCCCCCCACCCGCCTCTTTTGTTTCCCCACCCCACTGTTGCAAGCCAAAGGAGGAGAAGAGCAGGGGCTCCTGTGCGCATAACTCCCTCTTCTCCTACCACAGGAATCCATGCCTCTCACCCCCCCTCATCCTACCCCCACTCTCCCCTGCTTACAAGACAGTGGCGGAAAAGAGGTGGGACTCATCGGCGCCAGACTCGTCCTCCTCCTGCTGGACACATAAAATTGAGGAGAGTCATCTAAGTTCAATGGAGGATTGAAGACTAAAGGATAAACTCATAAAAAAGAGGTGCTTATTTGAAAAGGCTAAAAGAAGGCGAAGACAAAACAAAGAGAAGAGAAACTTTAAAACATGGAGGACAAGACTTGAAGGACAAAAACAAAAAGAAGAGAATGATCAAACAAAAGGAGTTTATGTTAGAGTCTTTACAAGAGGTTCATAGTTTGCAAGTGTCAATATAAAGATCTTACTTGTTAGTGCATTGATTTTGTCATTGAGAAGTTACGATAGTTTTTTACCCTAGTTTGGGCTTCCCATGTAAGAATCGTGCACTTGCTTGTGTGTTGTATGTTGATGGTTTGGTTAACGAATATAATGATTATGAATATGTAGAGATTAGAATTAATCATTTTTGTTGTTTCAAGTAAAATTCCTATGTCTAGAGGCTAGAACTCTTAATTGTTTGCTTGTTAAAGTACTAAGGTTATGAGATATCTACTTATCAGCTAAGCAATCTTGATAGATATTAAAGTCTCAATTGGTAGTTGAAGATTTTTATTTAAAAATTTTCTTTTCAATCATGTTGTCCATCATGATTTTCATGTTAGTGTGTCTCAATTTTGTCATAGAGAAATCTTGCTTGTGTTAGTGTTTGCTCTTATAATATTTGCTTGATTTTAATTATTTTTCTACTTATAATTACTTGTAAACCTTGCTGATTGTGTGCCCTAAGTTGTGTATTTACTTGCTTTTAGAATTAATCATTGCCTTGCGTACTTAAAGTTAGTTGCTTAGGTGCTCTTGGTTTGTTTTAATCATAAATAGCTGCTTCAAATAATTCAATGGTTGAGCATGGAGACTTAGGAAATCATATGAATCGACTAACCTTATTTGATGGTCAAAGATTTTCATATTGAAAAAATAGAATAAAAGCCTTTATTCAAGATCTTAATAACAATTCTTGGAAAGTTGTGAGTAAATGTTGGAATCCTTCAATGACAAAAGACAAGGATATAAATTCCATTTTAAAATATGAAAGTGAATGGGATGAGAATGAGACTAAACTTTGTAATCAAAATAGTAAAACCCTTAGGGCATTATTTAATGCATTAGGAAAATCTTAGTATAAGTTAATCTCTAATTGTACAACGGCTAAAATAGAGTGGGAAAAACTTGTTAGATATAATGCTAGAAAGAAAGCTACGAAAGTATCTAAGTTACAAATTCTCACACGAGTTAGAGAACATCATGATGAGTAAAGAAGAAACAATTTATAAATGTTATGCTAAAATATCTGGCAATTTCAACAAATGTGATCAATTAGGAGAGCTAATATTAGATTACCTTGTAATTAGGAAGATCTTACGGTCCTTGTCTTATAAATTCAAAATTAAGGTGGTTGTAATTAATGAATATTTAAAAATTGAAACCTTAGATATTGAGGAACTCATAGGAAACTTAAGAAACTTTGAGATAGAAGAGGAGAATTATAGGAATAAGAAAGAATTATTTAAAAAATTAAAAGGAAAATAAACTACCTTAAGAACAACTAGGACGTCTTCCCATAAATCTAAAGCTTTGAATTCCTAAGAAGAATATGAATAAAGTGAGAGAAAATATGAACAAATGCTCTTGTTGACTAAGAACTTTAGGAAAATTTTGAAAACTCATAACTTTAGGTTTGGGAAAGAATTTAGGGAAGAGACAAGGAGAAATAAGAGATAAGAAACAAAACAAATAAGATAGGAAGAACATAAGTGTTTTGAATGTTGTAAGTTAGGCCAATTTACTACTAATTATCTTAACAATAATTCTTATAGTTCTTCTAACTAAAAAGCTAGGAAATTAAAGGGGTTTGATAAAAAGAAAAAATTGAAAGTGCAATGACTAGTATTCTTGAACTTGTTCCAATTTTAAGATACTAAAATGAAAAGACCAAACCAAACCGAGTTAAGAAAGATACCAATTTTATAAAAAAAAATGAGAAAATTATGGTAGATTCGTATAAGATAATAGCACCCTTACCAAGTTTTAAATTCAACAAAAATCAACACAATGATGAGGAATCACGAATTTGCCTAAATAATAAATTATAACTTGCCTAGTGAACTAATCACACTTGAGGGGGGAAGTGCTAAAAAGAAAAATTTACAAATTTTATTATAGTTTTTTGTCTCTAATAAAAAATTTTATTAAAATTTTAGACCAAACAGAGCTGTCAATAAATCATATAAATTCCAATAATACCCTTGAGTTTGGACCTATTTAGTTATATTTATGATTTTAGCTTAATGCACTTAATTGATAAAGGAAGATTATTGATTAATTAACAATATACTTAGTAATCCTTGATCCTAATATGTATATGTAGAGAAATCAATAATAAGCTTTAAGAATATAAAATTGACTAAAATACCTTAATAGGTAATTAAAGTTATGAATATTGTACTCATTATCTTGGGAGTGTTAATAAACTCTTACTAGGTAATAATATGAACTAAAGTCTCAACTTTATAATTAGAATATAAATAGACCTAGGAAAACTAAGATCATTTTCAGATCTCATAAATACATGCTTAAGGTTCGAGTATGTATGATATTTGACAATTAATGTTAAGCCTCGATCGTCATTTCTTATAATAAAACAATGTTTATGATTTAGATCATGTATACATATTGATTGGTATGTTTACCATTCAAACCTCATACCTCATGAATATATATTTATAAATCAATTTCACATTACATAGTTGATAATAATTTTGTGTTACATGCATGGGAATATGTTGATAGTCATGTATCAAAGGTGCTTTATGTTTAATAGAACTCATGTTTTGGATTTTTTGCTCCATATTGTACCTGTTCAATCTGATAAACACATGTATTTGAGGATGAATTCTCTTAAATGAACATTTGAGGTTATATAAATAATATGATCAAGTTAGAGTAGATGAGTTTTAGGTAGACCCTAAGCATTGGATGAACTCCTAGGTAAGTGTGTTGGTTGGTCTGTAGAACAGCCAAGGAGAGACCATCTGACACTTGTGGTATGGGGCATAATGTGCAAATGGATAGCTCTAAGGTTGATTGCATGTAAATTATTTCTTTTGCATTGCAAAATACTCAAGGTATAGGACATGTGTACTAGTGTCAACACAGAGGAATTTTTAAATACACAACCATAGACATGCTGCTAGTGGTGATTCATTTTAATGTGAAACCTTGAAGTGGGTGGGGTGAGTTATTGAGTAGAAGGCCAAGCTTGTCAAAACTTTAAAGTAAGTGTGCAGTGAAAGCTTGAATAGAGTGCCATTCCTTTTAAGCGAGGAAAGATGTAAGATATGAGAATTTCCTAATTTTCTAATGGAGGATATATTGATATTTAAAAAGTTTGACCCTTTGACCTTTTTAGTTGAATAACTTCCTAAATAGATTAAATTTAGGGTTGAGACTGATATAGTTAAAAAGTAGACAGAAAGAACTTTGAAACACCAATAAGAATATGCAAAAGGAGTTCAGATGAGAGAGATATGACCGATTAGCTTTGGGCCCGTTTACCCCAATTAGACTTAGATTTGGACCATTTACTTAGTTATGTCGGCCAATAAACTAAAGTGACGAGAATTGGGGTTTAAACACCATTTGGGACTGCCCAATGGTAGTTTAGTTGGCCCAAAAGTCCTTAGGGGATTAGGGTCCCTAATCCCCATTATAACTATAAATACCCTTTAACGTTTTTGGGTGAGAGAGTTTTTAGAATTTCTTGGAAGTAGCTAAGGTTTCATATGCTCTAACATCTCTCAAAACGAGTCAACTTGTTTCTTCTTCTTAATTCATCAGGTTCGGATTGAAATCAAAGGCTTTTCTTACAAGATCTTAACCTCCATGTCTTCTTCCATTCAAATCCCTAAAATTCCCTTGATTCTACTCAATTTGTAGAACCCTAGATCCTTGTTTTTTATTTAAAACCTTGTGATTCATGCTCAAACTTCATTAGACATAATGAAGTGCTTAAAATCACATATTTAATATAGTTTTGAGTCTCAAGTTGGTAGGAATCATCGTTTATACTCATGGCTAATGAAAAACTTAATTTTTGGATTAAGGATCTCTTGGTTTAAGAGGATTAAAAGTGTTTCTCTGCTTTAGAGGTAAGGGGTTTTTGTTTTGATAGTAATTTATTGCATTAACACTATGCTAGATGTGGTTAATCTAGTTTCTTGATGATTCAGGGTTATATGGCTTGAATTTTCTCTTTGAGAGATTTTGATGTCGTTTTTGTGTAGGTTTGATAGGGCTTTTCATAATTAAAGATTTAGAATTTATTACATAAAGATTCTAATGATTGATCGCATTATTTTTGGTTGAAAGTCCTAGTTTTCCGTAATTTTGTTTGTAGTGATCGATCACCTAAGATGGCCGATCAAACACCAAAAGTTAACATCTTCTACTTTTTTGTGAACAAGGGGACTGAACAATTAGGTTATTTTCGAATCGATTGGCCAACTGATTGATCACCCATATAGGATGATCAATCGGCCTAAATGATTGTTTGCTGATTTTTGCCACTGATTGATTAACAAAGTTCCTGATCGACAGAGTAAACTTTTACTTATATGGATGTTTCAAAGTTCGATTTTCATGCTTTTGATGGGTCTTTTGCATGTAGCTAGACAAGTTTTGATTATGTATAATAGAATTACTTGCGTATACAAGTATATAATGTTATCCTAAAGAATTAATATTACATGCAACATGTTTAAGTTTATATAATCATAGTTGCTAAATTATGCTTTAACATGATATAGTATAATCACTTATGTTTGTATATGAAATCATGTATCATGAAAACAGTTTGTGAAATATATTTAATAGTGACTGGCAGTTCGTGGGAGCTTTGTGTGCGCCTGGCTCACAATTGATCACAAGATCTTTTTGTGTTCACACAGTTATGGTTCGCTAATATTCTTCTTAGTTGAGTCTCTTGCACTTCTATTTATATTCTAACTAGGTATCTAATGGGTCTAGGCAGGGTTATGGCACTTCTTAGTGGATTTCACGGCCTCACTATGGATGGTACCCCTCAGTAGATGGTCTATGGTAGTTTGTATAATTTATCACTTAGGTCGTTATCTAATGAGTTTGTCTATCTATGGGATTAGACAAGGTAATTATTTTTTTAAGAAAGATGTGAGATAATTAATGAGATTGTTTAACTAGAATAAATGAAACAATTAAATGGCTTACATAAAATATATGCTAGCTAAAAACACTTTGCATGTATAATGTTATGCTTCATGAGGTGGTATTAGTTTTTAAACAGAACTACGTCTAGATCTGATCTTGTTAGATGAAACATTAGAGATGTTATCTAATAAGTATGTAGACACCTAGGATGTTTGCCTGATCCAAATAATAATTAATCCTACTACTCCTTTGCAAACTCTCATACTGAGAAATGAGATGTTTTGTTGTTGTTGGTTACAAGTTGTTCATAAGGAATAGCGAGACATGATCGTCACTGGGGGATTGAGGATGATATTACATTAGTGGTTTCTAGTTTCTTATTTCTTTAATTTTGTAAGTTATTGTCTTTACTATCATGAGAGCCAACTCTACTTCATTATTATTTTTTTCATGTTGGAAATAGACTTGTACTTAGAAGGTTAGTTTGCAATGTATGGATTTTTGAAATGTCTAGTAATAACATATGTTTTGATATTTGTATTTATGAACCTCAATTATTATTATTTAGATACTTAATTAAAGGATTTACTTTATATTTTTTTTAAAAAATGTCAAGATTTATTGCATGTATTTTATTAAAAAGTTTGAAAACCCGGGTTGTGACTTGCCTTGCATTAAAAAGGAGCGACAAGATGAGAGGAGAGAGAGGAGAATAGGGGTGGACCAGAAAGAGGGAAAAGAGGTTGAGTGGTGGAATGATTGGGGTTATAGATTTTCTCCCTCCTAATAATAGTCATCCAATTTTCTTGTATTTATCACTTGAATTTCTGAGTGATAATTAGAAGATGATATTCAAATATCCTTAATCATCCCAAATAGATGAAGTGACCATAATATTCAACAAAAATTTTGACACGAATAATTAAGAGAGTGGTTGAGTAAAGTGAAAAAAAAAAGATTTGTTAGTTAAGAGGGATAACGTAGGATAATCGTAGAATATCCAAATAAGAGAAAAAGTGGAAAAAAAAACTGAAAATGAAACAAAGTTATCTCAAAATGAGATAGAATTTGGCGTCTCATTCGGATTGGGTGGATGAAGGGTTCCTATGAGGACCTTTCCTAAATTATCGACGAGTGTTATTTTAGGAATTATTTACTAATAAGCCTCTAAATTGGGCTTTTCAACCTAAAGTCCACTAAAACGAACTAACTGGGGAAAATAAATTACAATTTTCTATGTCTTATAGGAACCCGTACTACTTAATCCAATTAATTTCTTTTCTCTCATATTTAATCCAATTTACTTTCTTTTCTTTCACCTCACCCAAAAATTCCCCCTCCTATTTATAATACTTCTATTTATTGTACGATGGGCCACATTGAATACTATGTAAAAGCATCTTATGATAAGCGTGATGAGGATCACTGAACATCAGAGTTGAGGGGTATGGACTTGAGCGAAGGAAATCATTGAAGGGAACGTGTTACATCATTTTTTTTGGCTAAAATGCTCTGTGTATTATATTGCAGCGTTTGTGTCTGACGGCTTCATCTCTATGACACTTCCTACAAGACAATTCTAGGTTCGCCATCCTTATCCAAACAAAAATAAAAAAATTCTAGGTTCATTCATAACGCTCACGCGATGCGTCTTATTATCGTCACGAGATTGTTAGGCTCTCATCTCGTCTTATTGCCCAAATGCTTACGTTAGTGATGTTCATTCCATTGAGGTCCAATTTTACCACTGTCGTAAGGTATTGAAGGGAAATTTATGAACAATCTTTGAATGATTAGAAGTGTTAATAACTTGCCACAAAAGAAAATTAGGCAGCAAGTGTAAATTGGCTCTCTTTTCCATTTGTGAACAAAGAACCTAAAAGCAGGAAAACATGGCTTTCTCGTCCAATTATCACTTATGCATGGAGCTCAATAATTTGAAGGCAAGGGTATATGGGCACTGTGATCAACAAAACAGGTCTTTTCACACATTCAGTCTTTAGCTAATGAAGTAAAACTTGGCAAAAAAAAGTCCACGAGGGAGACGGGAAATTGGCAGCATACGCGATGCTAGCTCGTCGGTTGGAGACCATTATCCACTAACCATCGTGATGCCACCGCCATCTAATGAGAATTTATGGGTGAAAGCGGTCGGAGCATTAGTCAATAATGTGATTTGTTAGCAGAGAAGGCATATGAGGTTCAAGAAACTAAAATGTGCAAAACGTTTTTCGAAACCACCATGATAAGGGTAGGGCATAATTACGAGGACCATTTCTTTGTTCACCTTTTATAAAGAATTATTCCCTCCATCCTAAATTAATAAATCTATTTGGTTTTTTAAAATCAATTAATACTTGTTTATTTTGAGAAACCAAATGGAGTTAAGCAAGAGGGGATAGAAAGGCCTTGTACCAAGGAAATTACATAATCATGGAATGTCAAAGAACCAACACAAAGACATGAAGTGTATTAATGATAGAGCCTTGAAAGGGTTTAAAGGCCTACGCAATGTTTTCAATAAAGGATCAAAATGATAAGTTAGACGTGAATATGTATTACAAAAAAAGATTGTATATATGTAAGCAGGTCCCCTCTTGAAAGAATAACCCAGATATAAAAGTAAGGTGTCACGATAGAAAAAATGACTTTTAGTGGCATACAAAAAAACTTCACCAAATGTAAGTATTTGCGAGGATTAAAAAAACATTATTAAAAAATAACTTTTAGAGATGCTTTTAGAAAAGCATCACTAAAAGCTTTATTATTTGCAACAATTTAAAATAAGACGTCACAAATACTCTTCATGCCTAATAAGTACAAAAAAATTAAATTACTTTCTTCAGTCCCGTTTTAGTGAGATCGGGCTCATGCACGCCAGCATGAGCCCAAGCTCTATAGGCAATCAAATTTCGATATGACCATACACATTACAAAGGGGTAGGCATGTTGCATTTGCCCTTAAGTTGTCATATCTCAAAAAGATTAAATTAATTTCTTCAATCTAGTCGCGATGTTTATATTTAAACGTCACAAATAACCATTGATAATTGTGACATATAACTCTAAACGTTGCAAATACACTTGTCATTTATGACATATATAATAATATGTTGTAAATAACATGCATTATTTTTATTCAATATATGTGATTTATATTATAAAATATATTATTTAATATCTAAATATATATTAAATACGTACAAAAAATTAAATTACTTTCTTCATTCCCATTTTAGTGAGACTAGGTTCATGCATGTCAACATGAACCGGGCCCTATTGGCAATTGAATTTTGATCCGACCATGCACATTTCACAAAGGGGTAGGCAAGTTGTATGCCCCCTTAAATTGTCATATCTCAAAAAAATTAAATTAAAATTTCAGTCCCATTTTGTGTGAAACTGGGCTCTCGTATGTCAACAACAGCACCAGCTTTGTGGGCTATCTTATTTGAATACAACAACTCATATAACTCATGGGGAAGGCATATCGCATCCCCCTTACCCCGTCGGATCTCGATTGGTCAGCTTTCATAGCCCAGGCTCACATATATGGGACTCAATAAATTAATTTAAATTATTTTTTATAATTATATATCATGTATTTATATATTAAATAATATATTATTTGATTAAATAAAATATATTGAGTAAAATATATAAAAAAGAATATATGATTATTTGTGATATATATTCATATATGTCGCAAATAACATAATTTATAATTGATATAAGTTATTTAAATTATAAAATATATTATACAATATATAAATACATAAAAATTAATTAACATAATAAATTAAATAAATTTCTTCAGTCATGTGTGAGTGAGACTTGACTCATGCATATCAGCGAGAGCCCTGGCCCCATAAGCCATCGAATTTCAATTCAACGATGTACATATCTTAGGGAGAAGGTAGGTTACATGCCTCCTTGCGCCTTAGGATTGAGATTTGATAGGTCTTAAAGCCCAGGCTCCTTCACACAGAGGGACTAAATAAATTAATTTGAATTTTTTGTGATCATATATCATGTTTTTATATATTAAATTATATAATATTTTTAAAAATAAAATATATTAAATATAACATATAAAATATACTATATAGTTCTTTGTCATGAATAGAAATAAATGTTGCAAATAGCATACATTATTTGTGACATTTATCTATACATCACAAATAGCCTTCCTTATTTGTGAAATATACTTATATATGCCGCTAATAACATGATTTTTAATTCATATAAGCAATTTCAATTAGAAACTATTTATTCAACATGTAAAATATATAAATTAATTAATGTAAATAATTAAATTAATTTTTTTAATCACAAATGACTGAATGGATTCAAGTGCGTTAGAGTAAACCCTTGCCCCTGGGCCGTCAAATTTTGATTTAATGGCGCTCATATCATTGGGGGGGGGGGGGGGGGGGGGGTATGTTACTTGGCTCTTTGTGTCATTAGATCTGAAAAAAATTAAATTAATTTCTTTTGTCCTGTTTATGCTAGACTTGGCTCACACGCATCACCTAGAGTATCTGCTCTATAGGCTATCGGATTTCAATCAGATGATGGAAATAACTTAGGGGGAAGGCGGGTTACATGGCCCCTTACCCCATCGGATCTAGATCTAATGGCTTTCAAAGCCTAGGCTTATACATTTTGGACTAAGAAAATTAATTTTAATTTTTTCAATGATTATATATAATTAATTCATATATTAAATAATATATTATTTGATTAAAGTAAAATATATTGAGTAGAATATATAAAACGGAATATATGATTATCTGCGATGTATATAGATAAATGCTGCAAAAAATCTAGGTTATTTGTGACGTATATGGATATACATCACAAATAACCTTTTTATTTTCTATTTACATTAACATACATCTCAAATAATATATCTTTTATTTAATATAACTAATTTAAATTTATAAAATATATTATTTAATATATAAATATATAATAAAAAATAAAAAAATAAATTAATTTCTTTGTTCTTGAATGTGTGAGACTAGGCTTACGCATGTTGGGGGAGCACCACTTCTTTGAATAGTTAGATTTTAATTTTTTTCACATGATATATATATTATATTTATATATTAAATAATATATTATTAAATATAAATAATATATATTACATAGATTGAATTTATTATTATATGTAGAGTGAGATGATGCTTGTGAAATTAGGTGAGCAAGTTGTGGCTAGAACTATCAATTAGACGAAATTGTCTCAATTTAACGATAGGTCTGAGGTCACATGAAATGGTGAATGAGGCAAGGGAGCATATACTTAAAAATGCTTCAAACAAGAAATGAACCTCATATTTACAAACAATATTCCAATTAAGTGAACCATTAAATGACTTGAATAGAAGTTTGGGTGCGGAAATGGGCAAGGGTAAACAAAAGCATGTTGAACTTCATAATCAAATTCAGGTAAGAGCATTAAGTAAGGTTGATTTACCTCAATTGCAAGCTAAATGTCAAATGTCATCTAGTAGACAAGTTAGTGAGAAAATGTGAGCATGAGCTACAAACAATTGTAAATTGTTTTAATTAACATTGAAGTTGAAGCCTTAAATGGAAATAATTGATGATAATTAATATCATAATTCTTAAGGTAAAAGTTGCATCTTTACAAAAAATTAAATTAATATCTTTAGTCCTGTTTGTGCATCAATGTGAGCCCCAGCCCCATAGGACATCTGATTTCAATCTGACAACACACATATCTCAAGGGCACACAAGTTGCATGCCCTTGTAGGACATCAGATCTAGATTCAATGGCTTCAAAGCCCGAGCTCACACATATAAGACTAATAAATGTCACAAATAACAAAATATTTTTGTGATGTTTACTATAAAATGTCTCATAACCTATGTTATTTATACTAATATCGTGCTCAAATTTCATCTGGGTCATTTATTCCCGCCCCCATGCTCTCCCTTGCTGTCGACTGAAGGAGGAGAGGAGGGGCTCATAGGCATTGAACTCCTCTTCTTGTTGGAGTCTGGTGGCCCCCCTCCCTCTGCAGCTCCCCCTACTCCACTACTGCATGACAAAGGGGGAGAACGACAGGGGCTCCTCTATGTGGGACTCCCTCTTCTCCTCCCACAAGAGTCTGTGCCCCTAAACCCCTGCGCTACCCCCACTCCACCTTGCTACTGGCTGGAGGAGGAGTAAAAGAGGTAAAAGAGGTGGGACTCCTTGGCCCTGGATTCCTCCTCTTCCTCCCGCCAAACACATAAAATTGAGAGACTCAACCAAGTTCAATAGAGGCTAAAGGATAAACTCATAAATAAGAGGAGCTTCCAAGGAGGAGAAAAGCTTTAAGATATGGAGGAGAAGACTTAAAGGCTATAAATAAAAAGAAGAGAGTGATCTAAACAAAGTGAGTTTTGTTAGAGTCTTTATAAGAGGTTTGTAGTTTGAGTCAATGTAAATATCTTACTTGCTAGCGCATTGATTTTGCCGTTGAGAAGTTGCAGTAGTTTTGCCTTAGTTTGGGTTTTCCATGTAAAAATCATGTGCTTGCTTATGTGTTTTGTATTTTGATGGCTTGTTTAACGAATATAATAATTATGAATGCATTGAGATTAGGATTAATCATTTTTGCTGCTTTGAGTAAAATTTCTATGTATAGAGGCTTGAACTCGTAATTGCTTATTTGTTAAAGTACTAGGGTTATGAGATATCTAGTGATTAGCTAAGTCATTTAAATGGATATTAGAGTCTCAATTGGTAGGTAAGGATTTTTATTTGAAAATTTTCTTTTGAATCATACTATCCATCATGATTTTCATGTTACTATGTGTCAGTTTTGCTTAACCCAGTTAATTTTTTATTCATAAAGAAATATTGCTTGTGTTAGTGTTTGCTCTTATAATCCTTGCTTAATTTCACTTGTTTTATACTTATAATTACTTCTAAACCTTGTTGATTGTGTGTAAGAGGCCAGGTATTTCAATTTCTGAAGCTCAGCTGTAGTGAATCTCATAGTAGGAGGCCCATCAAAATATAGATGTTCCAAGTTTTTTAATTCCCAAAACTCGTCTGGCAACTTCTCAATGCCGAAGAAATGTCTTCAGCATTGAAATTTTTGAGAAGGTTCAAAGTGGAAAATGCTGAAGAAATGTCTTCACAGCAAAAAATAGTCAGAAAAAGAGCTTTGGTATAAGCTCTACACAGTAGGGTGAAGCCAGTGGCTATGGTAATAAGCTAGCAGAGGTAACAATGGCGGAGCAGGAATTAACATAGGAGCCGTGATTTTGGATTTTTAAAAAATATAATGGCATTGCAGTGAAAAAAAAGGAAAGTTTGTTAATTTGTTTTAACATGTAATTAGCTAGCATAATCTGAAAGAAGCTCCGGTTGTTCTGAAATTTTTTTAGAAATAGACTCAACAAATGTCGGAATTATAAAAATAGGCCAGGTACTTCGATTTTGCACGATTAGACTTATGCATGTTCCACTTTCCCACACGTGCACTTGAATTTCTGATAATACCCTTAGGCTATATATATATAATATGAAAAGCCCTCACTCAGGGGAGACGGAAAGACCCCGCCGTCAGCCTCTCCTCCTCCCTCATATCCTCCTGCATTTTATCCTAGATACAGGAGTCGCCGTCCTCCTCCCCAGTCTCAACCATCAGCCTCGAAAAGAACTGAGGGAGCCATCGTCCTTCTCTCCTCCTCCCCCGTCTCCTCCCATATTTTCTCCTAAATACGAGAGCCACCATCCTCCTCCCCCGTCTCAACCATCATCTTCTCCTAGATACGGGAGCTGCGTCTGGTCCTCGTCGTTTCAACATCCGATACCATCTAGTTGAAGAAGGACCATTGTCCGCTTAGATCGTGCACGGTAGGATTGAACCTAGTTCATCTGTCATCGCAGGGTGATTGGAAAATGACTACAAAGTGAAGACGCATGGTAGGTTTGAGGTGTGTATTTTTTGAAATATTGCTTTGTTAGAGTCCGTTAAAAGTAGGGCGATTTGTGCTTGGTATGATTTTCACTAATATAGGGGTGTAGATCTGGGGTCTTGTGACTTGGCTAAGTAATGTTAGTTTGTGGCGAAAAATAGATAGTTTGTGAAATGTTTAGTTATATGGTTTGTGCTAAAAAATATATGAGAGAAAAGGAATTCAATATTTATTTTCTTTGTGTCTGGTTGTTTGCTACAATTTCCCATCAAATGGACGGTTTGATTGTATCAATTCGGTTTGTAATGTATGGTTGTATTTTGATAGTTTATGATGGATTATGTTATTCCGGGGTTGTAAAATAAGCAAATTAAGGGTAAAAATAAAGGATTATGTATTTTGCTTGTATGTTTAGATTAACTAATGATTTGATATGATATCTAGTGAGGAGGAGACAATTGGACCTAGTTTACATGGGTAGCACATAGTTAACTGATACATCCTAACTATTGTCTGGTAGATGGTAGGAGGCTATTTTTTGTTGAAGTACATTGCGTGGTGATTAGATTTAAGCAAGATAGGTTGAAAAGGTTGGTTTTCGTGATGTGATCAGATATCAAGCAAGGAGGGGACCATATGACCGATTTTTTATAGGCAAATCAAAGTTAACTGATACAGCCTAGCTGTTGACTGGAATATGGTAGGATGGTTAACTTTGGCCCAACTTTGAGGTAATTATATTTGAGGAAGATAGGTGTAGAAGGTAGGTTTAAATGGTGTGATCTGATATCTAGGGAGGAGTAGACCACATTAACTATAATATATGGTTAAACAAAGTTAACTGATCAAACGAACTGTTGAATGGTAGATGGTAGGATGTTTTTTGTTTTTCGAAGTACATTGTGTGGTAATTAGATTTGCTGAAGATGGGTTTACAAGGTAGGTTTTAATGCTGTGATATGATATATAACGAGTAGTATACCATATGACCTAGTAGATGGAAGAAAACAAAGTTAACTGATACATCCTAACTGTTGACTGATAGATGCTAAGAGGCTTATATTTTTTGAAGTACATTGCGAGTTCATTAGATTTGTAATAGTTATGTTTTCATATGGGTGGATAAATAAGAGTGTTAGTAAGTAAATATGTGAACTTGATCTTCTGTGTTTGGTGCTTAGTTAGTATGCTTGTAATATATTTTAATATATGGAAAGTAAGTAAATGAATAATATTTTTTGTTGTTAGGGTAAGTAAGGAGAATATACATAATTAGTTTTATTCATGGCTATGATGTGATCATATAACCAAAGTTAACTGATGCATCCTAACTGTTGACTGGTAGATGGTAGGAGGCTTATATTTTGGGAAGTACATTTGGGTGGTCATTAGATTTGCGCAATTTGTGTTATAATATCATGAGTATGGTGTGATCTAATATTTATTGACGACGATACCGTATAACCTAGTTTATATGGTTAGAAGATAGTTAATTGATTTTGATTAATTGTTGACTGGTAGTTAACTGATTTTGACTAAATCTCTCGCTTCACTTCACCGCAGTACACTTATATGTCCACCTCCCCGAGGCATACAAGGGGCAGCGGAGGAGAAGCTAGGGCAGAGACCAAGTAGGTGGAGGCCAACATTGAGGTGCTGGACAGTTTCACAATGTATAGAGTGATTATGCTAGATCAAAAGATAGGATGTATTTGGAGAGTAAACATTATGCACATAACATAGTTTCTTCATTAGGCGTTAGTGGTTGCAGGTGAAAGTATAAAACCATAATTACTATCGACTCGGACGATGAAGACCTTAAAGTCAAGGTGGGGAACATAGATATGGTGTAACACCATATCTTTGTTCCCCACCTTAAAATTTAACATCTTCATTGTCTGATTCGATAGTAATTATGGTTTTATATTTCCTCTTGCCACTAGCAACGCCTAGTGATTAAACTTTATAATGTGAATGACTGATTGCTCTCCAAATCAACTACATTATCTGATACCTATTGCCATATATTGCCAACATCGAATCATATGCCTCACATGATAGAGTTAATGACATTTTGTAAGAATATATGTAATTAGTTTTATTCAGAATAATGCAACCATATGACTTAGAATATATATATGGTTAAACCAAAGTTAACTGATACGGGCTACCTGCTGACTGGTAGATGTTAGTAGGTTATTATTTGTTGAAGTACATTGTGTGTTCATTAGTTTTGAGTAAGATAGGTTTACATGGTAGGTTACAATCATGTGATATGATATTAGTGAGGATGAGACCAACAAACCTAGAGTATATAGTTAAAAGAAAGTTAACTAATATTGGCTAACGGAAGACTGGTAGATGGTAGCTAGCTGATATATTTTGAATTAAATTTTGGCTCATTAATTTTGTTATTGATTTGAAGGGGTAGTGGAGGAAAAGCTAGAGCTGAATTATCAGGTCGTTGGAATTGGATGTTGAGGTGCCAGCAAGCTTCGTAGTGGATAGAATGATTATGCTAGATAAAAAGATGGGATGTACTTGGAGAGCAATAATTCTACACATAACAAAGTTTCTTTGTTAGGTGGTGGTGGTGGCATGCAGAAGAAGAAAACTATAATTATCATAGACTCAAAGTCCAAAGATGCTAAGTCTAATGTGAGAAATGATATGTCATACAATCATGAAATAACTCAGTGATAGTATAACATGTTAATTCTCACCTTAGACTTAGCATCTTCGGACTCTAAGTTTATGATAATTATAGGTGTACTTCTTTTTCTTGCCACCACCACCTCCTAATGATTAAACTTTGTAATGTGCATGACTGATTGCTCTCCAATTCAGTTACATGTAATCACATGCCGCACATCATAGACTTAAGTATATTTTGTATCTTCAGCATCACTTGGTCACGGTGGATAATGTATACCCAAGTGTATTTAATGGTTAGAAAATGCCTTCGTATATAGTTTGGATGATATTGTACAAGCAAATGTTTCACAGGGTTAGAACTGCCATAATTTATTGATTATGGTGAGTGGATTGGTGGAAGTAGAAATAGTGTTTAATACATTCATATACAATTCCGTTGTTCTTATAATGATGATGATAAATATTATTTAGAAAATATAAAATGAAAAGCTACAGCTTCCCATAGACGTCATTAAAAACACAAATAGAGTTAAATAAATTCAATATCGATGGTTAGAAATGTTATTTTCTTTAGTTGGGGCACTTAAGAAAGCGTCATGTTAATATGAGCCGGGGTTCACGCACACGCGCGTCAGCCCCGGCTCTATGGGCAATCAAATATACATATGATGGGGTATAATACTCATAAAAATGGGACTCATACAGCCCAGGCACATGCATGTGTGCGTTAGCCCGGGCTCATATAAACGGTACTGAAAAGGAAAAACTTTATAGGAGCCCGGGCTCACGCACGTCTACGTGAGCCTGGGCTCCATGGCCAATCCGATGTACATCCAATGACCCATATTGCTCAGAAAAATGGGTCTGATACAGCCTGGTCACACGCATGTGTGCGTTAGCCAGGGCTCATATTAACGGTACTGAAAAGGAAAAATTTATAGGAGCCCGAGCACACGCGCTTCTACATGAGACTGGACTCCATAGCCAATCAGATGTACATCCGATGGCCCATAATACATAGGGTCATTTAAACCCTTTACTATTATGGGCCATCGGATCTAAATCGATCTGATTGCCCATAGAGCCCGGGCTCACGGAGATGCGAGTGTGCCCGGGCTCTTATAAACTTTTTCCTTTTTAATACATGCATTTCACTTCATATTTCCATGGTGTATCAAGAGAATCAAGAATCATCGCCACGTTTGATAAATGTGAAAACCGTGAAAACCCCCGACAGAGTTTCTTAACATCCATCCGAAGGTTTCTTCCCGGGCTAACTGCTGAGGTATTCTCTTATGGCTCCATATTCTCATCTCCGTATTGGCAGATCAGGTGACATAGGTTGGCAGAAGGTGGATGTCAAATAGCAGCCTCCACATATGTATTCATGGAGGAAGACACTAATAGTCTCATTTCTACTTAAAGGTGTCCCTACCGGAACATCAGTAATGTTGGATGTGGAGAATATGTTAATGTTTGTATTTGTGGATGAACTACTTCTTACCTGATATGCTTTACAAATGAAACAACAAAGGCAGCTAATTTTTCGGTGTGGAGATGGTGGGCGAAAGCTTTAACTGATCCAGCTCAACTGATAACTGGTAGTGGCGTTTAACATAGGTAACTTGCGGGTACAAAAAATCTTGTCTTGTGTACGTACTTATATGGGTGGGTGTGCCGCATGTACATTTGTAATAGGGATGAAGTAATGATTGAGGTTAAGAATGAAATTGATGCCCGTAAACACAAAGTTGTTTCAATTTTGCGACGAATAGCATTGACTAATAAGTATCAACTGATAACTGCCAGAGCCTAAATGACATAACTATCAGGTGTATTCAGATGGATACAGATGAGCAGCCTCTATTATGTGTGTGGGGGGGAGAGTGGGATTGCAAGTCGACACAAGTATGATTGCTCCAATGCCAAGTCAGATCTCATATTTGTTAGAAGCTCATTGATGTATGAATCCTTGGTGCCCATGGTTTACAAATTAATAGGATGTTGTAGCAAGGAATACTCGTTGAAGATGAGTTTTACATATCCTTTGGCAATCCCCCTGGACGTACCTCCAACGAAAATATGTGATACTAGGACTCTTTAGTGTTTTTTGCGATATTCCAAGACCAGGCACGATGGTCTACCATTGATAATAACCAAAGTGTGACATGTATGTGTTCCAGGAATGTGAGCTGAATATTGATGTATCCGAAGCAAAGATGAATGAGTCGATTATTTTCAATGATGCCGAAGAGCATAGTAGACATGCAAATGAAGTGAGGCATAAGGTGGAAGTGAAGGAAGTAGGAGTGAGGAATTCCATTGAAACCAATGATAATTTGGCAAGTGCTGCTTCAGATATGGACATATTGTACATGAACATGATGGATTTCAGTGACGATCGGGAAGTAGATGACTTACTACGTGAGGCCAGGGAGTTGGAGGCAAAGAAACCTCCTCCTGTTTACGTAAATTTGTAATCCGATTATAATGAAGAACTAGTAGATGTCCCCATTGCAAGGCTTGAAGTGGATAAGGTGAACATCTCAAATATTGAGGAGAATAAGGCCAACTCAAATGAGGGTAATGATGTCGGAGGAGCTAATGATGAAGTTAGTGGGCCAAACATGATGTATAACAATGACGATGACGAAGAAGATGTCATCGACAATGGATGGTAAGAGCATCTTGAGGAAGACATTAAATGGGATAAATTTGAATTGCATGATTATGATGAGGATGTCTATATTGTGAGGGGAGATGATGACAGTTGGTATGGAAATGGTCAAAATGAGACTTCCACAGGGACAGAAGGTGGAAGAGGTCCGCCTCTGAACTCAAATAAAGTGAAGAACATTGACATGGCTGAAAGAAAGTGGTAAGAAGTATACAATCATTATTATTATTTGTTTGTTTGTGAATTTATGCATGTGTAGTAACAATTTAGTGGTTTTAAATGCAGTGACGATGAAGTACCAACAAGAGCTAATGGAATAATATCACTCATAAATGATGGAGATGGTGGTGGGAGGGGGAAAACACCACCATCAAGTAGCATTTTTGGGAAAACTTCGGCACCAGAACAACTTCAAAGGTCATATCATGTGCTTACCTAGTTAGTTAATTGATTGTGCCTAACTTATAACTGCTTGTTTCGTTCTAATACCTATATAAATATAATCGTTTAGCAGATTGGATGCGGATGTGTGTGTGAACGAAGAGCACAACATGGATGTGGAGGTTGATTTGTATGACTATGGCAAAGATCCGAATGTTGTTCTACTTGGGCAAGAGTTTATGGATAAGGACTCTCTGAAGCTACATATACACAAGTATGCTATGCATAACAAATTTGAGTTCAAGGTAAAATATTCAAATAAATCTTTATTCACAGTTGTGTGCAATGTGTCGGGATGTCCATGGAGGTTACATGCTGCAATAACTAATAGGTGTAGTATCTTCGAAGTGAAAGCTATGAACAATGTTTATACATGTGGGAAACCAATATTTGGAGATCATAAACAATCAAAAGCGGGTATTATTGCTGACTCAATGGTGAAAAGACTTAGGAAACATGTTGCTTATACTCCGAAGGATATTCAAGTTGATGTCAATTTGGAATATGGAGTTAAGATGAATTATTCGAAGGCATATAGGTGAAAGGTTGCGGCGTTTAACAAGTGAAGAGGATCGTACAAGTCATCATATGCTGAGTTAGCTACATACTTATATGAGTTGGAGAAGGCAAATCCGGGCACCTCAATTGCTATCCAGTATGACTCATCAGATCTAACATTCGAGAGATGCTTTGTTTCCTTTGGAGCAGCCATGGAGAACTTCAAGAGGTACATGCGACGAGTTATATGTATAGATGGCACATTCTTGAAAGGAAGGTACAAAGGGACTTTGTTCGTGATATCTACATTGGATAGTGAGAACCATATATACCCAATTGCTTGTGCTATCGGAGAAGGAGAGAATAATGATGCATGGGGATGGGTCCTTGCACATTTGGAAACCCGACTTGGTTACTTGGAGGGCCTAGTGATACTTTCTGATCGGCATAGATCAATCAAATCACAAGTAGCTCAAATGTTTCCATATGCCGCACATGGATAGTGTGCATTTCACATTTCTCAAAAGACAGAGGTTTGAACAGTAACTTCTTCAGGGCGGCTAAAGCATTTAGGCCGAAGACATATATGGAAGAGATGGCCATCATTGAGGAGAAAAACCCAGAGGCCTACAAGTGGTTAACTGGAATTGATAAGTCACGGTGGGTTAATGCTTACTTTCCATCGCCCACGTATAATATAGTCACATCCAACCCATGCACAATTTGGACCAAAACTAACCAATCAGGAATAATATCTCATTCCTATCGTACCATCAAATACCGCAATGACCCCTGTCCATTATCATCTACAATTCCGATGTGTTATCAGAACAACATCATACAAAAAATATGGATTTCTCATCATTCAACATCAGCCAACAACTATTCGAAACCATCAAATTATATTAGTCATGTACCAACACAAATAACTTCAAGATTCACCTTCAACATTAAACAAACTGATATGCCTCCATAAATTATTCATATAAACCATTAGTGAAACACAAACCGAATCACATAGTCAAGGACAAACACTATCAAGTTAAGCCACATCTACTGTTAAGAAAATGGTCGTCATATGGAATTTTGCAGAATTTGGTATGCAACCCTATGTCTCATGATGCGCATGTCTTCTCCGGTAAAGATAAATCGGTACCCATGCGATAGGTACCACATATAAATGCATACGTAGACACCGCAATCATTGTTGTTGATTTGTTGTGGGTGTTCGGTTATCTCTCTCACCGGGAGGTGCAAGGTAGCAGCTACTGCATATCCCAATGTCAACAAAACTATTGGCAAAACATGTCTGAGAATCACAATTTCTTGTAGTACTGCTCTACCTCAACGCCAGAGTAATATGGGTCCATGATGTATAGGTCATCCTTCCTCAAGTCTAGAAGAATGAGAGTCTAATGGTTACCGTTTACGTGAAGAGGCAAGTGGTGGACCTCATATTCCCAGAAGTCTTTTTCATTCACCTTCATCAACTTCAGCATATTGGACAGAATTTTTGGCCATGCGTCTGCATTGGCAGCTTTGGAGACAGTTGCATCCTTTTCCTTCATAGACGCGTAAATGCTGAGGAGGGTAGATGCATCCATCCTCATAAGCTCCTGTGGAATTAGAAACAGACGTCAGTCAAGTAGTTATTAGTTGAATATGATATTAAAAACAAATGAAGGCCTACCATAAAATGGATAAGATGGAAGGCTTGCTTATTACTTGGGTTCCCAAGGGCTTTCTTCCGTAATGCCAGCACATACGCATCAATATGCTATATCAGATGAATCGAACATCGAATGAGTATCGTATATAATAGGGATGAGAATTAGAATAACTATTATTGTGTACAACTCAAATTCGCACATACATTATCCCAAAGCCACCTATGTTGCTGCATAATGGACCATATAAACTCCGATGTCAGCTGGCTGGCTGATCAATTATGAATGCTCCGAATGTCAACACTTATTTATGGCAATGAAAAATGAAATTAATCGATATGAAATGAAATGTGTATGTAACCGAGTACTATGCTATAACTCACTCAGATTTCCAACCCTTTCTAAGGCTCTTTCGAATGGTTTTTTCTTCTTCCGGTGTTAGGGTATGTGGTTTAGGACATGCCAACTCCAGTAATGCTATCTCCGAGAGATCAACGAGTCCACATATCTTACTTCTTTGGACTTCTTGCCCTGCTAGATTTTGTCCCTTAGGTTGGTTGGCAGTACCTAAATGTCTGCTTTCTTCAATTTGATCCAGTAAATGATTCGCCAATTCAATGTTAGCCTGCCCATCTTCTTCTCCCTCGTATTGAACATCGTTGACGTTTAAGGGCTCCCCAGCAGTCTCATCCTCTTCCACATCACTTGGTCCCCTCACCAACCTCCTCTTGATTCTCCTTGGCGCCATATAAGAGGCCCTTACATATTTGTTGGCAGTCCTCTTCCTCCCATGGACACTAGGGGGCACAACCTCTTTGACTGTTGGGGCATCTCTCCCAATGTCAACCCCTGCCTCCCCAACCGCCACATCAAATGCACCATCAAATGGGAGAACTACATTTGCGACGATTTCCTTTGAAAAAATGCACGTATGAGTAGAAGTGCAAATCATAATATAAAAATATTAGGACAATGTGCGGCAATAACGAAAGAAATGTATAGCATTGACGCAAGAAAATCACGTCCTTCATATGAATAAAATTGTGAGGTAACTAACCTGCAGATGAGAAGATTCATTAATGGGGTTTTGATGGGCTCCATCATCAGTAACATAATCATATCTAGCATCCTTCCCGTCCTGGTCAATATTGTAAACCATACAATGATTATTGTCGAAATACAAGAATAATAAAACTTAACACTAGTAAGAAGTCATAATAATTAATATACTGTAGCTAACCTCAAATGGGTCTGATGACCTCCCCTTCATAGACAACAAAGCTAAAACATCTTGAGACAATTTATCTACCTTGGCCTCCAACCAATCAATGCATCCTATTTTAGCTGAATGAGGTCAATTGTGCCAGCAAGCTTGACTAATGTGTCATTTATCCAGTCCAATTGGATATGCACATTTTGTCTTTCTGTAGCATGGGGTTGTCCACTTCTATCTTACCGCACCTCATCAACAAAAGAAACAATTGTTTCATGACCTCGCAGAGTCTCCTCCATATCCACTTCTACTTGTTCCTCTGCCCCTTGCAGGGCACAACCAACGGGGACCTCAGATTTATCAAAAATTATCCGGTCCCCCCTAAGAAAGTTCTTTAGCCCTGTGGCTGATTGGACAATCTCATCATCAGACTCAGCTTGGGTCAACTCCAAGCGCCTGTGCACCAACACCTAAAAGACAAAATATGTTCATTATCAGTCATTCTATTTGTCGTTTGTAAATTATAAGTCATAGTAAGATGACAAATGACAATATATTACCTTCACCCTGCCAAAAATTGCTTTGTCAATTGCATCATAACTGGGCTTCTTATAGTTAGCTCAATTTAGCAATCTAGGATAAACATCCTGTACTCTTCTCGCACATAAGTCCCCAAGCAGAGGAATCCTTTCCATTGCCCAAACCTGCATATTTAAACCATGGACATAAATGCCATAATCGCATATGCAACATAGTACATTAAAACCTCAATCAAAATACCTAAAATAATATACCAAGAGTGCCAGTACAAATCCATGCACAATGTAAATGGTTTTGGTTAGGCCTTCCTTGCTTCCTCCAAGCCATGGAGGGTGTCCCAATATGCAATGTTACCCAATAGATATGAATTGGACTCCTCCACATCATCAGCCAACAAAAAAAACCGCTGGTCCACCTTATGCTCCCACCCTCTGCCCACAATGAAAGAAGCCAATACCAGTATGTGGGCCAACTTCACCGCGTCTTCATCACTTTTTCTTATGATCTTCTGGTATATCTGCTCCTTTGTAATGTGAAGCTTCTCCTTACTGAACACCCTACAAAGTAAGGAGTCCTTTCTCAAAACTTTTGGCAGTGTTGGAAGGGATGGGAGCACATCAGGCATACGCAGACCAGTTACTTGGGCAAATTCGGTGGGTAACAACTTCATCGAATAGGCTTCTGTCACTTAAAACCTATACTCTCCCTGATGCATTTTTATGATGTGATGCAAGGCTTGAAGTGGGAACATGATGATCTTTCAAATAGTGTTGCTTGTCTTCTATGCTTATTGAAATGCTCTTTGAGCTTCCGTATGTAAGCATATGTTGATTTCAGTTGAGGGTCGCCCTCATGGGCTCTACCCTTATCACTTTCAACTGGCTTGAAGATCACTTCCGCATTACTTGGTAGCTTCACCATGCAATGTTTAACAATTCCAAATGGGCATTACTTGGTATCTTCAAGCTGAGCATGGGTCATAATTTGGCATGTAACCCACATGCACCACATACATATTGGAAAATATTTAAGTGAACAACACCTATTTTGAATCACACAATCAAAATTTGTAGTATATCAAATGCATGCGCACTAAGCACCAAACATACAATATTAGTTTGACAATATAAATTACATACACTCTCCAAAAAATCCTTATCTACACTTATACAAACCTCACTTGACCAAATTAACTTACCTCACATTGTAATATTAGTACAAAAATAATTGTCAATTGTAATGCACTATCAGTTGACTATGTTAGAAAGTTATATCATAAGACATCAAGTCTAAAGCCGGCACAATGCACTTTGTACAACAATAAAAGATGCCTATAGACTACCAGTCAACAATTATGCCCTATCAGTTAACCTTGTTTTAAGCATGTGTACTTGCTTAAATGGTCTACCCTTGATTTTCATCATATCACATATCACAGAGAATAGAAAAAAAAGCTACTAGTGAGCAAACAATTTTCAGATGTAGCCTAAAGCCGGCATAATGCACTTTGTACAGCAATAAAAGATGCCTAACGACGACCAGTCAACTGTTAGGCCCTATCAGTTAACCATGTTTTAAGCATATGTACTTGCTTAAATGGTCTACCCTTTATTTTCATCATATCACATATCACAGATAATGGAAAAAAAGGCCACTAGTGAGCAAACAATTTTCAGATGTAGCCTAAAGCCGGCACAATGCAATTCGCACAGCAATAAAAGATGCCTAAAGACTACTAATCAACAATTAGGCCCTATCAGTTAACCTTGTTTAAAGCATGTGTACTTGCTTAAATGGTCTACCCTTGACTTTCATCATATCACATATCACAGAGAATGAAAAAAAGGCCACTAGTGAGCAAATAATTTTCAGATGTAGCCTAAAGCTGGCACAATGCAATTTGCATAGTAATAAAAGATGCCTAAAGACTACGAGTCAACAGTTAGACCCTATCAGTTAACCTTGTTTTAAGCATGTGTACTTGCTTAAATGGTCTACCCTTTATTTTCATCATATTACATATCACAGAGATTGGAAAAAAAAAGGCCACTAGTGAGAAAATAATTTTTAAATGTAGCCTAAAGCCGACAGAATACAATTTGCACAGCAATAAAAGATGCCTAAAGACTACTAGTCAACAGTTAGGCCCTATCAGTTAACCTTCTTTTAAGCATGTGTACTTGCTTAAATGGTCTACCCTTGATTTTTATCATATCACCTATCATAGAGAATGGTAAAAAAAGGCCACTATTAAGTAAACAATTTTCAAATGTAGCCTACCAACTACATTTCGACCCTTACTTAATTTTGTCACTTTGTTTTACATTCCGTAAAAGTCGTCCATGTAAGCTAAGCCCCAAACACACATTATACAATCGAGAACATGAAAGACCCACACTCGTATGAATCTACACAAATATAGGCCTAACTATATCAAGTCTAAAGCCGGCACAATGTACTTTGCACATCAATAGAAGATCCTAAAGCCTACCAGTCAACAGTTAGGCCCTATCCGTTAACCTTATTTTAAGCATGTGTACTTGCTTAAATGGTCTACCCTTGATTTTCATCATATCACATATCACATATCACATATCACATATCACATATCATAGAGACTTAGCCTAGCAACTCAATTTCTATCCTCAAAGACTTTTAGCCCATGCTTCCATGGTTCTTCAGAGCTGTGACCACAAACTAAGCACTAAACACACAATCTACGTTTGACAAGATCAATCTACCCATGTATATACCAGACTATGTAGAGTTTATTGACCACAAAATTTATTTTCAAGACTAAAATATAATGTACCAGTCAACAATTAGGCCATATCAGTTAAATTCGTCTGTGGCATACAATAATGCTTCTAACAGAGCACGGGCCCAACTTAACTAATCGGCTATATTTTTCTTCCTTATCCTACATACAATATTTTTTTGCATCAGAGATTTCCGTTTTCAAAATTTATCATGAGATCACATACTTCAAATATTTAAATCAAATTTACCTTACTACATCACATACACTAATCATAACAGTACATACGACCAATTTACACACCTATTATGAATTTCATCACACAATCTCAATAAATTTTAAACCAAACCATATAATACAGCTAAACAAGATATTCGCTTCTTAAATTAACCGTACAGAGTTGTAGGATCTCACTTTGCCATTTATGTCATCTTCTATTGATCAACGGATGAGGAGATTGATCAGAGGGCCAAGTAAAGAGGCAGAATGTAGATTAGGGCAAAACACCAAAATGCAGGATGTGGCCAGTTGGAAGAGAGGGATGGCGGGAATGGAGCTTAGCAAAATGTCTTCGAAGGGGGGAAAGGTGGCCGCAATGTATGTCTCCGGTTGTCAAATGACTGCCGCAGTGAGATCGCCGGAGTGCATAGAGAAGGATAGAACAAAATGGGAACTTTCTCTGCAATACCAGAGGAGCAAAATATGTGGGATTGGATGACCGATAGCGGAGAAGAAGAAGGTGATGGATGAGATATAAAACGCTGGATGAGGGGTTGCCGGAAGGGAATGCGATTCTCGTAACGGTCAATAGTGCCGGAGGGAAAACTGAAATTTGAATTTTGGGTTGCAACTCGTGAAGTAGGGTCGAGTCTATTCTTTTCCATTGCCCTAAGGGTATTATTGGCAATTCAAGTGCTTGTGTGGGAAAGTGGAACGTGCGTAAGTCTAATTGTGCAAAATCACAGTACCTGACCTATTTTTGTAATTCTAATATTTATTAAGTCTATTTCTAAAAAAAATTTGGTCATTCTCAGCATTAATACCCTTTACTGAATAAAATATCCGTGTATTCTATAAAAATGCGTTTTTGGAGTGAACGGCTTTTGGATTGGAGTTGAAAATGCGTTTCTTTGGGTTGTTAAACAAATCTAGATGAGGCCATCCATTGATTAGGACAGACCTGGAGAGCCTTATCTAATAAACCCTAAACTTCACAACACCTATCCCAAGCTTTTGCCAGCAAAAACTTCTCTTATGTCTTCTTCCACTTCGTCTCCTTCTTCTTCTTTAACCATGGCTCCTCAGGTAAGGCCAAACGACAAAGCTCCTAACAGGAATAGTCTCGGTAGCACTTGTGGATGTAAACACCCTGCCAATGTTCAGAAGCAAGCTATCATCTTCGGCACAGCGCTGGTCATGGCCCTCGGCTTCCACCTCATCGGTACTGAGCCGGACATGAGAACCACTGCCGTCCTTACAATCAGGGGCACCATCAGGGCCATCTCACCAGGCTTCGCCTTAGCCTAAGCCATCCAAAGGGGCCTCATTCGACCTAGATGATACCAAGTGTGGAAGTGGCACTCCTTGTTCGATGCGGGTGTTGGGATCTACGCCGTGGTTGGATGTCTCACCTCTGTGCCAGCCTTCTTGGATTGGCTCTTGGAAGTGGCAGTCATCATCGTCACTACCATTAGGATCTTGTTGCAAGTCCATCGGGCCAGTCAAGACAGGCCAGAAATCCATGTGACACACTAGACCACCAGAGCAACACGCTACTAGACCGACTATGCATTTCATATGGTCTATATTTTCTTATCTTAGATTGAAAAAGCTGGATAGTATTTGATCTGTAGCTCTTTACATAAGTGCCACTAGGGCATGAATCTTTTGTTTGGGGCCATTCATGTCTTCCAGACCATTAATTACTTAGCTATAAAAGCAGAAGAGAACTTCTTTTCTCATTCATTATATCCTCTACTTTGGTGATCGTCTCACTCCTCTCCATTCACCTGACATCAGTGTGTTTTTTTTTTTTTGAAAGGTAAAAAAGGGAAGAGACTCCCTTCAATTAAAATCAGGAAGGAATAGAGTCAATGAACAAAAAAAAAAATTCATTTGCCATCTAAAAGCAATGAATGGAAACTCACTAATGAGCTTAGAAAGATAAGAATTGACCCCCTAACTTGACTTTCACAATAATTGAGAAGGGAACGTTTATGCTTACCTTCATTAAAACATATACGACTATTTCTCTCTTTCGAGATAAGGTAAATGACACAATTCAAGAAGATTTTTAGCAGTAGACCTAGAGCAGGAATCTGGCAATCAAAATAATGTATATGATGAAGAACCCGTTCTGATTGATGACAAGAGATGTTCACTCTAAAGAAATTAAATATAGTACTCAATATCCATTTGGAATAGTCACAAGAAAAGAAGATATGCTCAGATGATTCTATATCAGTCTTACAAAGGATATACCTATTAACAATATGAACACTTCAGCATTGAATTTTATCCAACTAAGAAGACGTCCATGAAACATAAGCCAACTAGTAAAGGAATGTCGTGGAATGTTACGTTTAAACTAAAATTATGTAGTCTACTTTAAAGAATTAAAAGGCTCTGATAGAAACTTGTAAGCTGACTTTAAACTAAATTATCCAGACAGGTTAGGACCATGTGAACTAATAGTCTGCAGAAGATGATATGATCACATCTTAAATTGATATGAGGATCCCATTTTCAACCATTATTAACCAAGCAATATGAGATTGAAGCCAACGTGTGACATACCATCTGATGAATCTCTTTGCCCATAACTATACAAGAGGGTAAAGCTACCTACCTAGGGATCCAGCCAAAACAAAGTGGTATGTCCATTGTTGATCTTGTAGTGGATAAAATCAACCATAATATTCCGTAAAGAAAGAATACTTTGCGAGGAATATAAAGCATAGGGTGGAATATCATAATAGAAGAGTTTTTATTATATTACTCATGTGACAACTTTATCCATAAAGAATTCTTATCAGTGAGAATTCTCGAAAGCTGTCTGGAAAGACCAATGAGACATCAATCCTTCACAGATGTAAGACCAAGCCCCCCTCAGCTTTGGGCCTATAAACTTTCTTCCAACTCAAAGGATGATATTTCCGACTATGATCCAAGTTACTCCATAGATATTTTGACATCTAAGGATTCCAGCTTATGAATGACACTAGCAGGAAACATAAAGTGAAGAGACCAATATATGTGCATACTAGAGAGAACAAACTTCAGAAGTTTTGACCTCCCAGCATAAGATAGTAGCTTCATTTTCCAACCAGCCAGAGAGGAATGAAACCGATCCAAGAGAGGGGCACACAAAAATTCATGAAGGCAGCCTAAAAAAAAGGGGAGCCCTAAATAGCGAACTAGGAGAACTCCTCTGAAGTTGAAAATTTGAAGGATGGTAGACTTATGATTACAATTTCCTGAGAAGAAAATAGAACTTTTTAAATCATTAGCCAACAAACTATTAAGTGAGGAAAATAGATCTAGATCTTCTTTTATAATAGAAGTAGAACCGATGGAGGCATGAGACAATAGAAGTACATCATGAGCAAAAACTAAATGAGATATGCACAAGGCATGCCGATGTATAGGAATAGTAATTCTCCCGTTAAGATGAAAGTCTGCAAAAATATTAGAGAGAGATTGCATCACCGATACAAATAATAAAGGGGAAAGAGGATAGCCCTATCTCAAGCCACAAGAGAAGTTAAAGTATAATTACATATTGATAAGCACACTGAAAGAAGCAGAGAGATACACTCTTTTGCCCAATGGATCCAAGTAGAAGGACAACTAATATTAGAAAGAACAATAAAAATAAAGTCCGACCTAATTTTAACATAGGCTTTCTTTAGCTCCACTTTAACACAAAATTCCTTAGCATGTTTTTACTATAATAATTATGAAGAAGCTAATGGGCCAACAAAATATTATGAGTTACAAGCCTACCCTTTAAGAAAGCTACTTGATGGTTACTAATAATTAAAGGAAGAACACTACCAAATCTGTTAGCCATAATCTTTGTAACAGTCTTGTAAATAAAATTATAAAGAAAGATAGGCCGAAACTTGTCAAAAGAAGTAGCACCTTCTTCTTCTGGGATAAGGGTCAAGAAAGTACTATTAAGAGCTCGCAACATAGTACCTAAAATGAAGAAGTACAACACTAGTTGACCGAAGTTTTCTCCTACAATATCCCAAAATTGCACAAAAAATTCCTTGGGGAAACCATCAAGACCATGAGCTTTGTTGGCTGGGTAATAAAGCACAATTTGATAGATTTCATCAGAAGATACCAGCTCAATAAGCATATTGATTTGATCACCGCTCAAATGTTTGTTAATGCGGGAAGTATTAATACAAGAAGAGGAAGGAGTAAACAGGGACTGATAGAACTTACTAGCCTCCTTACCAATAGCATAAGGTGTGCCTAATTAACTTATTGCCCAAGGAATCTTCCACACAATAGATAGAATTACAGCTTGTCTTTTGAGAAGCAACTATATGGAAAAACTTTGTGCAACAATCCCCTTCCACAAGCCATTTAACTCTAGATTTCTGTCTAAAGTAAGATTATTCTTTGGATAACTCCATATTGTAAATGGCAAGAGCCTTGGCATCTTCCATAATAAGAGCATTGTTACACGGGTCATTTTTTAATAAGATCTGCCAATGCTAAAGCTTTGACTTAGCACTGGCAGCCCTATTCTGCACCTGCCCATTAGTGTCCTTGAAACACTATTTGATGTTAAGTTTCAGGAGTTTAAGTTTATGAACCAAGATAAAAAGAGGATTAGCACTTATCTCAAAAGACCATGAAGAAGAAACAAGATCACGAAATCCCTGCATGCTCATCCAATAATTTAAAAAACTAAATGGCTTCTTCCCCAAAATGGCAGGCAGAGCAATATCAAGCAAAAGAGGATAGTGGTCGGAGACTTGTGGGAGAAGGCAACGAACAATCCTTTTGTATCCCGCGCTCTTATTAGACAAGGTGCATAAAGAATCACAATTAATTTCAAGTAACCCAACATGATGAACACTAGAATTAACCTCAGCTAAATAAGAAGACAAGACAAAAATACCGCCAATTTTTTCTCTCCGATGGAAAATGCTTAAAGTCTCCAATCAGAATCTAAGGGGACACAAAAATAGAGGCATCACAACCAATTCAATTCCAAAGATTCCTTCAATCATGTAAGAAATTTCTAGCATAGACAAAAAATGCATTCAAAGGAGAAATTATTAGAAAGTGTAATAGTCAGACAATGAATAAATTGAGCTCCTTCCTCTACTTTGCGAAAAAAAAAACAATGAAGCATCTAACCAACCCAAATCCTTCCAGAAGGAGAGGACATATAATTATCCAAGAAAGACCAGCGGAAACTAATAGAAAATTATATTTGTTTGGATTTCCCATCCTTATCTCTAGTCTCATTCATACCCAAAATGCCCATAGACTGATTACGAATTAAATTGCGAATTGAAACAACTTTGTTTAAGTGATTCAATCCATTTCTGTTCTAAGAACAAGACTCATCAAAGGGGTAAAGAATTTTGGCCTTTACCAAGACCAGAGTTCTCTGTTAGAAAGTTGCAAATTATTAAGTGTTTTCTTGATAGCTTTTGTCTTTCTTTCTGGTCTTCTTACTGCTTACCTCCACAAACTTTTCATCCTGCTAAGTAGTTAGGATAGGGGATGCAAGAGAACCAAGCCTTTTAGCATTCAATAAGGAAATATGATCATGAGAAGAAACATGAAAATGAGGTCCAATAATATTTAAAGCATCATCACGAAGGACCGGTGAAAGATACACATAGAGCTCACCACCAAGAATAGAATGGATATTAGAAATCTGACTTAAATCAATATTAATATCATCATTCACCTGTTTCTCACAAGGCATTGAAGAGGAAGCAACACGAGGAGAGAAAAATCCCTCGCAGTGAATATTCTAAATAACTCCATTTGCATTCTTAGAATGAATGTCTTTAAATAGAACTATGTTTCTAGAAAGCTTCTAGTTATTATCGAGACTGAGGTACCTGTGCCTATAGAATATGTACGCCAGGAACACGGCTAGAAAAATTACCTCGACTCTGGAAGCCTTCATTAGGTTTGATATAATGACGGATTTGAGGACCCTCTGAGGAAGGGATAGCACCCTTGGGCAAATTCTTTGTGAACTCTTGACTAGTTATTTGGGGTGCAGTACAAACCTTAATTAGTTGAATGATCAAAGCACTTGCATTTTGTGCATATGTTTGACTTCCATTCATATGTGACTTCTTGAAAAACACTGGTACCATCCTTCCGCAAAATATGAAATTCCTCACATAAGCTGCATGATGAGTCAATTTCAACACAAATACGAGCAAATGAGAGTCTCTTTTTGCTCTTATAGGGCATTAGTCGTTCGGTATTTTAAATTATAATTCATTGATTTTAAAATATAATGTTAGTTGTTAGGGATTTTATACGCGCATTTTAGAATGTAGCGTTAGTCGTTCAAGATTTCGCACATGTATTTTAGAATGTAGTGTTCGTCAATTAAATTATGATTTAACCTCCATCGTATCTAAAATGCATGATGATAAGGCTTTTATATGTTGTGTGTGCATTTTCAATTACGTCCTCCCCCCTTCGTAATTGAAAATGCACACAATTTGCGTGAAGCTTCATCTCCTTCAAGGAGCCAATCTCTATCTCTAGGGCATTTTGCTCCTTATCTATCATATATTTCCACCACCCCACTCCCAATGTACCCTCGGTTAGTTCAACAATTTTATAGTTCTTTGGGGAGCTCATAGGACTTGACCATCATTGGGCAAGTTAATGGGACTATTGTGAAAGTGACCCCAGACATCATAGCTTCCACTCTATATGGGGTTTCAGATGCCGAAGGATTGTGTGATTACAGGCAGACTTCAGGGGATAATGCAAGTCAGATATTTGGACACGTCCATCATGTCATTGTATAGGAAGATTTATGTAGTGCACATAAGGAGAGGTTAGATGGGAAGATGGCACAAAATTTGTACCAACTTTTTGAGTTTCCTAATGATAAGGAGTTATTTCTTTTATGTATTTTCATTTTGATCAAACTTGTATTATAATATTGACAGAGGGTTGGATGACATATTTTGAGACGTCACTACAACAAAAAAAACTATTAGTAATGCTTTTTTGCACCGCCATAAGCATCAAAAGAAGTCCTATCACAACTACTAACATACGATGTATATAAAAAAAGTGTCACTAATAATATTAGCGACACTTTTTTTTACAATGAAAATACTTAATTTATAGTGACATTTAGTTTTTAACATCGCTAAAAGAATAGTATTTAACAATGTTTTTTATAAAATGTCGCTAATACTGAAGATTTGGCAACCATATACAAGTGTATAATATTAGTGGCACTTTTATAAAAGAAAAGCAATGCTAATAAAATACTATTAACGACACTATAATGAAGCGTCTCTAATAAACATGTAATTTCTTAAAAAATAAAAAATGCCTTATTAACAACGCTTTATTAAAGCGTCACCAATAGTCATATAATTTAGAAAAAATGAAAAATGCCTCTGGTGGGAGAGGGGGGAGGAAGGAAGGTTGAAGTGGCACCAGACTATGGCAGGAGGAGGAGGAGAAATATGGGGTTGTAACACCCTGTGTTTTGATTAGGCCTAAACCGAGGGGCTAGGGGTAATTATGTACTTTTTAGTTAAGTTTTAAGGGGTTTCAAGTGATGGAATATTGTTTATGGGTAGAGCTCGAAGTAAAGAGCATGACAATTCGAAATAGCGGTTGGGAGCAGCACCTACCTTTGGTGGGGTTTGCTTATAAAAATAGTTATTGGGCGAGCATTAAGATGACACCTTTTGAGGCACTTTATGGGCGTCCTTGTCGATCTCCCCTTTGATGGAGTGAGGTCGGGGAACATCTCCTTACTGGTCCTGATCTTGTGCAGCAATCGATGGAGAATATCCAACTTATTCTGAAGAGATTGAAAACGGTGCAGAGTCAGCATAAGAGTTATGCTAATAAACGATGGCAAGAGTCGGAGTTTAATGTGGGGGATCATGTATTTCTAAAAATATCTCCATCCCGTAGGGTGGTACGATTTGAGAAAAGGGGTAAATTGACTCCTAGATTCAACGGTCCATTCGAGATCTTGTAGTGCATTGGCACCATGGCTTATCAGGTGGCTGTACCTCCTTTGCTGGAGAACATCCATAATGTGTTCCATGGGTAACTTCTTTGGAAGTATGAGCCTGATCCATCTCACATATTAGATTTCGAACCTCTAGAGTTGAGGGAGGACCTTTCTTGTATAGAAGCACCAATTTGTATCTTGGATAAAAAGGAGAAGACTCTTCGGCATAAGGTGATTACACTAGTAAAGGTTCTATGGCACAATCATGAAGTTGAAGAAGCCATTTAGAAGCGGGAAGATGAAGTAAGAGAGAAGTACCCCAACCTTTTTGCCCCCGATCGCTACATAATTTTGGGGACTAAAATTCTTAAAGGAGGGAAGGATGTAAAATCTCTAAACTCTAACCGATTTATTTAATTTTATTTAGTTGTTATTATGTGGTGTGTTAAATTTGGTCGATTTTGACTTATTTTTGAATTTTAGGTGGCTAACTAAGGTTTTTATAAAAAGTTTCTTTACTTTGATTTTTTTATCTTAAAATAAATCAATAGAATTCTTTTGGAATTTTCAAAATTTTTGACTTTTTCCCAAAAGTTAGGGGGCGGGACCTGCTATGGGCCCCACATTCAAAATTTGGATGATAGGTCCCAAATGACCCTAAAAATATCTTATGACTGAAATCAAAGGTTTTGAAATTTTTAGACACTAATTTGGACTTAAAATAATAAAAAATTTCTATTTTTATTGATAATTTCTATTTATAACCCATATATTTGTTAGGTTTACCCAAAAGCCTACTATAAATAGAGTGGCACAACCACTTTTCCAATTAGAGAGGTCTAGAATCTGGAGCTTAGGAGGCCCTAATCCCCATTTCCAAAGAAGGACAGGTAATTAAGGTAAAAATTAGCTTAATTTTTCATTAATTACCAAGGGTTTATGCTAAACTTTCTAAATCTCTTCTTTTACCAAGGCTTAATCTTGATTTTGACCTCTATTTCAAACCTCTATAGAAACAATTTCGCTTTAAATCCAAGATCTACAAGTTTTCAAGTGATTTAGGCATTTTTAAGAGGATTTACGTAAGTATTTACAAAACCCTATTGTGGGTAGGATTTTCAAGGAGTTAGAGCATTGATTTCAAGTCTAGAAAGTAACTAAAGGTAAGGGATTTCATCCTAAATAGGTCTATGATTTCATATTTGAAGTGTGGTGGAGTTTTATGTGGGTTTCCTTGGAGTTGAGCTTTAATGGTGGATTTAGAAAAGCTTAATCTTTCTTACGATTTCTTAATATTTTTATTTATAAATGACTAGATTTACTATTTCATAATTTTGAATTTCATTAGTATGATGTTTGGGGAGTGAGATATGAAGGTTTAAGATGTATATGTGCATTTTTGGGTTCGAAAGGAAGAAGATGAACCAGAACTTTTGTTCTAGCGTTCGAATGGCCATGTAGGCCGATCGAATGACCAGATGTTTGAACAGTCATGTAGGGCATTCGAACCCCGACACAGTAGTTTGGCTATTTTTATTATTTTACTCATTTTCATGTTTTTTTCTCTTAAGTACTATTTCCTATGTTTATGAAGGGTAATTTTTGTTTAGAAGTGCTACTGCAAGGGCATGAATTTGATGTTAAGAGCTATGATGAATATTTAAGTATTATGTGAATTATATGTCATTTGGTTAAACATGTTATGATTTCTTGTCTTGAATCCATGCTGAGTGATTCCACATATTTTAAGTGTGATTCCAGCAAGGTTACAACATGAGAATGGACTTGGAAGCTTTTACATGTTATGTTGAATTATGGGGGAATGAAGTTCCATGTCTAGCTTAGGTTTAGTAATGTGTATGCTTACCTAAGTCGAGTATGAAGTTGTATTTAACTTGGAATCATGTTCTTTGATTATTTTCATTCATGATTTCAATAAGAAGCCATGATTTAATTCCAATAAGCATGTGTGTAGTATGTTGATAGGTTGTTCACAATGCATATCCTAATGCTTAGGATTGAATGCTACTACCATGTACACACACATGTGGGGGGGGGGGGGTGGTTGTAATTATGGTGTTTGTTGACCCTTATGATTAGAAATGATGCATGTATTGCTGATGGGAGCATATTTCATGAGTAAAGATTCATGTAGTTATTGACCACGTACATATCGTGTTACATGCATAATGAGATGGATTTGCAAATGAGATTTATCGAGATTAGCCGTGGTTGATCGATTAGATGAAATTGAGTGATATTGCTTGACGGATTAATCGATCGATGGCTTATCGGAATTGGTTGGTCCGAAAGAACACGATTTTGATTTGAGTTCCTACTTTGAACATGGTCCTCCCCGGGTTGAATTGAGTTGAGTCGAGTTGATATGAGTGCGATTAACATTTCTTGATATAGTCATTTAGACCCTGAGAATCCATTGTGGTATGCCTTTGTGCAAATGCTACCACGTATTCTAGGTTCCATTGTAGAATTTAGACTTTTCTACTGCAGAGATGTCTAGAGTGAACACACTACTCTAGGTTTTCGTAAAGAATTCGAACGTTCTTGGCCATGACTGTCTAGAGCGAATAGACTACTCTAGGTTTTCGTAAGGAATTCGAATTGTGCCTAGAGTGGCCAATGCCCTAGGTTTTTATTTAGGAAATCGGACTACATCCAGAGCAGGAGGTATGATTGTATATCTCTCAATGATGGAGGCATTCACTATAGTTGATTATTCATGTGTATGAGATAATATTATACCTAGTTTACATAGGTTGTATAATTGTGATTATGTGACACATGTAAATATGTTGTGAATAATCATGATGTGATAGTATGTTAGAGACACTTCTCATGGTGGTTGAATAATTATGGAAATGCATGGACATGTATAGTGTGTTTGAGACACTTATCATGTAGGATGAATGTTTATGAAGGAGAAGAAATGCATGAATATGTATGATGTGCTAGAGATACTCTTCATGTAGGATTGATGTTTATGTTATAAAGGATTATTCATGGCATGAGTAGCGTAATTGAGATGCTTTCATGCAGGATAATTACCTTTGGGTAAGTATGGTTATGATAAGGAAAAGTAATAAAAAATGAGATATTATATGATATGTAGATGTGATAGGCCATGTTGTTATGCCATGGTTGTTTTCTGATTTATCGTTTCCATATTCAAAACCTTACTAAGTTTATACTCACCCCACTTGAGGGTTCAAGTCTTTCGTAAATTTAAATGCTTTGTCACCCCCGTGCGCTTCGACCATCCATTGGATCTGGTTCGGCTCGGTTCGGGTAGGTGCTGAGGCCTGAAATAAAGTTTTTGTTATCGGAGCACCTCTTTGTCTAAGAGTAAATAAGGTCAGGTGATGAGTTTTAAAAGTTAATGGGGTGTGAGATGATAAACGATGTAGACATAACTAGGGATGTGGGATTTTGTTCATTGTTTGTCTTGGATGTTTGTTGTTTGATTGTGTTGCTTGTTTGTTGATTTATGTTACTTTTATGCTTGTGTTTGCTCATGCAATTAGGCCTTGTGATTTAGTGTACAGTTGTTGTGTAGATGGCTAGACAGAATCACATCGGCACTAATGATGATCACACGGCTAGAGACCCAAGAGTTGACAATGTGTTAACTGTCATTGAAGGGTTGAGACACGCCATGCAGACTTTAACGGGAGTTCTTCAGACTACCATGGTGATGGAGAAGGGCCCAAAGAAGTACTGCTTAGATGAGGGACATACTAAGCATGCTAGGCAGAGGACCCTCAGGCACAACATAAGAAGTCTTGTGGCAGTGAGCTTGGGCAGATGCATACTCTCCACGTGCACACATTGTCTTGGGTAGTTCACCACAGTCGTCGTGCCTACATCATTTGCTATTTCTGCAGGCAACAAGGGCATTACAAAAGGGAGTGTCATAAAAGAGTTTATGGTGATGCCAACAACATTCAGCATGTTTGCGACAATCACAGTGCCAATGTCAAATGCTTTAGGTGTAAGCAGAAGGTGCACTACATTAATAATTGTCCCTAGAAAACTATGGGTGTCACACTTGAGTATCAGTTGGTTCCTCAAGACCAAGAATTTGGAGAGAGACTCCAAATCAGACAGCTGGATGTAAAGGGAAAGAAGTCGGCTAGCAAGGTAAAAGTGTATGCTATATTGGCAATGAGGCGGCCAACTCCTCAGGCGTAGTGGAAGGTATGATCCTCATTGCCTCTCACTATGTTAAGCTGTTATTTGATACCAGTTCTTCTCACTCATTCATCTCTCTGTACTTTCCTCATGAGCTTGATGTTGATCATAAGTTGTTATTCATTCCATTGCGTGTGGATTGATGGGCATCAGGTGTTTGTTGATTTGATTATCTTGCCTATGCTTGATTTTGATGTAATTTTAGGTATGGACATGAGGCTAAGTGTCATGTACATGTGGATTGTCAGGGAAAGAAGGTGATGTTCACTTTGCTAGATGTTAAGTCTTTCATCTTCCAAGGTGTTAAGTGTCCTAGTGGGAAATTCTTAGTGTCTTCTTCTAAGGCTAATAGGTGGATTGACAAGGGATGTGAAACATTCCTTGCAAGCATCTTCGGGATTAATGCGATGTTACCTTCTCTTGAATCAGTACGAGTTGTGGCGGAGTATCCAGATATTTTTCTTAGTGGCTTATCGGGGTTTCCACCCAAGAGGGAGATAGAGTTTTATATTGATCTTATTCCAGGTACGTCTCCTATCTCCAAAGCACTATATTGTATGGCTCCAGCCGAACTGAAGGAGCTCAAGTCTTAGCTACAAGACTTGATAGATAAGGGATATATCCAACCGAGTGCATCTCCTTATGGTGCACCACACTACAACAAAATGTGCTCTAGGTTTCTATAAGGAATTCTGACGTTCCCGGCTAGAAATGTCCAGAGCAAGCAAATTGCTTTAGGTTTCCATAATGAATTCGGACTGTGTCTAGAGTGGGCAATGCCCTAGATTTCCATTTAGGAAATTCGACTATGTCCAGAGTGGGTGGTATGATTGTATATCTCTCCATGATGGAGGCATTCACTATTGTTGATGATGAATGTGTATGAGATAATATTATACCTAGTTTATACAGGTTGTATAATTGTGATTATGTGACATATGTAAATATGTTATGAATAATCATGATGTAATTGTGTGTTAAAGATACTTCTCATGCAGGTTGAACAATTATGGAAATGCCTGGACATGTATAGTGTATTTGAGACACTTGTCATATAGAATGAATGTTTATGAAGGAGAATAGAAATGCATGAATATGCATGATGTGCTAGAGATACTCTTCATGTAGGATGGATGTTTATGTTATATAGAGATTATTCATGCTATGAGTAGTTTGATTGAGATACTTTAGTGCAGGATATGTACCTTTGGGTAAGTATGGCTATGATAAGGGAAAATAATAAAAAATGAGATATTATATGATATGTTAATGTGATAGAATATGTTGTTATGTCGTGATTAATTTTTAATTTATCGTTTTAGTATTTAAAACTTTACTGAGTTTATACTATATGATCCTTGAACTTGAACTGGTTTTAAATCATTATGTTTAATTATTTTTATGTGGTTTAAGCCGTTTTTGGTCAATTTTGATAATTTTTGAAAAATAAAAGTGATTTCCAAAGGTTTTAAAGAAAAATAACTTTATATTTGTGAGTTTACGTGAATCTAAACCATTTGTGAATTTTTAGAAATTTTTAAAATTTTCTTATATTTTTTAAAAATTAGGGTTTAGTGGGACACCCCTATAGGCCCCAAGGTCGAATTTAGGGTTTTTTGTCCAAAATGTCTCAGACATTAAAAGAAGTCACTACAAAAATTTTTAAAATTTTTATAGCCCTAATTAGAGTTTAAGTAACCAAAACACCTACTTTTACTTAAAAACTTTATTTATACCCACACGGTTAGTTAAGTTTACCCAATTCTTTCTTATAAAAGAAAATGAGCTGAGCCATTTCTAAATTGGGAATAGGTTGTAGAAGAGTGTATAGAGCCTAATCCCCAACTAGGCCTAAAGAGGAAGTGATTAGAGGTATGTTCTTCCCTAATTCATGCTTAATCATTAGGGTTTTTCCTAATCCTCTTAATCTTGTCTTCCTCCATTGATTTAATTCGATTTCAAACTATTTAATCATTATTTTACTCCTCTATTTCAAACCCTAACCTTTAAATTTTCATTTTTATGTCTCTTAAACTCTAGATTTAAGGTTTGTTTTATTATTTTCAAGGTTAAATCGTGTTTAGATATGTATTAATATAAAAAATCATGCTTATGGTAGGTTTCAGATGTGATTAAAGGATCAATCCAAATCAAATCAAGTGGAGGCATAATAGGTTTTCAAATCTCAGTCTTGTTATGGTGAAAATTTCAATTTTTATGGGTTTTCTTGATTAGGACTTTAATGATAGATTTATGAAGTGCTAATCTCTTGCCTTGATTTCTTAGGGTTTTACCATAGAATCAGTTCAATTAGCTTTCTGGAATGTTTAATTGAATTTTGATGGTGTATGAAGCTTGGGATGAAGGTTTTATGGTTCAACGATAGTGTTTCGGTTTTGAATTTCGAAAGGAGGAAGGAAGCTCGAACTGCTTGTTAGCGATCGTTCAAGCCAACAAGCCAATTGATCGGGCACGATAACTTTTACCCTTTTCAATTTTCATGCTTATTTAGGTGTTTTCCTCCCAATTGATGTTTCCAAAGTTTATGAAGAGTGTTTTATACTGAAATTAAGCTACTGGAAGGGTGTAAAATTTGTGATGGAGATTTATGAAGTATGCTTAAGTACTTATTATGTAGAATTATATGTTGATAGTTATACATGTTAACATTGAATTATCTTGAATTTATGGATAATGAAATTCTTATGATTGGAGCATGTTTCCTGTAGGGATATTACATGGTGAATGATAAGATATGTCAACATATAATGAGAATGGATTATGGGTGAATGATGTTATTATGTTATAGCTTTGTGTGTAGACTAATCATGCTTGTAGGAATTAAGCATTTGATTTCGTGTGAATGGATTTATGGTTTATGGTAGATTTCACCCTAAATTTTATTTGGTAATCATGATTTGAATGCATTTAAGCATGCGTGTATTGCCTTATGAGCTTATATCAAAACATTGGTCATGTGCTTAGGAAATGCATGAAGGAGACTAATGGGAGCACCTTTTATGGGTTGGAATTCACGTAGATCTTGCTAACGGATGTATCATGATTTCATACATCATGGAATGGACTTCATGAATGAGATTTTATCGATGTTTAGCAATGATTGATTGATGTAAGTAATGATGTGAGATTGCATGCCAGATTAATCGATTATTGGCTTAATCGGAGCTTTGTTGGTTTGAAAGGATATGATTTCGATTTGAGCTCCTGTGTGGAACATGTACACTCCCTGGATTGAGTCAATCTGAGTTGAGTTGAGTCGATGTGAATTGTTAATGTGGTTGAGATTTACTTATTGAGATAGTCATATCTGGGCACTGAGCATCCAAAGTGGTATGCCTTCGTACACTAGCTACCACGTGTTCTAGATTTTCTATGTGGGAATTTTGACTCTCCCCACCGTAGAGATGTCCTGGGCGAACACACTGCTCTAGGTTCCCTATGTGGGAATTTGAACGTTCTTGGCTAGAATCGTCTTTGGCAAGCAGACCTACACTAGGTTCCCTTTGAGAATTTGGACTTCCCGTGTGGATTGTCTTAGACGAGCAAAGGGGCTGACTACCCCTACCTCTTAGTTCTCGTGAGGGGTTTGGACCGTGTCCATAGAGGTAAATGGCCTATGTTTCCAGTTAGGAAATCAGACTATGTTCAGCTTTGTGGCAATGATTGTGTTTACTCCTTGATGAAGACATTCACCATTTGTTGATAATGCATGTATATGAAATAATATTATGCCTAGATTATACAGGTCATGTAGGGATATTTGAGATTATGTGACACATGTGGATATGATTTATTATGCATGATTTAGAATAGATTGAGACACTTATAGTGCAGGGTGAATGATTTATAAATGTAAATTATATAAATGCATGATATGAATTATGTGATTGAGATACTATTATGCAGATTTATGTGATATAGTTTCATGATTAGAATGGTGTGGTTGAGACACTATTATGTACGTTTATGTGATATGGTCGCATAATCATAGAGTGTGTTAAAGACACTTCTCATGCGGATTATGCATGCTATTATGCTTGATTTGATTAGATGTGAACTATTACCTATGTAGGATGGATGTTAAGTTATAACTTGATCATTTATGCCTTGACCTTGATAGGTGTGTCATATGCATGCTAGCTCTATGTTTATGGATAAATAAGGGTTAGCAAGGGAATGATTAGAAAAGGGTATACCATGTCAATTATGAATCTGAATTGCTATATTGTCATACCATGATGGTTTTCTTATTATTGTCACTGTATTCAAACCTTACTGAGTTTTACTCACCCCACTTTCTTTGTTTCTATTTTGGGGCTGCACGGTTTGACATGCAATCGGGCAACACCCTCTATTTGAGGAACCGTCGGGGAGAGCATGGGATTAGGTGTGGATGCCTCTAGACGTTGTTATATTTTTCTTATTACTCTGTTATGATGATAGAACATCATATATGGTGATTCTTGTTTTTAGACTTGTGTTTATATTATGTTTTAAGATCTATTTGAGACCTTTATTTGCCATATGTGTTGGCTCAGGATTATAAGTATGTGGGTATAAGACTTGTAGATTAGTTTAGAGTTAAAGACCTCTTTTGTTCTACTTATTACTCTTGCTCAAAGGTTATGTGGTACGTAACTCCACTAATTAGACCGCCCGTATGAGGGGCTAAGTCTTCTACTATCTATTAATCTCTTTCAATTCCATCGCACCGGGTTCGGCTTGAGTCGAGCAGTGTCGGGGTGTGACATATACTCACCCAACTTTCTAATGTGCCCAGAGTAGGCACAATCGGTACCTAGGAGATCTACGCAGGGAAAGGGGAGAAGTAAGGAAGAGAGGGGAGAAACCAAATAACTGCAATTGCATAACTTCACAATAGAGAGGATCACCCCATATAGGGGACGACCAGTTCCCTAGGGAGTCCAATTCCCTAGGAGCGCATGCCAGTTAGTGGTTCGGCTAGCCCGGACCACTAACTGAACCAACACTGTATTACATCCCAATATCCAAACCAAAGCAAATACTAAACTATTACAATAATAAATAGTTCAATGCAACCAGGAAAGCAATAAAGTAAAGTCTGGGGGAGTTCTCTGAGAGACTGGTTGAGTCTGGTCATCGTGCACAACACTTTCTTGTGTTCAGTTTTGGGCCTACATGGTGTGGCATGGAGTCGGTCAAGATCCTCTGTATGAGGAACCGTTGGTGAATGCTTTGGAGTATGCGTGGAAGCCTCGAGACTCTACTATGTTTTCTAATTTATTCTACTATGTTGTTAACACATTATGTTTGGCTGACCTTGTCTCAAACTCTTATAGTCGTTGTGGTTTTAGACCGGTTTATGACTTTATGATTATAGTCATATTTCTCGGCTTAATGTTCTAAGTCTGTGGGTTGAGACTTGATGACTATTTTATAGGTAAAGTCCTTTATCCTTTTGCTTATTTCTCTTACACAAAGATTTAAAAGTGTGCAACTCCGTATGTGTAATTTACCCGCTAAAGGGGTTATTTCTTCTGCAAATTTAAACTCTTTGTTGCCCCTGTGCACTTCAACCATCCCTTAGATTGGGTTTAGCTTGAGTCGAGCAGGTGCCAGGGCATTATAGCTGGTGCTCCCGCTAATGTGCATGAGCCTAATCTCCCAAAAATAAAATATATTATTTTTTGTACTTATTTATTATATGTTTATCAATTTAATAATATATTTTGTAATTTAAATAACAAATATTAAATAAAAATACATTTATTTATGACATTAATAATATATGTCGCAAATGATTGCGACGTATATATTTATATGTTACAAATAAAGTTGGTTGTTTGCGACGTGTAAATATAAAAGTAAAAAATATTCATGTTATTTGCGACATATAAACCTATACTTTACAAATAATTATAAATTCTATTATTGTATTTTTTGTTATATATTTTATTTAAATCAAATAATATATTATTTAATTTATTTTATAATTTAAATAATAAATTCATGTTATTTGCAACACAAAATTATATACATCATAAATAACAACTGCAATTTTTATGTTTGTGAGCTATTTGAATCTCCTAATTTATCTCTCACCTGGATTTACTTTTTCTTTCTCTTTCTCTTTCTCCCAGTTTCCAGCAATCTAAATAGGCCCTAAGTCTTTTGTCATAAAAATTTCATTCTAAAGCTTCTTTTACTTGAAAATATATACCTAATATGACTATCCTCATTCATTATATTCAATGTTTGGTTCAAAATGGGGAATCTATTGCCTTTTAGTTTCCTTGGGCTAGACCATTTACTTTTTCTTTAATAAGGTAAAAAGGGGAGTGAGCTCCCTTCTATTAAAGCAAGCAGGAAACAAAGTCAAAACTACAAGTAAAAGAAATTACTAATGTCATCTTTCAATAATGAAAGGAAAATTGGGAACATTGTTACAAAGATGAGAGTTGGCAACGACATCAGCTCTAACTTGACTTTTATACTGCATATAAAGGGATCTCTTGTGGATACTTTCATTTTTGAAGATATGATTATTTCTTTCTCTCCATAAGAAGTAAACAACGCAAATCATGAACAACTCCAAAAGCAACCTAAGATGAGAGAATAGAATGAATGATTGAAAAGGTGAATATGCTGAAGTGTCTGATGATACTGATTGCAAGAGATATCCACTTTGAAAAATCTAAACATATAGTACTCATGATCCATTTAGAATAGCCGCAATCGAAGAAAATGTGATTGGCCATTTTTAGATCTGCCTTGCAAAGAATACATCTATTAACAACTTGAATACCTCTAGCTTGGAGGTTATCCAATGTAAGAATATGACCATGTAATATAAACTAACAAATAAAGGAATGACGATGAATATGATGTTCAAATGAAACAAGGTTGGTCCATTTTAGCATAGGAATGTGCTTCGATAGAACCTTGTAAGTAGATTTTGTTAAAAAATTACCTGAGGACTAGACCATTTACTTTGTTGAACCAATGTGGTCATCACGTGATCTCCGAGCTTGATAGAATGCAGGATCACTAATTGCATGGATCATAGTTGCTATATTCTCCCTTTCAACAATAATCTTAGGGGTGAGCAGCTCCGCCAAGTTATTGAACCCTATTCTCCAACCCTTAACTTAGAATTTGATAAAATCCTTTGGAGATCAATGCATACGGGAAGAATATGCTCGGAATCAGTCTATAAAATTATGAAGCATGAGTACTCTTCCAATGTGTGGTATCATCTTGTTTGGTTGAAGGGACATATACTGCGCCATTCCTTTATTTCCTGGTAAATGCATCATGGGCACCTTCTTTTGATAGAATTCAACAACTTGGAGTAGCTATTGTCAATAGAGGTTCCCTTTGCAAGAATGATGGTGAAGCAATTGACCATATTTTTTTCAAATGTGGCTATTCAAAATGGATTCTTATTGCTAATTTCAGTGTTCCCAGGTTGGATGTTCTTCTTCTTCTTTATTTTTTTTGAAAAGGTAAAAAAGGGCATGAAGACTCCCTTCAATTAAAATGAATGGGGTTGTAATACCCCACTTTTCTAATTACGTCTAATGAAAGGGGTTAGAGGTAATTAGTATTTTTTTTTATAAAGTTAGAGGGTTTTAGAGGTTGAAACCTTCGTCTATAAGTAGAGCTCGAAGAAACGAGCGTAGTGAATTGAAGAATGCGCAAAACGGATGTCGAGAGCGAAGTTAAGACCTCAAGAAGCATGCAATATAGGTGGGATCAACTTAAAAAGAGCAAGTTATACTACTTTAAATGGGTTAGTATTGAAGGGTTTTGTCGATACGAGTCCAACGGTATTAAGAATGCACAAGTCCTAATCCGGGGTAAAAAGATACGCGCGTTTGAAGACCCGCCCATGTATAAAAAAAATAATTATGCGTCGTGCACAACAGCGCATGTGCGTTACATATGCGCGTGTAACGCTTGGCAGCCGCCCATGTTATGCATGGGCATAACCCACGCCGTGCATGCGGAATGGCGGGCGCCACCGAAATTAGCAAGAGGTATTCTGATTTGAATTATTTTATTATGTTTTATCTAATATGATCTGAAGTATCCTAATATGCTTTGATCTATTGAGTTCTCATATTCTGTGTTTAGATGTGACTAAATGTGACCTATTGCGCTCTGGAATGGAACGAGACGTGTGATGTGTTCGGTTTTACTCTTGGGTAGAGCGAGACGTGTAAATGCGTTATGTTCCACTCTGTAGTAGAGCAAGATGTGTAATTTCGTTGATTTATTAACTTTCGCTTGACTTAGATAGATGACAAGTTCCAATATGACTCCGATTGAATATTAGTATATACATATTTTAACATATATAATTTTATGATGCATGATATATGTAGTAGCCTTTAAGCAAAACTATGTTCAGATCCAAATTACATGATGATGCATGATGGAATAATTTTGTGAATGTTATCCAAATAGTACGTAGGCAACCAACGACAATGCAACGTTGTCCCGATCCAAATTAATTATAATTATAAATTTTATTCTGATTTACATGCAACGAACTTTGAAGCTTCAATGGGTGTATATGAATGTTATAACTCGAGTCTACGTACAAGGAAGCTTTGAAGCTCCGTTGTGCATAGATGAACGTTGTACTTATCGCACACAAATGATGATTCCTTGTTTAAGGAAGTAAATTTTTTATTAGAGATTTTTTGGACCCCAGTTCGGGTTGGGACGTTACAGGGGTACAAAATCAAATAAAGAAAAGATACAAGAAAAAGTAAATTACATTTGCCACCTAGTAGCATAGAAGGGAAATTCACTAATCAGCTTAGAGAGCTTGGCATTGGCAATTACATAGGCACGAACTTGACTTATACACTGCTTGAAAAGGAATATCTTGTGATTGAATTCATTCCTAAAGATACGATTATTCCTTTCCCTCCTTATGAAATGTATAGCACAATCATGAATGACATGGTTGAAATAATGAATATGATAAAGAGCTTGTTGGGCTTGATGGCAAGAGATGTGTATTCTAAAGAATTTGAAAATAGAGCTCATGATCCATTCCGAGTAACCACAAGAGAAGAATATATGCGGAGCTGATTCATGATCAGCTTTGTAGAGGATGCATCCGTTAACAATATGGATATCTCTAGCTTGAATTTCCTCCAATGTAAGCAATCTCCCATGAAGGATTAACCATCTTATGAATAAGTATTTTGGTATATGGTGTTTATACCAAACAAGGGAGGTCCATATGAGCATGGAAGCATGATTAATCAAAACCTTATAAGCAAATTTAGTCCTGAACTTACCAAAAGTATTTTGCTTCCAAATGACTATATTAGCAAGATGATTGAGTATAGGGACATGTTTATTAATGACCTGCGTTAAGTGGTCACATCTCAAGTTTATATGTGGGGACCACTTCTATTGACCATTAATCAAATATTCTGAAACTAAAGCTTCATTATGACTTTCCATCTGATGAATTAGGCACTGCCCATAATTATCTAAGAGACTAAAATTTCTTACCTATGTATCCATCTAGAAAAAAGTTTTGCTGCCATCATCGATTTTGTAGGAAATGAAGTCAAGCATGAAGTTACGCATTAAAAATTATTCTTCCAAGAATAAGAAACATATGAGTGAATATGACAATGCTAAATGGATAAGTTTTGAATATAATAATTGTATATCTATTTAATCCATAAAGAATCCTTCTCAACTAAAATTCTCAAAAATTAATTCAATAATCCAATATATAAAACACTAATCCTTTGGAGATCTAATATCCAGGCCTCCATCACCTTTAGGAAGACAAACTTTCTTCCATGTCATAGACATGGCAACTTTGTTGAGGACATTTCATTCATGAAAAATGTTTTAATGACCACAATGCATCACCAATGGACATGTGGTAAGGGGGACCTTTGGAACTATTGGATGTTGTTCTTCAATTTCTCTCTCATAACTTTCATGGTGATGTGTCAGCTTCACCAAGCCTTAGTCGTAAAAGCTGGTGATGCTAGACAAGTCCTTTATTCATTAGCAATCGCCATATGAAACTTGGTGTTATTCCTAATATCTTTGTCAATGCTGCTATTTGCTTCATTAGGAGGGATCAGAATACACACATTTTTGGAGTAATGCAATTACGACATAAGTTTCATATGTGAAAACTCTACTTCATCATTTCAGCATCACTGATGAGTAGACGCCACTCATTATTGGTGTTGAAATGATGAAGTAGAGTTTTATTATGTGAAACTTCAAGTTGCTGAAGCATTTTGTTTTTTTGAAGGGGTTGTCTTGCATAATTCTCAGCTATTTAATAATCTTGACTGTGAAATCGGAAAAAACTAGGCTAATTCTTCCTCGTTTGAAATTGTAAATCGTTTTCATAATTCTTCCCTCTTATTTTTTTTAATGCAGTGAGGTGTTGCCCTAAAATTTACCGATTATAGGCAAAATCTCATAATGCATGGATCACATTTTTTATCAAAGCCCTTATCCTGAACAGGCCTGGAAGATGCTCCTCACCAAGTAGTGTTATTTTGGACTTCCATGCCGAAATCTCAATGCTTCTTCACTTCATCAAAGTGAATCTCTTTGCTGCCATCCTTCTCAAAACGCTATTTACATTTTACAGTCTACATATCCTTCATCTGGTAGGGGAGAAACAGACACACTTTTGAAGGTACGACGGAATGTGCTGCTGGCCTCGCGAGGGTTATTGTCTCCCAAGCTCATACGATTTTGGATTGCTTTGCCCTCAAAGACAACATCATCCAAAATTATCACTTCCTTTCAGGTTTCTGTCGACGTAGTTTTTCCTTTCTATCCTGGGGCTTGTTTCCTGTTTCTTGGAGTTGCGAGTAGTGCTGTGTTTTCTTCTCTCTCATTTGGGTGGCTTTGTTCTATTCTTTCTACATTATGCATGTATCCTCCTTGTTTGAGTTTTAAAATAAATTTCTAAATCACATATAAAAAAGAGAATGACATGAAATTTGGGTATCAGCATTTTTAACGCTACTTTAACTTACGGTGAAATACTTAGAAGTTAATTTCTGCTTGTGTTGTTTGTAAAATTTTGCAATAACCATAACTTTTTCAATTTTCCTAGCAGTGAACTTTATTGGTCTGGTTTTGTATATTTGTTCCTCCCACCTTATTAAGGGATGAGAAGGAAGTAGGAAGGTATGAAGACTTATTGGGACTTACCTTCTTTACCTGATATAACCTTGGGGAATATCACTCGCATCTGGTATTCATCACGGTTTCACTGTAAAATGGTTTTATAATGAATGTGGGCATCGTGATTCTTAGCTCCTTAGCGCATGCCATTCCCATTAGTTAAGTTGAGCTTGAAAATAAACGTATGGATTAATAAAAACTTCAGTATGATCAGAAAGGAAAGGGTGGGTGCCCCCCACGATGAAACGAGGAGGCGCCTTTTATTGAATCAAACTTACACAGCACTTAAAAGCACAACTTAGTACAACACAACCGGACTGTTGTAGTCCGACATCATCATCATACAAGAAGCAAGACACAAAGCATTGCTTTATTTAGTAAGTACGCAGTAGCTGTCATCGTTATAATCGACGCAGCGGGTTGGGCGATGGCGTTTCCTCCTACTTAGTAATGGGAAAGAGCGCATCAGTCTTGGAGGCAGTCAATTTGTTTCGGATGATGGGTAAGGCGTGTAGGCAAGGGGGCAGAGGGGTGTTGCAGAGGCATAAATTGGCTTCGAAGGCGGACTTGTCGAAGCGACTGACACCCGGTGGGATCGGTCCACACAGTTCATTATGGCTCACATTGAAGGAGTTGAGTTGGGGCCACAGGTTAGAATTGGAAGGAAGCTGGCCGTAGGCGAAGTTGTGGGAAACATCAAGGTCAGTCAGGTCGAGGGGGAAGGCAACCTCCGTCGTGTTAAAAAGAAAGTAATTGTGAGAGATGTTGAGCTTTTTGGTCGGCTTTCCCTCTCCGAACAGGGGCGAGACGCCACCGATGAGCATGTTACTCGCGAGGTCGACCTCCGTCAAGCGCAAGTTGCCCACAGACTCGGGAATGAGCCACAGCAGTTCGTTGTTCGGGAGAGGAGGTTGCCGAGGGAGGATGGTATGGTGCCGCTTAACTTGTTGTCATTGAGATAGAGCTTCTCAAGTCTTGACAGATCGCCGATGCTGTCTGGGATTGTGCCGGAGACATTAGTGTGAGTGATTGACAGGTATGCGAGATTGGAGAGTTTAGTGATGTCGGATGGGATTTCACCGCTCATATTAGGGATATCGTTCAAGGTAAGGGACTTGAGAGAGGTGAGGTTGCTAATGCTGGGGGTGATGGTGCTGCCTTCCGCCGCGTTGATGTTCTGGAGCTGGACAACCTCAACGCTGCTCTGGTCATTGCACTCGATGCCATCCCAGTTGCAGCAGTCGTGACCAAGACGAACAACCCAGTCGGAGAGTTCCGGAGGATCGCCCAAGCTCTTTTTAAGGTCAAAAAGGGCGTTTCGGTCAACGCCGTTGCAGAACAATGGTAGTACAACAGAGGCGCCGGAAGCCACAAAGGCGATGGCAAGGATCATCATGAGAAGGGCTTGGGAATGGGAAGCCATGGCTAGTGAGTGTTTGAGGAGAGTCTTTGGGTTGAGGATGCCATGCCCACCGCTCCTGGGGCTATTTATAGACGTTCACCTTACTCGTCAACACTCCTAAAATTGGCAGCAATGGAACAAGTGAAACAAACATGTTACTCATTTTACTTGCAACGTACCTCCCATCTTATCCATCCACCACAAGAGCATCTTTAGGTGTCTTCTTGTTTTACCAATATACATGTATAATCCCGCTGACATCAGCTCCATTAAAGTGGACATTTTCCAATATCTTTGATAAACTTTCTATATCTTTACCAATTTTTGTATGACACCCATGTTTATCTTTTTTTTTTGGATATAAGAGAGTAATTATTAAGCTAAAAAACCCACCAAGGAAAACACTACAAAGGGGGAGATCTCCTTAAGAATTACATTGTTACCTAGCCATTAAAAATGGAAACTACTTAAGAATGGAACAAAAAGTAGAGGTAGTTGTGACATAAAACCGAACTTCATATTTACACCGCGCAAGAAGCTTCTCCTTGTGCATAGAGGATCCCTAAAAAGTTCTTCAATTTAATTTGCTCATACAAAATAAGATAAACGGCAGAATTAAGAATAATCTTTAGGAGATAACCCAATTTAAGATTCTTCTTGAAAATGGGTGAGATACTAGTGATATGCTAATGAGGAAGATTGGAAGGAGCTTCACCTGAAAATCCTAAATACGGATAATATTACTCATTTGGAATTACCCAATTTAGCTATATGAATGTCGCGCTTTTGAAGGTAGTCAATAGTAAGCAGTCTATTATGAAACATCAACCACATCATAAAGGAGTAGCGAGGTATATTAATTATGCTTCAACCCAACGAAAGTATGCTAATCACATCTGTCACCATAGCTGTGGATAATTTTATAAACCAACTTGGAGAAAATTGTCCATGAGAGGAAGGGATCCACCATACAACATCGTCATCCTAATTCAGCGCGGACAAAATAGACTATGTGAACACCCAAAATTCATCTGAATATTGACTATAATGATGAGTAAATGGCCAAGAACCCTCGTGATTACAATCAGAGATGCATGCATTTATATCACTACCTATTTGAGCATCACGTCTGAACCCAAATATTTTAACTAGAGAAAAGGGACCAATATAAATAGATACAATAAGAGGACAGAAATGGGCATTCTTTCCATTGTTAACTTGTATATAATGTGGTGTATCATAGTATCTCTCATAAAGACGGCATTTTTCCATATGAAAGAGGCATTAACAATAAGATGACATTCGCTAAAGGAAGAATGACCAATATAAATAGATTCACTTGGCCTGGAGAGAATCCTTGTCGAATAGAAGTCTCCAAAACGGTTTAGAAAGACCTATTGCGCACAAATGAGATGTAGATCAGACCCCAATCCACCTTCACACTTTGGGCTACAAATATTTGACCAATTGAGAGGATAGTAATTCTTAATATAATTTATGCCTGGCCACAAAAATTTGGTCATGATAGCTTCAAGGATGGAAATAACACTAGCCATAAGTTGAAAGTCACATGTTTTATCTTGTTTAGTAGCAGTTGTAAGAATCTAATATAATAATCGATTCCTATGTCCAAATTAATAGTTTCATTTAGCTTTTTAAAATAAACCAAAATTAGGTTATTTTGAAAAATCAAATGAAACTATTATGTGGAACTGATTGGGTAATAATATAGTAACATATATAGAGATAGTAGGAAACAACACACATCAGCCCAAAGGGCACATCCAGGCAGAACCCCCCTACATTAAGCACTAAGAGAGTACAAAAAAGGAAAGGAAGATTACATTACAGAGAACGTGAAAAGAAGGATTACAAGGTCCATCTCTGTTTGATAAATGGAAATTATATACTTTACGATATTTTGGAGGTTATGACCGGATGAAAAACATCCGAACTTATACTTCACATTTTTTGAACATCAAAGTTTTATGAGTGGAGACATTTCTAAAGATGTGATCAATATTTCTCTTCCTCAGTATTAGACTTTCATTCATTAGTTGATTAATGCTCCGTGACCGTCTTCCAACACTAGACGGAACTTAGAAGGAAGCTATTGCAGTTGTCACTCAAATGGAGTATTTTATGCAAATGTGATGTGCAACGGTTGACTAAATGAACACCTTTCTTCTGGAGCCTGTAACTTGAGGCATTCCACAATATCATATTATCATCATCATTCAAGGTGAAACCCCTCCATAATTAATGGATGTGTTGTGGCAACTTTCTTCTCGCATAAATATTTGAAGAGCTGATCCAAATGTATTGTATATATTTGATAAACTTTCTATATCTTTATCAATTTTCTCTATAAAATGATATTTTTACCTTGTTCATGAATAGTAGTAAAAAAATATTGTATACATATGTATATATGTATACAATACATTCATCTTATTTGGTATATTTTTGTTATGGTGACTTACCAGTGTACTTCTTTTTATATAATTGAAATTTTTATCAAGCAATGGAAAGAGGGTACAATAAAATCAAACAAAACAATCAATCCCCTCTAAAAAGAACAGGTCAAATCCAAATAAAAAAAGGGCAAAAAAATAGTTGCCATCAAGACATAACTTAACCCAAGTAAACCGTTCTGCAAAGCTAACCAAAAAAAGCAGAGAATTCTAGTTTATTCTATTTTTATACCAGATTAACTTATACAAGGCAAAATGGGGTTATGAATTATGTACAATGATATATGTGATCTAAAGAAAAACTTGTTTTGTCAATGCTTTAATTGTATATGATTTTAAAAATTATTTTCTTCTAAAATAGATGATTCTCAATAATATTTTTTAAAAATACATACAAGCATGTTAATCGAGTTATTGGGATGAGATAAAGAAAGAGTAATTGTCTTGTTATAGTAAGCAATCAACCCTATCTTTATAGTCATTATTAATAATGTGTTCATATCTTGTAGAGGAGAGGCTAGGGTTTTTGAAGGGTTAAACATTGAAGCAAATTATTTTGAAAGGAAAACTTCCAATTACTAGTCAAGAAATCGAAGATTGATTTGTTTGTTTAGACCTTTAGCCCCTAACAAAGGGCGGGAACCCTGGCTAGCCCCTGACAAAGGGCACAATCCTATAAGAAAGTTACACATTCTAAGGTAAAGAGTATAATAGGAAGACTCTCTACTCTCATGATCTGAGAGCCCCATGAGCCCATGAGCACATGTGTTTCTTCTCTACACAAGCACAAAGTGATTTATAGATGATCCATGAATGGTAAGAGGTGGCTACTTTGTACGTATAACAGATTTCTTAGGATGGAGGAAGTGCCCAGGACACTAATAGTAAGCTATAAGAGCTTGCAAACCCTAGTAACATTTTTTAAACTTAAGAAGAAGCTTCAGGAGAAATTTTAGGTAAGACACACACCCTTGTTTTATTAAAAATATTATCTTTATGATTATGTAATTTGAAACTGTCAAATGTTACATTTATGTCTAATAATATAAATTATCCTACTAAGTAATTTAAAATTCTCAACACCCCTGTGACCTTGCAAAACCTAGCAAAGCATAGTGCTCGGGTAGATGGGAATTTATAGGAGTTTTTGATAAATTTCTAAAGAAATTCTAGTGCACCATAGGTCTTAAGTAAATAATCTTGTTTATTTTTCTCCTTGTGTGTTTGTACATAGACGGTATATTTCTTAGGAAATAAAATTTTTATATTATGCTTATTCTAAATCCTCCAATTCATGACCTAGGCGACCTCTAATATTAGAATTTAAATTTTATATGTATTAAAAAACCTTGGGTCATAACAACTGGTATTAGTGCACCATAAAATTCTATCTACAAATACCTAAGGTGGGAAATAATGTTTTGACAAGACTACTTTCTATATGAGTCTTGGGGTGTAGCACTTGAGATAATAAAAATATATATGGTAGGTAGCATGTCTTGAAAGGTCATGGAATTACCGAGTAGAAACCATAAAAAACACAAGGTATGGGACGTGTGGTGTAAGTGGATAGCTATAAGGTTGTACTTGTACAAAGTAAAGTTTCTTTTAGGCATCGCAAAGTGCTCATGGCATAAAATGTGAGTACTAGTGGCCACTTATAAGTGACATTACACGTACACTATAAGATTTGTCAACACTGATATGTAGTATTCTATTTATATGAAAAAAAATTTATGAATTTTTTTATCTGAATGATTTTACATTTACCAAGTTAAGTTGGGAATATGATGAGAATTAATAGAATCCAAAAAATCACAAAAAAAAACACATAACTTGAAACATTAGCACAAAAAACCCTAATGTTGCTAATGAATGTTCACGACATAACAAATCACAAGTAAGACCCTTACTCATTTTCGGATTGGACTCAACTTCCACAAACATGCTTCATATGAAATAATAAGAAACTGAAATAATTAATAATGGAACATAGCATTAGAATGACGAATGAAATTGAACAATATAACTAAGGAAATTATGGAGAAGAAGAAGAGTTCTACATAGAAATGGGAAAAGAAAGAGAAAGTAAAGTGAGAAAAGAGGGATAAAAAGAGAGAGAAAGTGGGAGAGACGTGAGGAGGGGGGAGGGGATGAACTAAAGAGAGAGAAAGGGTCTGAATGGTGAAATGAGTGGGTCCACGACACCAAGGAGTATCCTTAAGCCTAGTTTTGAATCCATTAGAGTTCAAGAAAGTCCTAGATAAAATAATAAAAATATCTCTATAAGTGGACCGGTTCGCATTCATATGAATGAAATTATGAGAGAATTTGAGAGTGAAACCTTTTAAGAGGTCAAAGACTTTAAACCCCTGAAAGGAGTAGATTGAATCCCTTGGGAGAAAATTACCTTATTTCCCATAGAGGTAGTCTAACTCATTTTCAAAAAGATACCCCTAACGTAAAGCAGAGTTATGTCACAAGAGCACGAAGCTTCCTAATGCTATAATTAAGTTTGTGCCTAAGTAATACAATCTCTTGAAACTTGTATGGGCCCATAGTTTATTATTTTATTTTATTTTTATGTTTACAATTGTTATAGTAATTTAATTATCACTAGCTTAAGATTAATGAATAGTTAATCATGGGGACTAGATAGCATTGGATTAGGTTAGAAAACCCAAATTAAATAAAGACTAAAATACCCTTATTAGGGTTTTGGACCAATTTAGGGAGTGAACATGGTCCTGAGCTCATATTTTTTCTTTGGTTAATGAACCGGTGACAATTTCTAGTTTTGGTCTTAGAAAGACTGACAAGGTTTCGGATTGCTATTTTGAATCCTCACTTATTGGATGAGCATTAGTAGGGTTAGGGATAGTTATTCTAAGTTCTTGCTTGTTGGTAGCACTAATAGGATTAATTTTGGTTATTCCAAATCCCTGCTTGTTGGATAAACAATGATAGGGTTTGGGAAGGGTATTCAATGTCTTAGCTATTTGATGAGTTGTTGATTTGGCCATTTTGTTGCACCTCCCCATTGGTGGGAGATTTGTGTAAGCCAGGCTCACAATTGATCTTCACAAGATCTTTTTGTGTACATACAATTAGGGTTCGCTGATATCCTACTTTGTTAGCACCTCCTGCACTTCTGTTTAGGTTTAGTTGTGAGCTTAACCCTTATATTCTGGCTAAGTCTCAAATGGGGCTAGGTGGGGGTTATGGCACTTCTTAGTAGATTTCAGGGCCTCACTATGGATGGTACCCCTTAGTAGATGAATATTTTAACAAAGATATGTGAGATAATTAATGAGGTTGTTTAATATTTGAATGTTTAACTAGAACAAATAGAACAATTAAATGACTTGCATAAAATGTATGTTAACCAAAAATACTTAAGTATTGCATGTATGGTGTTATGCTTTATGAGGTGGTATTAGTTTATAAACAGAACTACATTTAAATCTGATCTTGTAGAAAAAAACATTGGAAATGTTATCCAATAAGAATGTGGGCAGTTAGCATCCTGGTAATGTTGGACTTATTTGGATAATAATTAATCCTATTACTCTTTTGGAAATTCTCCTATTGAGGAAGGAGGTGTTTTTTTTTTGTCTTGTTGGTTATAAGTTGTTTATATAGACTAGCCAGACATGATCATCAGTGGGGGATTGAGGAGGATATTACATTAGTGGGTTCTACATTCCTATTTCTTTAATTCTATAAGTTAGTGTATTTACTAGTGTAAGAGCCAATTTTACTTCGTTATATTTTTCATATTGAAAATAGAATTGTACTTAAAATGTTAGCTTACATTGTATGGATTTTTTTAGATGTGTAGAAGTAGTATATGCTTTGATATTTATATTTATGAACCCCAATTATTATGATGTGGATATTTAATTAAAAGATTTATTTTATATTTAAGAAAAAAATTATCTTGATCATTTATTGCATGTATTTTATAAAAAAGTTTGAAAACATGGGTTGTGACATGCCCTGCATGAAAAAGGAGGGACAAGAAGAGAGAGAAAGAGGGAGAGATGATAGGAGAGAAAAGAGGAAGGGGTGGACCAAAAAGGAGGGGGGGGGGGTGGGGAGGGGTTGAATGATTGGGGTTATCAATTTTTTTCCTCATAATGATAATCATCCAATTTTCTTGTATTTATCACTTGAATTTCTGAGTGATAATTAGAACATGATATTCAAATATCCACAATAATCCCAAATAGATAAAGTGATTATAATATTCAACAAAAAAATTTGATACCATCAATTGAGAGAGTGGTTGAGTAAAGTGAAAAAATAAGATTTGTTAGTTAAGAGGGATAAAGTTGGATAATTATACAATATCCAAATAAGAGAAAAAGTAAAAAAAAAACTGAAAATGAAACAAAGTTGTCTCAAATTGGGAGATAATTTGGCGCCTCATTAGGAATGGGTGGACGAAGTGATCCTACAAGAACCTTTCCTAAATTATCGATGAGTCTTATTCTAGGAATTATTTACTAATAAGCCACTCAATTGGGCTTTCCAACCTAAGTCAAGTCCCCTAAACCGAACGAACTAGGGAAAATAAATTAAAACTTTCTAGGTCCTATAAGAACCCGTACTACTTAATCCACTTAATTTATTTTCTCATGTTTAATCTGATTTACTTTCTTCTCTATCACCTCACCCAAAAATTCACCCTCCTATTTATAATACTTCTATTTACAGTACGATGGGCCACATTGAGTGCTATGTAAAAGCATATTCTGATAACTGTGAATGAGGACCAACCGTGATGAGGATGACTCAAGGAAGTCCTTCAAGGGAACGTGTTTCATCATTTTTTGGCTAATAAACATGGACCAACTCGAGTAATATATTGAAAAAAGTAGGCAAAATGCTCTGTGTATTATAATGTAGCGTTGTGACAGACGGCCTCATCTCTATGACACTTCCTACAAGACAATTCTAGGTTATCCATCCTTGTCAAAACAAAAAACAAAATTCTAGGTTCATTCCATCCTAATGCTCACACGATGCGTTTTATTGTCACAAGATCGTTAGGCTCTCATCCCGTCCTAATGCTCCAATTTTGTGATCACTTTATCTATAATAATTCTAAACGTTAGTGAGGTTCATTCCATTGAGGTCCAATTTTATCACTGTTGTAAGGTATTGAAGGGAAACTCATAAACAATTTCAGAAAGATTAGAAGTGTTAATTACTTGGCACAAAAGAAAAGGAAGCCCACGATGCTCGTCGGTGGGAGATCATTATCCACTAACCAGCATAGGTTCCATTTATTCATGATGTAGCTAGAATTACTCTGAGGTAGGAGCGCTCGTCCTGACGTGCACCATCATGATGCCACCGCATGCATTATGCATTGGGGAGACATTCACCGTGGCAGACATCTAATGACAATTTATGGGTCAAATTGATCCGAACATTAGTCAATAATGTGATTTGTTTCTGGAGAAGGAATATGAGGTTCAAGAAACTAACATGGGCAAAATGTTTTTCGAATTAGGAGCACCATTTCTTTATTCAGCTTTGATTAATAAATATTCTCTCTATCTTAAATTAATAGATCCATTTTGTTTTTTAAAATGAATTTTTTTTATTTTAAAAATTAAATAAAACTATTAATATAGGACAAAGGGAATATAAAGCAAGAGGGGATATGTCTTGTTCCAAGGAAATTACACAATCATTGAATTATCAAAGAACCAATACAAAGATATGAAGTGTATTAATGATAGCGCCTTGAAAGGTTTAAAGGCCTATGCATGTTCTCAATTAAGGATCGAATTGATAAGTTAGAGGTGAATATGTATTTTCAAAAACAATTGTATATTTGTTATCAGGTTCCCTCTTGAAAGAATAACCAATTAAGATAGAAAATAAGAGTATAGTGTCCTACAATAAAAATGACTTTTAGGGACAGACAAAAACTTCAGTAAATGTAAGAATTTGAGAGGATTAAAAACACATCATTAAAAAAATTACTTTTAGAGATGCTCTTACAAAAGCATCACTAAAAGCTTTATTATTTGCGACACTTTAAAATAAAATGTCGCAAATATTCTTCGCACCTCCATTATGAACTTTATTTGTGACGCTTAAATAAATGTTGAAAATAACATGCCTATTTCTAATGTTTATAATGTCACAAATAACCAATGATAATTGTGACGTATAACTATAAATATCACAAGTACACTTATCATTTACAACATATATAATAATATGTCGTAAATAACATTATTTTTATTTAATATATGTGATTTATATTATAAAATATATTATTTAATATACATAAATTTATAATAAATAATTATAAAAAAATTTAAATTAATTTCTTCAATCCTATTTTAGTGAGACTGGGCTCATGCAGGTCAACGTGACCCTAGGTCCTATGGGCTATTAAATTTCAATTCGACCATACATATTTCACAAGGGGTAGGGATGTTGCATGTCCCTTTATGTCGCCGAATTTCAAAAAAATTAAATCAATTTCTTCAATCTCGTTTATGTGAGATTGGGCTCCTGTGTGTCCGCAGAAGCACCAACTCTATGGGCCGTCTTATTTGAATCTGATGACACATATAATTTATGAGGCAGGCAAGTTGCATGCCCCCTTACCACATCAAATCTCAATTGAATGGCTCTCAAAGTCCAAGCTCATATATATGAGACTCAATAAATTATTTCTTATAATTATATATCATATATTTATATATTAAATAATTTATTATTGGATTAAATAAAATATATTAAGTAAAATATATAAAATAGAATATATGATTATTTGCGATGTATATACATTTATGTCGTAAATAGCATAATTTTTAATTGATATAAGTGATTTAAGTTACAAAGTATATTATTCAATATCTAAATATATAATAATTAAATTAATTTCTTCAATCATGTGTGAGTAAGACTTGATTCACGCACGTCAACATGAGCCCTAACCCTCTAGGCCATGGAATTTCAATTTGACAATGTATATATCTCAGGAGGAAGTTAGGTTGCACGCCCCCTTGCACCTTAGGATCGAGATATGATAGCTCTCAAAGCCAGAGCTCATTTAGACATGGGGACTAAAGAAATTAAAAAAAAAATTTGTGATGTTATATCAAGTATTTATATATTAAATTTTATAATATTTTTTAAAAATAAAATATATTAAATATAACATATAAAATATAATTATTTGTGATGAATAGAAATAAACATTGCAAAAAGCATAGATTATTTGTAACATTTATCTATATACATCGCAATTAACCCTCCTTATTTGTGATATATTCACAAATAATATGATTTTTAATTCATATAACTAATTTATATTACCGAATATATTATTCATTATGTAAATATATCTACATTAAATTGATTACTGTAAAAAATTAAATTAATTTTTTTAATCATGTATGAGTGAGAGTGGGTTAAGGTGTGTCAACATGAACCCCAACCATGTGGGCTATTGAATTTAGATTTGATGACGGTCATATCTCGGGGGGGAGGCCTGTTACTTGCCTCCTTGTGTCATTAGATCTCAAAAAAATTAAATTAATTTCTTCAGTCCCATTTACATTTGATTGGGCTCACACATCACTAGGAGTGCCAGCTCTATAAACTGTCAGATTTTAATCTAGTGTTGGAAATAACTCTTGGGGAAGGCAGGTTGCATGCCTCCTTACGCCATCGGATCTCGATCTTACACATTTCAGGCTAAAAAAAGTAATTTAATTTTTTTTAATGATTATATATAATTAATTCATATATTAAATAATATATTATTTTATTAAAATAAAATATATTGAGTAGAATATATGTTGCAAATAATCTATGTTATATGTGACATATATGGATATACACCACAAGAAACCTTTTTTATTTTCTATTTATATTAACATACATCACAAATAATATATATTTTATTTAATACAACTAATTTTAAATTATGAAATATAGTGTTTAATATATAAATAGGTAATAAATAAATAATTAAATTAATTTTTTTATTCCCATTTGTATGAGACTAGGCTTAGGCATGTTAGCGGGAGCACCACTTCTTTGAGCGAGCAGATTTAAATTTTTTCCGCATGCAATATTTATTGTATTTATTATTAAATAATATATTATTAAATATAAATAAAATATATTAGAAAGATTGAATATATTATTATATGGAGAGTAAGATCATGCTTGTGAAATTTGGTGAACAAAGTTGAGGCTAGAGCTATCAATTAGACGAAACTGTCTCAATTTAACGATTAGTTTGAGGTCACATGAAATGGTGAATGAGGCAAGGGAGCATATGCTTAAAAATGCTTCAAACAAGAAAAGAACATCATATTCACAAGCAATACTCCAATTAAGTGAACTATGCTATTAAATATTTATATGATATTTGTATATTAAATAATGTATAATTATTTGTCCAAAAAAATCGTTATTTGCAAAACTTATAATAAACATAAAAGATAACATTATATATTTGTGACATCTACTATAAATTGTCTCAAATAACCGGAGGGGGTGGGGGGCCAAAGGACAGCAATGCATGGGCGGAGGGCGGCGGAGCCTGGCACTGCCCCACTAGCCTCAGGTCCCTATGTGGTGGCGGGGGGGGGACCGGGAGGGACGAGGGAGCACTGGAGGGGGTGGGGGGCTGGAGGACGGCGTGGCATGGGCGGAGGGGGCAGCAGAGCCGGCGCGGCGGCGGGAAGCAAATGGACTCAGGGCAATTTATAAGCAATGGGTGGAATTTTGCCCGCGTAAATTATTTTTTTTACAAAAAAAAATTATTAGCGACAGTCCTCATAGGCATTGCTATCAGTAATTTTCAGTTTGTATTTAGAGAAATATAGTACTATACATCACTAACTACAACATTTTTAGCGACGTATAGTACTATATGTCGCTAAAATTATTGTAGTTCTAAAAATACTATATTTAGTAACGTATACTCTAAACATCGCTAAAATAGATTTTTTATTGTTTACAAATATCTTTCTCTCCTCACTCTCTCTCTCTCCACTATTCACTCACTCTCTCTTAGAGTCACTCCCCTCTTTCCCTCTTCTCTCTCTCCCCTCTTTCCCTCTCCTCTCTCTCTCTCCACTCTCCTCTCTCTCTCCTCCCCCTTGCCTCTCTCTCCCTCTCCCTCACCTCTCACTCTCTCCCTCTCTCTCCTCTCTCTCTTCCCACTATCTCTGAGCTAATTTTCATTTTTTATTCTTAACATTTAATTTTCAAAATAAATAAATAAAATAAAAAAATACAATTAGTAATGTATAGAAATATATGTCGCTAATACTTGTTATTAGCGACGTATATTTCTATATATCGCTAATAGTATTTATTTTATTTTCTATTTATAAAATATAATAATATATAAAAAATTAAAAATTAATCTCTGCTCCCTCTCATCTCTCTCTATCACTCTACTCTCTCTCTCACTCTACTCTCTCCCTCTCCACTCTCTCCTCTCTCCCTCTCCCTCTCCCCCTCTCCCTCTCCTCCCTCTCCTCTCTCTCCTCTCTATCTCTCCTCTCCCTCTCCCTCTCCTCTCCCTCTCCTCTCTATCTCTCCTCTCCCTAGCTCTCATCTCTCTCTCTCTCTCCCTCTCCCCTCTCCTCTCTCCCCCCCTCTCTCTCCCTCTCCTCTCTCTCTCCCTCTCTCTCCTCCCTCTCCTCCCTCTCTCTCTCCTCTCTCTCCTCCCTCTCTCTCTACACACTATCTCTCCTCTAATTCTAATTTTTTATTTTAAAATAAATAAAAAAATACTATTAGCGATGTATAGAAATATACATCACGAATAGTGTATGTATTAGCGACATATAGCAATATACATCGCGAATAGTATATGTATTAGCAACGCATAGCAATATACATCGGTAATACTTATTCTATTAGCGGCATATATTCTTATCATCGCTAATACTATTTATTTTATTGTTTATTTTTAAAATATATTAATATATAAAAATTAAAAATTAAACACTCCTCTCTCTCTCCCCCACTCCCCTCTCTCCCCCGCTCCCCCCTTTCCCTCTCCACTCTCCCTCTCCTCTCTATCTCTACTCTCCCTCTCTCCTCTCTCTCTCCTCTTCCTCTCTCCTCTCTCTCTCCTCTCCCTCTCCTCTCTCTCTCTCCTCTCCTCTCTCTCTCCTCTCTCTCTACACACTATCTCTCCTCTAATTTCAATTTTTTAAATTTTTTATTTTTTAAAATTAATTTTAAAAATATAAATTAAAATTTACTATTAGCGACATATAGAAATATATGTCGCTAATAGTGTATATATTAGCGACGTATAGCAATATACGTTACTAATACCTATACTATACGTCACTAATAGTATTTATTTATTTTTATTTCTAATGAATAACTATTAGCAACACTTAGAAATGAGTGTTGCTAATAGTTATAATTTTTTTATTTAAAATATAAATCTTTTAGCGACGTCTATATAAAGTGTTGGAAACAAGTTAACTATTAGCGACACTCATAATAAAGCGTTGCTATTATCTGACTATTAGTGACGTATAGATTTATGCATTGCGAATAGTTGATTTTATTGCACTGCTTCTCTATGCGTCGCAAATAGTTATTTTTAGGGACGTTTGGCTTTGCGTCATTAATACTACATTTTGTTGTAGTTAAAGGAGAGGGGGAGTGAGAGATAGAAGCAAAAGAGAGAGATAGGTAGAGAGAGGGTAGAGAGAGGAGGTGTAACGCGCGAGATTTTTCATACGTTTTCCTTAAAATTCATGGAATTTTTTTGCAATATAATTGCTATAAATCGGGAAAAATAACAAATACGAAACATATGAAAATAATTTTATAATTTAAAACATAACACATTAGTTTTGCCATACAAATTTTTACTCATTTGATCAAACATCGTATGGCCAAACCAAACATCCACAGGCACTACTCGAAAACGAACGTACGAATAAATTGCTATGATCATAGACTTTAAATACAAATCCCTCCCAGGCATCCCTGAGTGCATGTCCCATAACAGTCCACAGTCTAATCCAAACTAAAAGTCCAGAATATATATACATTTTAATTCTCATCTCACCCAATACTTTAGATCGTGGCACAAAAATACTTGCAGTGAGTCAAGCATATACCTGAGTCCAAGGGAATCAATCCACCATGGAAATAAGCATCCATCTCCAGGAGCTCTCTGTCATAAACCTGCAAAAGCCTCCCGAACTACGGGGCTAAAAATAGGGTAATGAGTATTTTCATACATGGTAGGAGAATACCAAGTAAGGGAGTTCTAAACAGTGAACTCAGCAAATCCATACATAGATGTGTTCATGCAACTCAAACATGAAGCAAACAGGCATATCATAATCATGCTCATACGCATACAAACATGCCAAACAAACCATCGAATCAAACTTACATAAACACCCTTATTCAGGGTCTAAGAAACTTACTCGTACCATCGTACACTTACTTAAACAACTTATACATACTTTTATGACCTTATTCGTGCAATCATAGTCATACGACCTTACTCATACAGTCTTACTCAAAATCATACATTTACTGTCTTACTCAAAAACATACTCTTACAATCGTACTCATACTCTTACGGCCTTACTCATACTCATACTCTTACAGTCATGCTCATACTCATACTCTTATAGTCGTGCTCATACTCATATTCTTATAGTCGTACTCATGCACATACTCTTACAGTCGAACTTATACACATACTCTTACAGTCATACTCATACACATACTCTTACAGTCGTACTCATCTACATACTTTTACAGTCGTACTCATATACATACTCTTATAATCGTACTCATACTATCGACCACTGAAGCTCATTACAACTAATAAGCTCCAACATTGAAAGGAAAAGAATGTCACTGGGGTATCACCTTAACCTCCGGGGAGTGACTAGATGCCATGGACTTTTCCGAATGCAAGGTATACCAATGCTCATGGAGCACAGGACCAAACAGGTAAGAGCAGGACCATGATACTACTTACCTGAGCGCGCAAACATAAACACCCACACATAAGGGGTCATAGAATTGCCCACCATAATGGGTCTTATAGTGCCAGTGCCACTCTTGGGCAGAAATCATACAGTGCCACTGTTGGGTAGAAATCATACAGTGCCACTCTTGGGCAAAAATCATATAGTGCCACTCTTGGGTAGAATCATACAGTGCCACTTGGGCAAAAACATTTAGTGCTACTCTTGGGCGGAATCATACAATGCCACTCTTGGGCAGAAATCATACAACGCTCTCAATAGAGCATCAAACGTCTGGGCTTAATATAGCACATAGACCAAATCGAAAGCATACATCGCTCTCAACAGAGCATCAAATGTCTGGGCTTCATACAGCACACAGACAAAGTCAGAAACATACATTGCTCTTAATAGATCATCAGACGTTTGGGCTTTATATAGCACACAGACCAAATCAGAAACATACATCGCTCTCAACAGAGCATCAAACGTCTAGGCTTCATACAGCACACAGACAAAGTCAGAAACATACATCGCTCTCAACAGAGCATCAGACGTCCGGTGCTCTATACAGCACACAGACAACATCCCGCAGGATAAACACCATGGCAAGACATGAGAAATGCTTAGCCGACTCATTATCAACTAGCTCAAACACAGAACTTAATCTATTGAACCCTTTGGTCTCAATCTCACAATTTTATCATTAGTTGTGCTTATAATTCAAGTTTGAATTAAGTAAATTATATGGTACAATTATGCCACACAAGCACTCAAGCATGTTGTGCTCCACTAAGCAAACTAAAGCAGAGCCCGATCCAAAACCCTAGTTTGCCTGGGCAACAGACTTCACTTAACCCATCCATATCATGATCAACTCAATGTACTACAAATCCTTATAGTCTTACATAATTTGCCATCCACCTTATGGCCAAAACGTCTTACACAAACGTCATCAAACTAAGCTCCTTAGAGCTAAACCCAGTTATCACCCTCTTACTTATACCTCACTTATTATGCTTACTTTTCACTTCATAATTTGTACGTTATGCTTGTACAATTATGCACACTCTTATTGTCTGACAATCCCCCAACATGTGCTCTGATCCAAAACAATCCACTCCAATCCTCGCCCGTCATACTCATATCCTCTGTCATCCGTCATACGCTTACACATCCATATCCAAATTCATGCCAAATACTGTCACTTCTTACCATCCATAGGCCATACCTCTGCCCACATGCACATACGCATATCCATAGCATAGGCAAATAGCCATCATACATACATATGTCTATCACACATACGTATAACATACACATATTTCCATACATACGTAGCTTACAAACATGCTCACTAGCCATCACTAGCTCATACATACACATACAAAGCTTACCAACAAACATGCTAGCCATCACTAGCACATACTCAATCAACATACAAAGCTTACCAACAAACACGCTAGCATCACTAGCACATACTCAATCAACATACGAAGCTTACCAACAAACACACTAGCCATCACTAGCACATACTCAATCTACATACAAAGCTTACTAACAAACATGCTAGCCATCACTAGCACATATATACACATACACAGCTTACCAACAAATACGCTAGCCATCACTAGCACACACTCAATCCACATACGAAGCTTACCAAAAAACACGCTAGCCATCACTAGCACATACATACTTCAAACATACTTACAGCCAACATGCATGTCATATGCATTTTAACATGGCATAATTCATCATCTTACATCATGCAAACATATCATAATCTAACATCCATATCATTCAATCATATAGTCCTAGCATGGTGCTACTTATTCAAAGCAAGCTATCATAAAATTACAAGTTCAAAGCTCCCCTACCTCGTAATCATGACGTTTCATGGCGATCACATGACAGTGGCGACGTCGAGGACGGAGTTGGCAGCCAAAAGCATTGCCAATTTGAGAGAGTTGTTGTCCCGAGGATTTTAAAAAGTGTTGGAAACAATCACCACCAAATGGGGTATTAAAAGTCAATGCGGAAAAATCCGCAACCAACAGCGGCCGGGAGAAAGGTCAAGCCAACATAAGTGGTGGTGTGACTAGATGTTGAGGGTGTACTCACTGAAGGTCGGCTGGCGACAGAAAAGTACTCGGCCGGCCGCACAATGTCAAAATCGGCCGTGGACAACGGCGATGATTTAGCGTCAACAAGGGCTCACATATGGGCAGAGGGTGTGGGGCGACGCTTGAGGATAGAGGAGAGGTGGTGGACGGCTCTGGTGTCAACTTTATTCAGTGGCATAGCCAACCGACAATTAGACAGCACAAATATAGTGCGTAAACCCAAAAGCACATATGTGGCCACATGCACACGCGGCCACAAAGTTCCACTCTAGGGGAAGATGGGTTGGACGGTGGCAGCCCAAGGGCCACAAACGGGCAACATAGCTAGGGCCAGGAAGTGGTGGCCGATCGAAGTGGAGACATCACTGATCTCCACCCACAACCAACACATGTGGTGCGGGCAGGTGTGCATCTCGCATGGTATAGGGCAAAGGCAAGCGGCCTATTCCCAATGGAGATATAAGCGGGCCAAGTGGGGTTGGCCCTCACTGTCGCCAAGACGGGGTAGAGCCCACGATGGCCAAATGACCCACGACTTGCCGATGGCAATGACCCGAGACACACCCAAAGCGTCTAATCGGGTGGAGGATGACAATACGAGTGAAGCGGGGTCAGAAATTGCAACCCCCTACCGATACTGGGTCAAGGTAGGCTAGATGGAGTCCGTCCATTGGCCGGACGACGACCGAAAACACACCGGCGTCAAAAAAATGTCATGGACAGTGAGATGAAAATGTGAATAAAAATTGACCAAACTACCAATAGCTCACAGCGGAGCGAAGAAAGCATGACAGCGGTTCTAGCTAGTACCTATGGGTTCTTAGCGGCCAACCAAGCATAAGTCTAGTTTTGGGCAGTCGCAAACGGCATCAAAATTGCACCCCCACGGCTCAAAAATGAGATTTGAAGGAGAGAAAGACTGGAAAAAAGTTCGGTACCTCATGGAGGAGCGAAGAGGCCATGGCGGCGGTCATAGCCGGTACCTATGGACTCGTGATGGTGAGGCAAAGAGGATCTTGATGGAGGAGGGAGAACGGAACGACCTGAATCTCACTCGGGTTTCTCTCCCAACTCACTGGATGTAAGTTTTCTAGAATCCGATCTTTGGATTATGGGTGTATATACTTTTTTTTATTTTTACATTTATGTCCCCAACAAGCGTTCACCTCCCAGTTACGCGTTGTAGCTCCAAAATTCGCGTCGTAAGCTCCCGGCGAAGCCTCCGGCCCACGACCAAGCCTCACACCCGACTCTATGGGTATAAATACTAGGGAAATACACAAATATGAATACACCGAAGCGTCACATTTTCCCACAAAAAATGACTAGAAAAATAGCAAGAAAATCATAAAAAATCGTAGAAAAATTAAGGACATTACAGGATGAGAGAGAGGGTTGAGAGAGTGTAGAGAAAGAGGGTCGAGAGAGAGTGTATAGAGAGAGTGGAAGACTGAGAGGGGAAAAGTTAAAAAAATTATTGTTAGCGACGCTCGAAAATGAGCGTCTGTAATAGAACAATAAGTGGCTATGCTTGTTCTTAAGCGTCTCCACTGGTAAATCTTTTAGTGATGCTCACCACTGATCGTCTCTAACAATGCTCAATAGTGAAAGTTGCTAATAGCATATGTATTACCCATGCTAAAGAATCAGCATCGCTAATTTATTTGCTATTTGCGACACTCATTTCTGAGCATCGCTAATAACTTAATTATTTTTAAAAAATATATATCTATTGGCATCGCTTCAGAAGAAGCATCGCAAAATTTTTACACTCACGAATTTCCTCCAGTGCCTTTATATCCCATGAGACACCTCCAACTGCAGATCTTCAACACCTCCGCCCCTTACCATATCCAGAACTAGACCATCCTTCAAGACGAGGACAATGACCCCAGCTGGCTCTGCTGCCAGACACTCCTCAGCCTCATTGGTATCGGTCTCCTTGTCTACCTCAAGCAAATTTCTTTCTTTAATCTCCTTGATCTGGCCATCGCACACTTCTAGTCATAGCTCAATTACCTCTCCCTCCCTTCCAACCTAGCCTCCACCTGTTTTGGCAATGACACCTCAGGCTTTGTCAAGGGCCCCAACAGTTGTGCCAGACTCCAAATATATATATATATATATATATATATATATATATATATATATATATATATATATATAAATATATATATATATATATATATATATTCATGCTTACTAAGGAATTATTAATTTATTTAGGAGTTTTATTTCAAGAAACAGTCGTGCATGAGTTGTACTCTTACATGTGAAAACAACAATTATATGGCCATCTACTAAAATCTTATTTTATTTGTGCATATGATTATGAGTGGTTCACCATGTAAAATGTGTTAGGGATAGTTTTGTTAGCTGAAATCCATGATCTTATTGTGTGTTTGCTTTGTTTCTAATATGACAATGATGACCAATGACTTAATGAGCTCTAGCCTTATTTTCAAAATACTAATCTAGCATGTTCAAATTTGACTAACTTGGATGAAAGTGACATGACAAAAAAAAGTTTTGTACATAGTAATTGGCCCAAGCCTAAATTGTAATTTTGCTTTAAATTAATAGTGGTAGTGTAAGAATATATGAGTTACATGCCAAGTTTATTGGCTAATTTCTTTGTTAAAATAATGTCAGATACCTTGCAAATGTATTGAGTCTTAAAATCTGATGAAAGGTTGTTGTGATCGAGTTTGATTTGGAATTTAAAAAGCTGAAAAAAAAACAGATGTCTTCTAATAGATCAAGACAAAAGACTAAAGAATGTTAAAGTTTTGTTTGAAGCTTATTCAAATCACATGAGCATACCAAAATTACTTAGAGAAGTTTCCAAAGCGATTTTATTTTAAGAGGCTTTAGGGTAAAAAAAGCAAAAATGTAAAAAAAATAGATACAATGATTGATCATTGCACAATATGAAGAAGAGAACGATTAATTGGGATATGATTTTATCCTATGTAAAACGAAGCCGAAAGTAATCGATCGATTACCTTCATTAATCAATCGATTGCTTGAAGTATTATGTGGTAAGCAAATAGTGAACAATCGATTGCTTGAGGACTAATTAACCTAAATAAGCCATTTTGAATTCTATTTCTTTCCTTGTTGAAGCCAAATACTAAAGTTGGTTTGAAGAACTATTTAAGGGTTAAAAAATCACAAATTTTGAGAGTGAAAAACTTAAAGGAGATTAGAAAAGAATGGTTCATACATTTTGTATATTATTTTATAAAGGAGGATTCACATGAAGTTTTGAGTTAAAGATAAATGATGAATTTATGAAGCTATTCCAAAACTAAGAGAAGAGTTCACACATACATTTTAAAGAGGAGTTACAGCATATCTTCAATGGGAGATTAAAATTTTCCAAGGAGGTCAAAGTCAATACAACATTAGGAGATTGTAGAAGGCTAGAAGAAGATAAGGACAATGTAAGGAGGAAGAAGAAGTTTCAAGTGCTTGAGGGGAAAGACTTGAAGGTAAGCAACAACAAAGATTTTTGGAGATTTAAATAAAAGGAGTTTGTGTTAGAGTTAAAATAAAGGTTGGTGGTTTGCTTGTGTCGATGTAAATTGTCTTGCTTACTAGTAATACATTGATTTGGTTCTAATTTAGAACTATTGTGGTGTTTTTTACTCAAGTTTGGGTTATTCACGGTAGAATTGTTGTGTGTTCATGTGTGGATTGAATACTTGTGGTTTGATTGATTGGTACATCATGATTGCATTGTAGGAGTATATTTACTTGTTTTTCCTAGAGAAGAAAATTTTATGCAAAGAGGCCATATCTCATAGTTTTTATCTTCAATAGATAACAGATTAGGGGTAATGTGGTGATCAACTAAATTATTAGATAAATCTTAAACTCACAAACAGAGTCCAGTATCCTTAAAACTTAACAAGTAATTATTATCAATGAATTAAAGCCAAGTTGTTTAAACTAGCATATTTTGTGGGCAGTTGTAAAATCTTATTTATTAATGATGCAAAAGAACAAAATTAGACCATTATTAAGTTTCACTTCTATAAATAGTTGAGAAAAAAAACTTAAGTTCATAACAATCTCAAACAATGAAACCAAATAATCAAACTTTGTATGTGAAGTTTGAGATCCTATAATAAGCAGCAAAGCATAAAGTGCAGTAAAGATTACAAATTTTCTTACACCAAATTGTTATGGAAAAGAATATGAACTTAATAATGGGAAAGATGAGAAGTCCTTAACTAAGCCTGGGGTAGGGAAACCAAAAATATCATTGCCCCAGATTTGGCCAGACAAAGCGTTTAACAAATGTTTATCAACCTTGGCAAGAACTTGAATGAAATAATAGATTTGTAGAGGGTGTTGATCAATTTACTAGTGAGAAATTGATCCTATGTATGGATGTTTATCAATGCCCTTGGCCAGAAGGATGACGATTGATCCTTGCCTCAGTCTACTACTAAGCCTGAGATGGGTGAACTAGAAATACCTTTGCCCCAATTTGTCAAAAACAAAGAGTTTAATGAATATTGATCAACCTTGGCAAAAACCGGAATGAAAAAATAGATTCTATAGAGGATGTTGATCAAATTACTGGAGAGAAACTGAAGACAAATTGATCTTTAGTACGGGATGTTGATCAATCCCCTTGGACAGAAGGAGTACAATAGATCCCTACCTTAGAATTTGAACAACCGAATGCCCTTCAAAACACAGTTTTCCTTTTGATCGTCACATTCTCCATGTTGCACAATCGATCCACATTCTTGCTATTCACAAGAGGAATCAGGGCTTAATTAATTTCTCTTGCACTCATGGTCACCAAAAGTATGAAGGGTTCTTCGATATGTAGCAGGAGTGATGCCAAAGGCTTCAGTACATTGATAATATGCCTGAGAAGAATTAGTGTTTAAGTAAATCACTCCCACACTCACATGACCGTAAAATCTTCTTCTGCTAGCAGCTTCAATGATGCACCCCCAGCTAATGATGCTCTCATTGAATCAAGAGACTTTAGCTGGAGGTGATTCCAAGTTCCCACCACATATATATTTAGCTTTGGTTGCTAAAAGTTGGCCACTAAAGCCAACCCACTTTATAGTGTCAACTAGGTGCACTTCTTAGGCCCCTTCTTCACCATTAATGGAGAATAAGGATGTGTCAGCTGTGAAGATGGAGGTTGCCGGAGAAGAATGTTCAACTAACAATTAATAGTCGACAACTGACAGGCAATTACCAAAGTTAAACTAGTTTTACATTTCCTATTTTGGTGGTTGATTGTTGAGTGTCTGATATGTGTTATCGATAGTTGCAAGAAGTGGTAGTTTAAGGTGTTGTGGAAAGCACAAAATCTAGAAAAAATAGAACTCACTATTACTTTTCAAAAATTGAATAAGCTTATGGGTTAACTTCTAGAGATTGAAATTTGTAAAGAAAAAAATTAAATAACTAAATGGTTCGATGACTGGTTCGTGGCCAATCCTACTAGATTCTAGGAAGGAGAATGGGTTTGGCCCTTTTGTATTCTTAGTATAATAACTTCTTCTATACATGGAGTTGGGCTATGAAATTTTATTATTGAATAGTAGACGTAGAGAGCTTCATAAATCTTCCAAGAATTGGCAAATTGACACTCGGATGAAGAAGTTATAATAGATGAAACATTAATGAAGTTTTGGAGTATGTGTGGAAAAAAGTAAATTTGGCCTTTGGTCATTATAGGTACAATAACTTATTTTGTAGGTTGAATTTAAGTGTCAAACTTTCAATATAGAAACTAAATATACATATCTTCAAAAAGTATCTAAGAATGTATAATTTTGAGTTTGGATGAAAGAGTTATGATTGTTTGAAGTTAGACCTGAGTTGCTATCATGACTTATAGATGCCTATAGATATGACCCTTGGTCATTCTTAATGTAATTAATTTTTCAAAAGAATGAGTTTTGATCTAAAATATCAGATTTAGAAAGTAGATAACAATATCTTTGTAGTGCCACCAAGAACGTATTAATCGCAGTTCTTATGAGGATGTTATGTTTGTCCAAACATGGGACTTGGTGCATTCTGTAGTTATGTTTGTGGGTTCATGGACATGTTGATGACCTTGCTAATAGTTCAGCAGTTTTATAGTTTTGTCCCAAAAACTACCCATATTTATGTTTTAAACGAGAATTTCATCCATTTTCCCTTACAATTGACTTTTAAGGCCTTCAAACTCCATTTGTTTTAGAAAAGCCTCTCCAAATGAAGATAGAGAAGATCAAGGCCTTTCCAAATCAAGAGAAATCAAGGGAATGAGTGTATTTTTGCGGGGATTAATTGACATAGTGCCTAAGAAATAATTTTATGTCATGAAATAGGTCAAATTGCTAACCTTTTATTATGATTTAATATATATTATGTATGTATGATTTGAATTATGAAATCATTATATATGAAAATATATAAATAAGATTTTTTATGAATTCATGTCATACTAATGTTGAAGAATCATCATTTTATGTTGGACTACAAACCTTGATTACATATTGTGGTTTAGAAGTGATTATATGATATATATTTTGATTACTTGCATGATATAATCATGAGATTTTATCATGATTATGTATGACATCAGTTCTTTTCCATGTTTAATAATTAATTAATAGTAAGAATCATCATTGGTCATTATGGAAAGGTCATGTATGGGAAGGATTATGATATGTCATGATATAGAGTGATTTTTGGAAGTTGGGGCAAGTTCTGTTATTTATTCCTGACCATTGTCATATCCATCAACATATGGATGATGTTGCAGATGTTATGGAGAAGATTACAATGTTAATATTGATAAACATCAACATGTCAATGTTAGTATATTATTGACGAGTCACCAGTAGTGAGGTCGACGCACCAGTGAGGTGTTAATGAGGATGGTTGTCGTTGTCATCCCACTATCGGTAAGGGTTTGATGTGTCGATGAGTTAAATGAGGATGGTTGTCGTTGTCATCCATCTTTTAGCAAGGGTTTGATGCGTCGATGAGTTATTGATGATCATCAATGACTTGGTCAAAACATTGATGAGTCCACCTACAACAAGTTGGTTTTGAGTGATGAGCATCAACATGTTGATGTGTTACCATCGGTAGTGAGGTCAACGTGTCGATGAGGATGGTTGTCCTTGTTAGCTCATTGTCGGCAAGGGTATAACGCATTGATGAGTTACCGATGGAAATTGATGACTTGGTCAACATGTCGACAAATCCACCGATAGTAAGTCAATTTTCAATACTTTTAGTAGGAATTGCTATGAATATTAAACTATTATTATAAGAAGTAATAACATTTTATTTGATGCATATATTGCAAATATATGTGATGAATTATGATTGAGTGTATGTACCTTTGCGTGTGAATATCCTTGTATTAGATCATACACCAAGACTGATGTCCTTTGGCATATGAGGTTGGAGGAACCCATAGTGCCTTGGTTCCTCAAGTGACTCTTTAGCCGCCACGTAGATGGAAAGGGTCTAGTATAAAAATAACTAAGGTGTTCTAGCTCTCTAAGAATGGGAGTTATGTAGATTTGCTTCTCTTCCCTAGAGTAATGTTTGAATGGACTAGAGCAGTAAAAGATAACTGGTCCCGTACAGTGCAACACAAGAGGTTTCAATATTCATGGAAATCAAAATGGCAACCACTTAGGTCCATTAGTCATTGTGGGCCTGTAATGACAACGAATTTTTGGTATGATTTTACCTCACTAATAAATCTATTTTTTTATTGTTTAATAATTTTAACCTATTTAGAAGTAGTTATTTGGCATGCATTTTTAAGTTTGTGATAGAGCTTTGAAAAACAAGCATAACGAGCCTTCAACTACTCAAATTGGACACGGGATCAAAAGTTACGATATCGAGAAGCATTCCATATACATGAGACCCATTTAAAAATATATGATAACTTAGCTTGAGGGGTTTAATATTGTAAGGGTCATCAATACGAACTCAAGGGCACCAAGAATGCTCGAATTTGAGTCCGGGGTAGAAAGTCATGGGTATTTGAAGATATATATATATATATATATATATATATATATATATATATATATATATATATATATATATATATATATATATATATATATAATTTAAAAAAACAAACATGGTGCGTGTGACGCATAGTGGAACAAGGCGTTGCAAAGCGGACCAGTGCTCTGCATTGTGCATGGACTTCACCATGCCACGCCTTGGTTGCACCACAAAAACCAATAGCGCTGTAGAAAAAGGCACTGCCACTATTTTGGCATGGCATAGCCTATAAGTTGGGTTTTTAGGGTTTTTGCTAATCCATACTTCATTTTCTCTATTTCTAGTCATTCTAATTTTAATTTAATCCCTTCAAAAAATGTTCTTAATAAAATAAGGATGTTCTACCCAGTGGAAGGGTTATTTTTAAGATTTAATTACTCTAAAGTGAAGAAACCTTATGAGAGATCCCTTGACCACGTATTCAAACTTCTTTTACCAAATTCTGAGTCTATTTAAGTCTAAATTGAGTCAAGAGGTATTCTTACCTAAATCAAAATTTTTGAACATCGTGGCAAGATTATTTTTCTATTTATAGAACTATAAAGCTCAGAAAATGGAAGTTCAAGTTCATGGAGTCCAACTTGTTATCTTCAAACTTGCACGAAGAAAGAGATAGGGTTTTTATCCTATCTTTTGGCTTGAATGTTTACTTTGGTTGTCTTTTAAATTTAATATATGTATGACTCTAGCATGCTACGTGTTAGAGTTACTTTCAAGTTATGTTTTATGATATTCTCACATATGTGATGTATCGAATGATCATCTGTTGGAGTAGGATATAAATTATATACTATAAGTTTTATTATATAATTTATATATTCTAATTTTTATTACTGCCTCTAATATTCATTTTATCAAATGGTTTATCTTTTGAATTTGGTTATGAATTATACACGTGGTAGTATGTGAGATAGAGAAAATCTAACTTTGCCACTGTTTTGATTAAAAATGACTAAAGTATGTTTGAAAAACGGCTTTAGAGAATGATTTCTTGTAAAAGGATGACTCTCATATTTATTTTTAAAAATACATAAAAACATAAATGGAAGAAAATTGACACATAATTAACCTGCACCCACCCAAAAAAATGTTGAAAGTTGAAAATTTCATACATAGCAATTAAAGAGCTTTAAGAAAAGGCAAACCTGTATTTTGAGGCAATGGAGATTGAACCCCATGCAACGATCCAAGGGCATCCGCATTCGGGTTTAGGTACAGTCTAACTCCAAGATTGAATAAAACCCAGGCTACAACACCTTGTTAAGGAAAGATGATGTGGTTGCTATCTCCATGAGGAATCATTGATATCTTGAGTGTTAGAGCATCTCCAATGACAAATGTAAAATCCATGGATAAAATTGGGATCACAGATGACCCCAACCAGGGCTGTGTAGGAAATGTGCCCCTCACTTGGGATTTCAAATTTGAAGTCTCTTTGAGACACTTTTAATTTTTTTTTAATATTTTAATCATCATTTTTTAAGGTTTTGGCCTCCTTTACTTGTATTTGACATCTATGGCTGAAGTTAACTTATTATCAAGTTGCCACACAGGTACTTGGAAAGGTTAATTTAAGCCCTTTGAGCATCTCCAACACAGCTCAATTTGACGTGAGATTCTCTTAGTACTTAGCTGTGATATGAGGCACCTTTTAAAAACTGGCCTGACCCAGTTGGTCCAAACTGGCTAAACCAGACCTTGTTATGTGTATTGATGTTAGACACTGCAAGAGCCAGCTACAAGTTTTTCTAAATGCGATTCTTCAATATTCATATTTGACAGTCTATCCATATTGCCAAAAAGTGGCAGCAATTCAATTATACTAGGTGTCACGGGCACGAAGCTTTGCCTAGCATTCGCACATGTAATGGCCTGTCTATGCCGCCCAGCCAGCAGCCACTATCTTCCCTTTCCACTCGTATGCGCAAGGGAAACACAAGTAAAACAACAACACAAGTCCGACCTGGTGCAAGGGTCTCCGCCTAAACTATATTTCTGTCCGCTGAAATACAAGATAGGGAAAGGGCAAGGGCTGATCCACCGGGCTGAGAGCTCTCCTCTCTTCTCCCTAGTTCGCTGTGCAAGAAAAATTAATCTCTGATCCGACATGGCCACCCTACTCTCCCCTTTAAATAGGTTCAGCCTGAAACTAGTCATCCCTATGCTACTAGGAGTACATAACCCACCTAATACAAGAGTCCTCACCCTGACCAACTCTCAGCCCATAAGCATTCCGCCCCTAGCATAGATTAGGAAACCTACAAGAGTCCGTCTTCCACTAGAAGTCCAGCGCTATATATGCTGCCTCCAAGAGTCTGCCCATCAAAGGAAACTAGCCACTCTGACTCCCATCCGCCTTAGGAGTATGACCAGCCTGCTTGTGTGAGCCCTGTCCGTCCTAGGACCCTATTGCCAGGACTCCTACTCAAGCTAGGAGTGCAGCGAATCAGCATAGGTAAATCCCGTCCACCTTAGGAATCATCCCCTAAGTCCAAGTAGCGCCTAGCTTCATTGCTAAAGTTCCACCCGTACAAGGACTCCTACTTAACCTGCTCTGCAAGGCGAGTAGTTTGTCCAAAACATCTCCCGAGCTGTCCCAGCATTTGTTCGTGTCCAAGGGGCTGCCTAGGCTATCCATCGCTTGTACGCTGCCAAGGAAGGGGGTAGCCGGCTCCTTTTCCCATCCGACAAGTTAAGGGGCTAACACTAGGGCAATTGCATATACTTAGGCTTTTTAGGTAGTTAGATAATTCTCCAAGGCTCGATATCACATGAACACAAATTTCAACGTGATTCAAAGATTGCAGGTATGCTAATTTCCGAAGCTTAGCTGTAGTGAATCTCATAGTTAGAGGCCCATCAAAATATAGATGTTCCAAGTTCTTTAATTCCCAAAACTCTTCTGGCAACATCTCAATGTCTGTTAAACTTAGGTAGAGGAATCTCAGTCACAAATTTCATGAAAGTTTTGCGAAAGTTCATTAATTTTGCCATTGTGAACCTGCACCGTGCGGCAAAATTTGGAAGGTTTATGGTACTTTTTGATCTGTTAATTTTTACGATTTTGAAAATTTTGGTGAAGTTTACGAAATTTTGGTGTTTTTTGGGTTTATTTCAGTCTGGACTGGGACTGGGTTACAGCTACTTCGGTCTTCCCGTCCCTCTTCTATATCTTGCCATTCCATCAGAGATTGGCGAGACCATCAGTAGAGGCCAATCAACCGGCCGTGAGGCAGCGACTACAGACCAGCTCCTCTCCACCAGCGACGGAGACATACTACGGACTAGCTTCTCGCTTCTCAGTCCTCCCACAGACCAGCTCCTCAGTCTTCTCACCGACCATCTCCTCTCCACGATCTGCAACAGAGAGGCGGCGATCACTTCGAAGACACAAACTATTTTGGAGTTGTGGATACCATAGAGTATAATTACACTTGCGCCTCTGATTCTATTGAGTCAATTGACGCATTCTTTACTGGTTATTGGGACTTTTTCCCTCAATTTGAAATTTGGGATTTTAGATCAGATGATGATGAAGATGTTTTTGGTTTTATGTGATATGCTGTGATTGATGTAAATTCATGGCCTTTGTTCGAAAATGATTTTCTGGGTTATTTGGCCATTCGACTGCTTTATTCAGTTTGTTAATTGTCTTTCCCTAAAGGATGATTAATGAATTTCCAGTATTTAAAGGTAAATTGATTTGTTATTTTTTATCTTGACATTGTAGTTATATTTGAAAGAGGTTAGTGGATATCATTGTAGGTTGTTTAAGATGGAATGTCATAATGTATAGTTGAATAATTAGACTAATTCCTTGTTTACATATGAAATGTAGATTTGGGGTGAATACTTGTCTTTACATCATAATTTTTTTTTTACACTACTGTAACTTTTCCAAATTTTTCTCCAGACGAAATGAGCCTGAAATGACCTGTCACTTAAATGAACTAAAACGAAACATTGTGACCATGCGTATCTCAATCCAGTGAGTTTCTGTATTATTGTTGGGAGCTTTTGAAGTTGGGATGGTAAAGCTTACTCAAATGCTCTAATTTTGCAGGCAATGCTCTGAGATTTGTAGAATCTAGATTAAGATATCTCAGCTCAACAATTTGCCCAATCGTGTCAAGAAACTCTTCAATGTTGGTCATGACAGATCCAAAATTTCCGAACTTAGGGCTCGTTCGTTTAGCTTAATCAAGGGTCTATTTGTTTGATCTAATTCAAACTTGAAGCTCCATAAGTTATAAAAAGCCACTTGAAAGTTGGCTTTTTAGTATATTTATTTAAAGCTGAATTCAGTAATGAATCAATCTCTAAATTAAATCCACGTTGATAAATTAAAATAGACGGTCAAATATTTTTCATCGACTGAACACCTCTAAAAACCCAAAACCCGATCCTGACTCTTTATCCTCATCCCATGTCCTCTTTTGGCCCATGCAAAAGATGAAAAATATTGTTCTTATGAAAAGAAACTGTTTAGAAACAAATTTATGCTCCCAAGTCCATATCTGACTTTTATGTTGCATATTGCTATACTTGGTCCAAACAAAATCCTCTATGTGGGTTGTGGGTTTATTACATACTTCCCTTAGTTGAGGGAATCTAATAAAGTGTAATTCCATGTTTGATTATCAAATGTACTACCAAGATTTTGCTTAAATAACTAAATTAACTGAATTATGCAAATAGATTTGGCCTAAGTTGCATGGAGATACAACCAATGCTCATATGTAGCCCACAATTAGGTCTTTCATCATCATTGTTCTCACTTATTCTGAATAGGCATTTTTAAGATAATATCATGTACAATTGTACTATTTGTATTCTTTATGTAGGTTAGAGGTTCAAGCTCAATGCCATTAAATATTTAGGTAATGATCATTGTTGAAGATTGCAACTGTGGAAACATATCACATCTACTTTTTAATGAAAAAATAAGAGGACAAGGAAAGAAATGAGTCAAATTATTCTACTCGTGAATTTGCAGACCAACAAGGTTGCATTTGGCATAAACTAGGTAGAAGTATTAAAAAGAAAATGGCAAACAAATGAATAGACCGTAACCAAGTCCGTCAGTCACAGTCATGGTCATGACCATAAATGGCAATGGTAATTGGTCACGGTCAGTGTCAATGTTTGATCGTGACCAAATTACTAATTACCACCCCTAATTGAGGCTACATCTTATAGTCTTTATCTTTATAAGATTATTCCACATACATATTATTTTTACTATAATAAAGGTTATTAGTATAAAATGGAAAAGAGTTTATTTTAAGATTTTAAAAAATTGAATGTATTTAGGGGTTGTTTGGATACTGAATCGTCAAATGATTCAGTCGATTCAGTGTCAATTCAAAACTGAATTTTTAGAATCCTATTTGTGTGTAGAAGTTGCACTGAATTAAAAATTCAGTACTAAAGTTAGATTTATTCGGTTTCAAGCCTGAATCGGCCTAATTACTGAATCACCTCATGAAGTGATTCAGTCGATTAAGTCTCTTAATCACCATTTTAAAAATTATAGATTCTATATTTTTTAATGGTTATCGTTCATATCGATTTGAGCCTTGAAAAATATGTCATATAAGTAAGGCCCACTTCAAAAATTAAAAATTACCCGCCCTTGTGGGATCTTGTTTGATAGAGCTAGAATTTAGAAGTGTAATGGTACAAAGAACGTGCATATCCGAGTTTGAGAGAGAGAGAGAGTTATATTAATTTAAAGTTTAAAAATTGGGTTTGACTCGACATCTAAATTTATTCTAACAAATTCTCTTACCAAACATAATTTACTTTCGGTGGTAAAGTTTTTGAATTAATTCGCTATTGAATTAATTCGCTACTGAATTAATTCGCTACCGACCCCTTAGATTTAGATTCGGATTCAGATTTAGATTCAGAGTAAGATTTAGATAGTAGGTTTTTCAGAAATTTCAGATTGCTTTTCATATTCAGATTTTGATAAAACAAATGGACCCTAAGCATTGGAACAGTTTGCTTATTCTCAGCCTAAATAAGCTTCTCAATTGCAACACAGCTGGAACTATTTAACTTGATCACAGAGGGGATGCAGTAGAAAGTGGAGCCAATCAAATTGAGTTGTTCATTCACTTTAGCCAGTTCAATAATTTATAATCGATTTTTGTCATAACACCATTTTCTGGAGATCATGTTTAACGTTTCTTCCATTTTCATCTATTGTAAATGGAAATATCATAATGTACAACTATTTCATGTATAACATAATCCCTTCATTCTATACATTTGATTTTCCAAAATAACGTAAAATTACTTTATTTTACAAAACAAAATAAAGTTATTAATGTAGAAGTTAATATGGAAATATCTGAAAACATAAGTAAACAAACTGCAGTTTCAAGTTGTAGTTCAATTACTTGATATATACGATCTTGATTGTCTGTGATATGATTGCCTCTTTGCCACCAGAGACTATAGAGACTTGAGTAATTAATTACATGTGACTTGTGTCTTCCCCACTTCTCCGTCTGCCTGCCACTATAGAAAAAATAATCTAACAAGGGCAGGCTTCCGCTATCATGCCCCCCCACCGATTGTGGTGGACGCCCAATCAACTTATAAGAGCTAGGGCAAATGCATGAAAATCCGGTCCTAAGAAATAAATATAACCCACAGATTTTTTTTTAAAATATTTTCCTTACTAACTTTGAGACCAGCCTACTTACATAGAATTCCGAACATTGTACATAAGAGAGTATCTGTAGATGGATAATGACCTACTTTTTATGTACTATGCACAAAGGCTTATGTAAACTGTAGGACGCTCTAGTTACGGAGCCCAGGCTAGATGGGTCCTTTTCATTTTTTTCTGATTGAGCACAAGTTGTGAATCTAACTGATTAGTCTTCCTATAGGACAGAAATGGTGATATAAATTGATTACATTTGATGTGTGGCCCTCTTCTACGGCAATGGCTTCCATAACTTCCCATAATGTGCAAGTAGTGCTCATTAACTTTTCTTTTTAGGGGTTGTTTATACTTGAAATTTAGGCAAGATTTTATCAATTCCATTTTAATTTTGACTTAAATTATCAGAATCATGTTTGTGTATAGAAGGTGAGCTGAACTAAAATCTTTATTTGAAAGTTGATTTTAAGCCATTTTGAACGGAAATAAGCTAGATTCACCAAATTACCTCGTAAGGTAATTTAGTCGATTGCAACTCTTTGCCCCATTTTAAAAGTAAAGATTTTATCATATTTTAACATTTAATTTTTATATCAATTTGAACCTTAAAAATATATTATATATATAAGGCCCACTTTAAAATTTTAAAATAAACTACCTTTATAAGATTTTGGTTGATAAAGTTCAAACTTAGGAGCCTAATTGTCCTTGCCCACAACAAGCTTGTTGGGGAAGTCCCAACTGAGCTTGGCCTTTTACCCAAGCTAACCATTCTTTCTCTCGGAGACAACAATATCACAGGTGTCTGCCCACCTTTTCTATTGAACCTCTCATCTATTGTCCACCTTTCCCTAGCACGCAACAATCTCCATGGGGCGATTGCAGAACAGGTGGGCATGCTATCCGGCTTAAAGACTCTTCTGCTGGGTTTTAACAACTTTGTTGGTAAACTCACTCTTGCAATTTACAATCTCTCAAATATTGAGACGTTAGCAGTCGAATACAATGAATTGAGTGGAAGCATTTCTCCTCATATTGGCCACTTTTTCCCTAACCTTCAAGTTGTCAGCGTTTCTGTAAACCAATTCACTGGGCCCATCCCTAATTCCTTGTGTAATGCTTCTCGCCTTGAAGAACTTGACTTCGGCATGAATCACTTTCATGGGTCTATGCCGATTGATTTGGGGAAGTTGCAGTATTTGTACTGTGTTGCTTTGGATAACAATGAACTTGGCACTGAAAATGGTGATGACATGATCTTTATCACATCTTTGACCAATTGCAGCATGCTTGAAACACTCGAGGGAACCAAGAATCAACTCAATGGTCAGTTGCCTGCCTCCATTGCCAACCTCTCTAGTAATCTTGCTTTTTTTAGTTTTCCGAATAATATGATATATGGAAGGATCCCCATGGGAATTGAAAATCTCTTAAATTTGATGTATTTCGTTCTGGGTGACAACTTTTTGAAAGGCTCTATTCCTGACGGAATTGGGAAGCTTCCAAAATTGGGATGGCTCTCCCTTAATAGAAGCCACTTTTCCGGGCAAATCCCAAAACATCTCTAGGCAGCGTCTCTCAGTTGAACGTACTTTCTTTATGGAAGAATCAATTGGAAGGCACTGTATCTCCAAACCTGGGAAATTGCTCAAGTCTGCAAACTCTTTATCTTGATGGCAACAACCTTAATGGAAACTTATCCAGTGGGATATTCAACCTCATATCAATGGTCCACCTCAATTTTTCGAGTAATTTGTTAAGAGGCAACATACCATTGGAGATTGGGAACCTTCAAAATGTGTTTTCCTTACTGTTTTCAAACAACAAACTATCAGGTGAAATTCCTAATACACTCAGCAAGTGTACGAGTCTTATCCACCTCAACTTGTCACACAACTCCCTTGCAGGAACTATCCCAATGTCGCTGAGAGCGTTGACTTCTCACACAATAATTTTGTTGGGTAGGATACCCACATTTTTTTCAGAATTTAGGTTTGTGAAATTGTTAGATTTGTCATTCAATGACCTCGAGGGAGAAGTGCCTAAACAAGGTCTGTTCAACAATGCAAGCAGAATTTCAGTGATTGGATATTGTAGACTTTACAGAGGCATCCTTGAGTTGCATTTGCCTTCATGTGAAAAGTGTGGTGGCAAGAATCACAAAAGACCTTTTCTTCTCAAAGTTATGCTACCACTGATCACAGGAACATGCATTTTCATCTTTACATGCTGCGTAATTGTATGATACTGGAGAAAACATCCAAGAATTACACAAGCTCCATTCTCTTCTTTAAAAGAGAAACATGTGACAATAGCCTATGCTGAGCTCCATCGTGCAACCAATGGATTCTCTTTTGCCAACTTGATAGGTTCTAGAAATTTTGGTTACGTATTTAAGGGAACTTCATATTCTTATGTAATGGATATAGCTATGAAGGTAATAAGGTTTAAGAAAACAAGTGCTCAAGCGTCACAATTGAATGTGAAGCATTGAAACAGATTCTACATCGTAATATTGTCAAAATATTGACCTCTTGCTCCCGTCTTGATTTTCAAGGTAATGAGTTTAAAGTTTTAGTGTTTAAATATTTGATGAATGGGAATCGAGAGTTCATGGCTACATCCTCGTGCTGATCAAGATTTATATCTTAGCTTCAACAAAAAGATAAATGTGGCCATTGATATTGCTCAAGCATTGGATTACCTTCATAATCATTGTGAGACTCCAATAGTTCATTGTGACTTGAAACCCAACAATGTTCTACTTGATGAGGACCTAGTAGCACATGTGAATGATTTTGGCCTAGCTAAAATTTTATCATTTGCAAGCAATGATTGCTCTTGCACATCCATGTTAAAGTGTTCTATTGGTTATATTCCTCCAATACAATCCATTATCCTTAAAATATTTAGTCATTCGCCAATCATTATATAATGTATATGTAAATGAACATATTTGTGTTTAGTTTGGAAAAACCTTATAATTGTTTTACAATCTTTAAAAAATTATTGCATTTATTCAGTTGTGTTATTTTTCCCAATAGCAGAATATGGTATTGGACACAAGGTTACTACCCATGAGATGTGTATAGCTATGATATCCTTCTATTAGAGATGTTCATGGGGAAACGAAATGTTCAAATATGGTGTCATCATTTCAAAGTATGCACAAATGTCATTTCAGGAAAAATTCATGGAAATCATGGACACAAGATTGTTATTAAAAGAAAATATCGATGATGATCTCAAATTTCAAGATTGCTTCTTATCACTCATCAAAATTGGAATTGCATGCACGTCTGAGTTGACACACTTAGGCAAACACTCCATATTGGATGAAGGTAGATAAAACTGAAGTTCAGTACGTAGTTGAATAAAGATCGGTATATCATATGTTTAGCTTTATCACAACAAAGTATATCATATGTTTAGCTTCGTCACACCAACTTGCATGCTAAATTCTATTTCACGTGTTGAATTTTTGCAAAGCTATGCTGCAAACTTTTCTAACTTTGTGTCCCCTTTGAATAGTAGAGTTGATTTTTTTGGCAATTAACTAGATCTTATCTATTTCTATGTAATTTTTTCCATTAGTAGCCAGCAATACATAAAACAAGGCTGTGAGAGCCGGTACAACGAAAATAATCATCAGTAGAGCCTATATTAGAATACATTGAACAGAAACAATATGCTCTAGATAAGTAGAGAGATGAACAAAATGAACAGTACCACTATTGGTGGAGATGATTGTGAGAATCCCCATCATCACGGGCCTCAACCCCATTCTCATGATGAGAACAAGGACATCTACATGAGCCACCCAAGGAGGAAGGATGCATGCCCGTATATAACTATCCGAGAGAGAGCCAAAAACTGTTATCACATATATGTGTACTAGCTGTAAAAGCAAGAAACACACATGGAAACATTAGACCAACCACATAGGAAAGCAGAAGGGGACAGAAAAACCCCCAAACCCCTAAAGATGGGGAACATGACAAGAAAAACAACAAGACCCCCAAAGGCCATATCTTTAGCATGGAGTAGGAGCCCCATCACCAAAAAAGTGGAAGGTGTGGAGGAGGGGAAAATAATAGAAGAGGTGAAGATGGAGAGCAAGTGGGTAAAAGAGTAAATATGGAGAAAATAAGAAAGAACACAATCAGTAGAAAAGGTGGTGAAAAGAAGCTGCAACTCTGGAGGGTGAAAGGGGAAAAGAGGAGGAGGGATGCGAGATAAGTGAAAGCCTTGGGAGGAGAGGAATGATAGGGGAAGAGTGTAGAGTAGCTGGCCGGTAGAAGCATGGCGGCTATAAGCCTGTGGGGGTAGCGTACTGATCAAAAATCAAATCTTTAATCACAATCTGCACCAATAATCATATAGACACACATATATGAGCAATAGATTATTAATCAAAGAGCAATCAAGAGGCCAAAACAAAATTGAGGAGTGAAGACATACTAACCTTGGGCTGTCTAGCCCTTGCACACCCATGATTCAATCAACATGCCCTCTAAGAACTCAAGAAATCAAGTAGGAATGAGGATTGCCTTAAGTGTGTGTCGAACCCTCAACAACCTTCACTCTTGGAAGCAGATTTTAGCAAGGAAGAAAGCCCACTCTTCCACCAACATGTCCTACCAAGGAAGGAGAGTCTTCTTCTTCAATCAGCCCACCAAGGATGAGTGAGAGAGGAGAGAAGAGGGGTGGCCAGTAGCCTTTTCCAAGGCTTGTGCAGGTTGCACTAAGGAGGGGGGCAGGGGGGGGGGGGGGAGGGGGCAATTGGGAGAGAAGAGACAAGGAGAGGGGGCAGCCCACACTTAGAGCATCTCCTCTCGTTCCCTCCCTTAAATACCCCTCTCTTTCCTTTCTTAATTGGGCACTTAATATGGGCTTTTTTAATTGGTCTTTTTTGCTTTAATCTTTCAGTTTAATCAAGAGGGTCATACACAACGGGAGCTAGCTCTATCTCTCACAACCCGTAGAGGCCTGAACCCCCTTCATATGGCTAAGCCCGTAATAGGGTCGACCCCTCGCTAACCACGGGTCCCACCATCGACACATAATTCTTGTGTCTAGGCCCCACAGCACGTTAATGCACATCCTAGTCATATGCCTAGTGTGCGTGTGTAACATAGGCAGGTCCCAATCAAATTAGTATTATGATGGCTCATGTGGGGTCGACGTGACCACCCCCACCACCCTTAGACCCCATGGCCCATGCCGGCCCACCCAGACTGTAATAATATTGGACCAAAATGGGCCCAAGCCCATACCCTAGTCCAACATCCCCTACTCTGGGTGAAGGGTTCATATGGTTCAACAATGACTTGTACTAGTTTTGTTGAAAACCAATGCTATGAGCATGCTTAGAAAAAAATCTATCGTTAAGGCCTTTGTGAATGGATTTGCCAACTTCTGATTAGTAAGAGTATGACTCATAGTCACTTTCCCCCTCTATAGCATGTCGAAGAAGTAAATGTTATTCACCTCAATGTGCTTACCTCTGGCACTCTCTCTACACTGTTACGACATATAATTGTATTTATTTTTTATTTTTAAAATATAATAACTTTTAAAAAAATCTTAAAAAATTAAAAATTAATTGATCAAGAAATATAATAATATATTATTTTTAAATATAATAATTTTTTTTTATTCCCTCTCACTCTCTCCTCCCTCTCTCTTTCCCTTCCTCTCTCTCTCTTTTCCTCTCTCATCTCTCCTCTCTCCCCTTTCTCTCTCTCCTCCCTTCTCTTTGTCCTCTCTCTCTCCTCTCCCTCTCCTCTCTCTTCTCCCTCTCTCACTCGCTCTCTCTCTCCCTATCCTCACTCCCCTCCCTCTCTCCCTCTCCTCTCTCACTCCCGGTCCTCTCTCCTCTAATTTCAATTTTTTATAATTTTTTTTATTTTTAAAAAATATTTTTAAAAATAAAATAAAAAATAAAATAAAAAAAATACTATTAGCGACGTATAGATATATACGTTACTGATAAGGCAGGTATTAGCGACGTATAATGATATGTGTTGCTAATACCTATATTGTTAGTGACGTCTAGCACTATTTTTATTTTTTTATTTTTTTAAAATATAATAATTTATAAAAAATCTTAAAAAATTTAAAAATTAATTAATCAAGAAATATAATAATATATTTTTTTTAAATATAATAATTTATTTATTACTCTCTTCCCTCTCTCCCTCTCTTTCTTCTCCCTCATCTCTCTTTCCCTTCCTCTCTCTCTCTCTCTTTTCCTCTCTCTCCCCTCTCTCCTCTCTTCCCTCTCTCTACTCTCTCCTCCCCTCTCTCCTCACCCCTCTCTCTCCTCTCACTCCTCTGTCTCTCTCTCTCCTCACTCTCACCTCTTTCGCCATCTCTCTCTCTCCCTCTCCTCTCTCTTCCTCTCTCTCTATCCCCACTCTTCCTCTCTCTCCTCCCTCTCTCTTCCTCTCTCTCTATCCTCACTCTTCCTCTCTCTCCTCCCTCACTCTTCCTCTCTCCTCCCTCACTCTTCCTCTCTCTCCTCCCTCTCTCTCTATGCTCACTCTCCCTCTCTCTCTCCTCGCCCTCTCTCTACTCGCTTCTCTCTCTCTCCTCACCCTCTCTTTCCATCTCACTCTCCCCTCTCTCTCTCTCTCTTGAAATATATATCTTTTACCGACATTTCTATAAAGCGTCGCTATTATGATTAGTATTAGCGATGCTTTAAACTAAGTGTCGCTAATATATGATTATTAGCAACGCATAATAAAATGCATCGCTAGTAGTCAATTTTTTCGCGACGCTATTTTATGCATCGCAAGTAGATGTTTGTAGCGATGCTTACGTTTGCATCGCTAATCCTACATTTTGTTGTAGTGAACAATCTTCACTCTTGGATGCAAATTTCAGTAAAGAAGAAGCCCAATCTTCCACCAACACATCCCACCAAGGAAGGATTGTCTTCTCCTTCAATCAGCCTGCCGAGGATGCATGAGAGAGGAGAGGAGAGTTGCGGCTTGCACCCTTTTCCAAGGCTTGTGCAGGCTGCACAAAGGAGGGGGAGGGGGTGGCAATTGGAGAGAGGAGACAAGGAATGGGGGCAACCCAAACTTAAGACATCTCCTCTCTTTCCCTCCCTTAAATACCCCTCTCTTTCCTCTTTTAATTGGGCCCTTAATATGAGCTTTTCTAATTGGATTTGCTTGCTTTAATCTTTCGGTTTATTCAAGAGGGTCATACACAACAAGAGTAGGCTCTAGCTCTCAGAGCCCACAGAGGGCTTTTCTAATTGCTTTAATCTTTTATTTTATTCAAGAGGATTATACACAACAAAAGTGGGTTCTATCCCTCTACACAAGGCCAAGCCTGCAATAGGGTCAACCCCTCACTAACCACGGGTCTCACCATTGACACATAATTTGCGCGTCTGGGCCCCACAATATGTTAATGTACATTCTAGTCACATACCTAGTGTGCATGTATAACGTATGTGGGTCTCAATCAAATTAGTGTCATAATGGCTCATGTGGGGTTGGCGCGACCGCTCCCACTACCCTTGGACCCCGTATCCCGTACTGGCTCACTGTGACAGATATAATATTGGACCAAAAACGGTCCCAAGCCCATTCCCTCATCCAATAAGAGGAAGAGATTGTAGGCCAGCCATGTCCGAAGGCCAATGGTCATCCTTTCAAGCCAACTTCACCAGCTCCCAAAGTCTTCTTGGACACTCACCCATAATCACATCGTAGTACCTTTCAGGCTCCCCATAGAGTTCCTTGTTGCGGTCACAACATATATATCCTCTGTCAATATTATATGAGAGAAGACCCTAAGTGTTTGACATTCTACTAAACATTTCAAAGGAGAAAACCCTTACAAGATGGTACGTGCATTTACTTTAGTCCTTTTAGAGGGAGGCAAATGGCATGCTTTGGATCGCTGCAGTGAGGATCATACATGATATTCAAGAGTACATAAAAATATATGTCACACTTAGTAAGAGATGCTTTTTCAGAGTAAATCTCTAAAAATAAAATTAGAAGAATAAATGCTATGAGCTTACTAAATAATTTAGCATTAATGTCAAAACCTATTGTCCAAACAATTGGATTGAAAACAAATCTCCTGATTTAGATGCATTGCTTGTAATCTAAGCAACTTAGGAAGTTACATATGATATGACACCCTAAAAATTCCAAATTGAAATTGTGTGCGAGATGGCCACTTTACACCATAATTATTAAAAGTACCACACCAGCTGCATATGAAGCTTACTCTACGCTATACAAAAATGGAATGACATGTGACTGTAAAAGAACACTCTAGACTTGTTCGGCACAACTAGAAATCATAATGCAGATTTTCGACTTTCAAAGACAAATGGCCCCAAAAGAAATGTCAGGAAAACACAATCAATATTTTGAAAGAGAAACATATTAGACCGATATTTAATTAAGAAAGAGGAGAATGGGAAAACATATGGACCTTATTGTGCATAAGGATGGCACAATTCTGCACGAGCAGAACCTCATCGACAAAAGAGGGAATGCTCATGTAGTACTGTGGGCCAACAGAGGAGGAGATAATGGCAGGTTGCCCACGCTCATCGGGGAGCAGCAGATGTCATCCACCTTAGATCGGTCTTCCTTGTTCTTGTCCTCCTTGGGCTTAAGCCATTTCTCCCGCAGACAAAGGATTCCATTGACTGCTAGCACTTTACTGCCATAACCACAAGGTGAGTTTAGTAGGAAAGTTATGGTAACCACTAAGGGGCTGTTTGTTGGGAGTGGAATTTTTTAAAATTAATTTTAAAAATTTATGGTGGTTGGTTATGGAATTTTTTATAATGAATTTAAATATTGCATCAAATTTAATTTTAAAATTTTAAACTAATATAACTCTCTTTTTTGAACTCAAACAAATATGTTCTTGGTACTATTATGCTTCTAAATTTAAGGTATATCAAATAAAATCTTATAAGGGTAAGTAATTTTGAACTTTTAAAGTAGGCCCTACCTATATAACACTTTGTTTAGGCTAAAATCGATATGAGAAGTAATGGTTAAAAAATAACATAATCTGTAATTTTTAAAATGGGGGGTGGGAGCTAGAATCGACGAAATCACCTCACGTGGTTTCAACCTAAAACATCTTAGAATCCACTTCCATGTAGAAATTTTAATTCCATCCACCTTTTATATGCAAACATAATTATGATAATTCAAGCTAGAATTGGGACGGAATCAATAAAATCTTATAGAAATTTAATACACAAACAACCCTTAAGACTTATTGACAATATCAGCAAGTACAATTGCATCCATGTACTGCTTGCATATGACCATTATATTAAAAAAAATGCTTCAGGTTACACATTTACTTAGCTAAACCTTCTTCTGAGCCTACTACTTCTTGCCTAGTGTTTTTCCTGATAATATGATTAATTTATATATGTAATTAATATGAAGATGCTAAAATAAAATATAATAAGATTAGGTATACTTGTACCCGTTAGAGTTTGAATAAAGCTTAACCCCCTTGATAAAGCTTTTCCTCTGCTAATTTTCTACAAATCCTCACAATGTGTTTCTTGTTTTGAACTTGACTGAGAGTGATTCTTACTTAAGGCACAATATTAAGATGGCTAATGGTATATTTATAATTAAATCAAGACACCATTGTTAAAACCCTAAAATCCTGACCCTCCATCTAGAGGTCAACCAACAATCCAGATTTACCACTAAAACTATAACTTAATGAGTGTTTTGACTCAGGCCCAAACCGAAACAGTTTTGAAAGCCCAAAATCAGTGTCAAGTGAGACAATTGGACCACCTTATGTTTTAAATAAAAAATAAGCACAATATTCTCCCAGTTGACACAAATTCTCAATTGAGCCATAGAAATAAAACCTCCCACTTGGCTTAATTAAATTAAATTTGAGAAAAAATATTGTATTTAAAAAAATAATAACCAAGTGGTATTGGAAAATTTTTAAATGACTTTCGTATATGCATATAATTTTTATTGAAGAAACGTTAACCTTTGAACTATATGTGGTAACTTTATACTATTATAAATGTCATACTTGCACAATTCAGGGCAGTTATGTCTTCATAAGGGAACATTCTCTTCCATGTATCACAATACAACTAATTCATTCTGTTTGAGTGCTATGTGGCAAAATGTATATGTGAGTGAATGCATGATCTCACTCTTTTTTCAAGCATTGTCTCATACTTAAGTGCACAGAAAATGAGACAACACGTGAAAAGAAAATTCAACTGCTATGATAAATGAAAAAGTCCAGAATTACATAAGTAAAATCAAATGCATGATATGCTAATAAGACTCATAAGGTTCACATGGCTCTTAAATAGAGAAGAGGATAAGCCCTTAGTTATTTGATTAGTAACCATAAGCTCAGTATCTATATGCTCAATAACAATTGTTCATTCTTTAATTCAATCCAAACAACAAGATACTTAATATCGATGTGTTTACTCCGACTTTCACTCTTGTTTTTTGTGAAGAATATAGCACACTAGACATGGAATCCATAGTAGTAAGCCATGTGATAAAGTTCATCATCTAAGTATCATGTGACATGCCCTTGTAACAAGCAACAAACTCTACCTCCATCATCAACAATGCTATAAGGGTTTGTTTGATACTTTTCTAAGAAACAACATCGCTTCTCAAAAGGAAAATATAACCTGATGTTGAATTTTTTGAGTCAACACAACCAACAAAGTCTGATCAGAATGTCTATATCAAGCATGTAATCCGTCGTTCCTTCCAGATACATCATAACCTTCTTTGTAGCTCTCCAATAACCCAACCTTAGATTTATCTAGTATTTACCCAATATTCTCATAGCAAAGGCAATATTTAGTCCTGTATAGACTTCCAAACACATCATACTACTTCCAATTATTGCATAGGGAATGTTTTTCACACTTTTCAACTCCAAAGAATTCTTAGACACTCGAACAAGCCAAATTTTATCACCCTTAACAATAGGAGTTGCACTAGGTGAGCAGCTTTTCATGTTAAACTATTTCAGAATTTAATTTATGTAGGCATGTGTTCCTCCCCCAGATGTGGGTATAAAAACCAGAACCTATATTTCCTCAAACACAATGTGTTTTGGGGAATACTCCCACTGAAGTTTCTTTGCTCAAGAAAACGTACATTCCGTGCTTCGACTACTGTAGGGGTGTGCTTCTTGTCAAGTAGGTTGTACATCATAACCTCAACAAGACAACTCGAGATGTGTACATGATCTAAACTAGGTTTCTATCCATTTCATAGCTCAAAGGGTGTTTTATGAATGATTTTTTATAGAACTCAATTTAAAATGTACACGGCTACATGACTGTCTTCAAAGTTTCACTCTACATATTGAGATGAAGAGATGAGTTATTGATCATGTTCCACACCATATTAATCAAAGTGTGATTTCTTCTTTCAACGACACTATTTTGTTGTGGTATGCCTAGTACTATGTATTATGCCACAATACCATATATCTTCAGGAACTGCACAAATGGTCCAAGTTTTTGTCCACTCTTTATGTACCTACCATAGTATTTCCCTCACATGTCTGATCTAGAAATTTTGATACTTATACTATATTATTTCTCTACCTTTGCCTTATAAGTATGAAAAGTATCAAATGTTTCATATTTTTTATTTAAGAGATAAAGATACTTGTATTGGGTATGATCATCTATAAAGGTAATGAAATATCTTTGACTATTTAGATAGGGTGTAATAAAAGGTTTATAGATATTAGTGTGTATGATGCCTAATTTTTCATCATGCCTCTTAGAACCCTTAGAAGACTTGTTAGTCTCTTTTCCCTTTATGCAATCTATATATGTCTCAAGATCAGTAAATTCTAGAGTTGTTTAAGATTCATTCTCTTATTAATTGCTTCAAGAGGTCAATGGAGATATGCCTCCACTGTATGTGCCATAACATAGAGGAATCAGTTTTAATAACCCTTCTTTGCATAGATATCATAGATTATTCAAAAAAAACATGCAAATAGAGACAATATAATCCATCTAATAAGGAACCAAAACCAATAGTAACTGAATCTTTAATAATCAAAATTACAGAACTCATAAACTGAAAATTAAAACTAGAGACATTAGTCTTGATAGAAAATCTAAATTCTTTAAAAAACTTGAAATATAAAAAGTTCTTTCTAGATCTAAGGCGTATCTTCTATTAAGAACAAGGAGATATGTTACCACACATTCAACCTTTGAACACGTCTTATTTCCTTCATAGATATTATGCTCCCTATCATTTGGTTTCCTTAGTTTGAAAAACCCCTGCATAACAGTAAAAATATGGATTGTAGAACTAAAATCAATCCACCATGTGTTATTATGATGAGAATTAACATAATTATATTCATAATGCACATAAAATTACCTCCATTCTTGGCAAGCTACTTCTGATCTTTTGGACAATCTTTCTTCATGTGTCTTTTCTTCTTACAGAAAAAATATTTGGTTTCCTTTGTGATACCAGTAGACTTTATTGGCATACTTCTACTAACTTTATTCTTTCAAGCACCTTCCTTCTTTTATCCTTTATGAGAAACTAGATTGACATTTTCTAGCTTCTCTTGCTTAAGTCTCCCTTCTTCTTAAACACACATACTCAAAAGGTCATCAACTGACCATTGTGTTATGTGTGTTATAAGAAATATTTAATGACCCATATTGTGCAGGCAGGGAGTTTAGAATAAAGTGGACTAAAAAGGTGTCATTAATCTTTATTTTTATATTATTTAACTAATTAACAATATTATGTATCTCCATGATATGCTATGTTACCCTTTTGTCATCTATAAGCCTCATATATAACAATTTGGACATTAAGGTGCTGACTAAGGCTTTATCTGAACTCTTGAATTGAGTTTCAATAGTTTTCAAAAGTTCTTGAACTATAGCGCATTCTAGGATTGATCTCCTAATACTTTGTTTTATGTAAGACTTCATGAACATCATATTTAAGCGGTAAGACCACTCGTACTTTTCAAATAATATTACATGTCTTTGCATGCTTTTATTTATAAGAGTGGTCGATACATTTATACGAAACTCCAAATCCAAGTCCATCCACCCAAATAGTAAAAGAATTGTTTCTTTTCAATCCAAAAAATTATCCCTAGACAATAATAGAATGTGTTGATTGGGGTCAGAAATAAAACACGGATAAACTACAATAAAAGAATAAATGCATGCAAACAATTAATATGGGCAAGAAATAAAACTAAAGCATTAAATAACTAATGCTAAAATTAAATAGTAAAATTTTGAACCTCCCTTTGGGCAAAGGTTGTAATTTGTACCAAAATTGTTAAATTGTATAGAAACAGATTATGATTGTATTTCTCTCCATGATAAAGATATTTACCATTGTTGATGATGAATGTGTATAAGATAATATTATTCTCATGTTATATAAGTTGTGTAAGGATAATTGAGATTATTTGACACATGTGAAATGGTTTATTATGCATGATGTGGTATAGTGTGATTGAGACATTTGTCGTGCAGGGTGAATGATCTATGGATGAATGAGAATTGGATATGAATGATTTGAATATGTGTTAGAGACACTTCTCATGCAGGTTAACATGATGAATATGCATGATCTGATTATGCGTTAAAGATATTTCTCATGTAAGTTATATGTGATGATTATGCATAATGTGATTGGGCGAGAATCGCTTATTATGTAGGGTAGATATTATGTCATAATGTGATTATTCATACCATGATTAGTATGTATGAGATACTTCAATGTAGGATAATTACTTATGGGTAAGTAGGACTATGGTAAGGAAATTAATCAGAAATAGAGATATTATATGAAATGTGGATCTAAACTACCATGTTGATGTGTTGTGGTCTTTATTTTATTACCATTGCAGTATTTCAAACTTTACTGAGTTTTACTCACACCTCTTTCTGTATTTTGCTTTGGGGGTACATAGCACGATATGCAGTTGATTATGATCCTTTGTATGTGGAACAATTGGATATGCTTGGGAGTAGGCATGGATGCCGTTCTGTTTTCTAATCTATGTTGTCATGATCTTAGAACATTATGTATAGATGATTATATTTCAGACTTGTGTAACTCTTATGATTTAGGATTTATTTAAGACTTTCTGATTATAGCCACGAGTCTGCTCAAGATACTAAGTATGTGGGTTGAGATTGAGGATTTATTTCAGAGTTATTGTCCTCTTTTATTTTACTTATTACTCTTGGACAAAGGTTTAAATTACACAACTCCGTGTATATAATTCACCCGATAGAGGGGTTAAGTCTTCTACAATGTGGTTAAATCAATATTGTCGCCCCCCTGCGCTTCAACCGGCCCCTGGACTAGGTTCGGCTTAAGTGTCAGGCCATAACACAAACGATCATTTTGTTTCATGATAAGGCTAGTGGGTTATACATGATATATTATAGGAAAATCCTACACATTTAGGCCTAGGCATTCACCCATGTTACAACATTTAACTCTCCCTTATCCTAATTATGTGATGCTAACCACCACCTCCCTTTGGGGCCGGATGACAACTATTGTCACATAATCAAAATTTGGTGACAACATAAGTTTTATGTATGTGTATCTATGCACTCCATGGTAGCATTCTATATGATTCATGCGTTGAAAATAGCTTACAATGCTTTGGCCACTCCTAAGTCATCTCAATGGACGTGAGAAATTAATTTGTACTTATCACCTTTTCATATAACAAAATGAATGCAATTAATTATCAAACAATCAAAGATATCCATACACAAAATTTACAATGGCCTTTTTGTTAATTTTGTTATTGGGATTTTGTGATTCGGCCTGAGGTCCTATCATCACACACCACAATCAAAAAATGTAGTCCACACTCCATGTACAGTCCTTAAATTTTTTTTTTAAAAGTACAAGTTGGAACCACTAAGGCCCTTGAAATAGAAAAAATGTACATTAATTTCTTATGACTATATCTGCCTCTAGATGTGATCCTTGAATTTCGGTGCCACTTACAATATGTATAATATACACTCTTACAAAATCACATAAGTTTTGCACCCAACAATTTTTAAAAAAATTGATAGAACATAAGATTGTAATTTAATCCCTTGGCCGACCCATGACATTAATAAAGCCCTTAAATGATAATTAAAACACATCAAGCAATTTATATCTTTTATACTTAACTATTCTAACCTATTTAATATGAATGAGTTTAGGGTTTTTGCTATGCTCCACCAGAAGCATTGCAAAAAAATTATTATTTGCGACGCTTATGTTGAAGCATTGCTATCTTGTAGCAATTTTTTGCGATGCCCTTCAAGGTGTGTCGCTAATAATACATATTTAATTTTATTTTTAAATATCCTCTCTCCCTCCCTCTCTTGTCTCCCTTCTCTATCCTCTATCTCCTCTTCTCTCTCCACTATCTTCTCTCACCTCTCTCTTCTCTTCTTCTCTCTCTTGTCTCTCACTCCTTTCCCTCTCTCTCCTCTACCCTCTTCTTTCTCCCTCCCTCTCTTCTCTCTACCCTCTCACTCTCTTCACTCCTCTCTCTCTATCTCTGCTCTCTCTCCTCTCTCTCTCTCTCTCTTCTCTCATCCTCTCTCCACTCTCTATCTCTTTTCTCTCTCTCCACTCTATATCTCTTCTCTCTCTCTTCGGTACTTTCTCTTTCTCCCTCTACCCTCTTTCCTCTCTCCCCATGCATGCCAACGTGAACCCCTGCTCTGAAGATGAGAGGGGAAAGGGTGGGAGAATTTTTTATTATATAATATATTTTAATAATAATAAAATAAATATATATATTAGTGATGCTTAAGAATAAGTGTCTCTAATAACCTAACTTGTTAGCGACGTATATAAAGGCTTAAGCGTCGCTACTAACCTAATTTATTAGTGACGCGTAGGCTTAAGTGTCACTAATACTAGTATATTAGCAAAGCAATTTACTATATGTTGCTAATAATTTTATTATTATTTTTAAAATAATATATTTAATTTAATTTTTTAAAAAAAATCATGATTATATTCCTCTCTCTCTCTATACATTCTCTTTTCTCTCCTCTCTCTCCCTCGCTCTCTCTCAGCCCTCCCTCTCTTTCTTCTTTGTCCTCTCTCTTTCTTCTCTCTCCTCTCTCCCTCTCCTCTCTTAGGGATGCCACTTGGATCGGATATATAGTAAAACCCGACCCGATCAAACCCCAATGGATCGAGATAGTATTTTCAAATTCACCCTCTCTCTCCTCTCTCCACTTGCTCTCTCTCCACTCACCCTCTTCTTTTAATGTAATCTTTTCTTATTTATTTATTATATATTAAATATTAAAACAATAAATATATTTTATTTTGTAGGTAAGACCATGTGGGGTCTTACCTATTTTATTTAATATTTTGTTTTAATTTTTTTTAATATTTATTATATATTATTTATTTAAATAATAAATATTAAATAAAATACACTATTGGAGATGCTTTTAAAAATTCATCACAAATATGACTACTATTTGTGATGCTCTTTTGAAAGTGTCACCAATAGTTTTAAATTTCTTTTAAAAAAAAACTAACCTTATTTTAATTGTGCCATATTTTTTTAAGCATTGCTATTAGTATCGTTATTAGCGATGTTTGTTTAAAAGTGTCGCTAATAGAATTACTATTCGAGACACTTTTGTAATAGCGTAGTAAATAATTCTAAATTTTTATTTTATTTTAAAACTTATAACTATTAGCAATACATTTTGAAAAGCATTGCTAATATTAAAACTTATTAAAAAGTGTTGCTAATATTTGATTACTAGCGATGTTGCATCAGTAATATCTATTTTTTTGCGATACTTATATATGAGTCGCAAATAATAGTTTTTTGCGATGCTTATAATTGTGTCATTAATAAAAGTGTCACTATAAGTCCTTTTTGTTGTAGTGGGGTGAGAGAGAAAAGAAATAGATAGAGAATAGAGAGAGGAGAAAGATGATAGAGTGGAGAGAGATAGAGAGAAAGAGAGGAGGAGAGAGAGAAGAGAAAAATAAGAGAGAGGAATGAGAGAGAGAGGAGATGAGGGCGAGATAGTGAAGAGAGAGAGAGAGCGGAGAGCGAAACTAAAACAAAAAGGACCATTTTGAAAAAAAAATATTTTTGTACTATTTGCGACGCTCATTAGAAGCGTTGCAAATAATGAGATTTTTTAAAAATATTTTTTTTGACTATTTGCAATACTCACGAGAAGCGTCACAAATAGTGGTAACAATTGCGACATTTCCTAGTCTATTTGTGATGTTCCTAATTAACATCATAAATAATTAAAAAATAATTATTTTAATACACCTTACTATTTGTGATGCTCAAGAGAAGTATCACAAATAGTCCAAAAATAACTCTTTTTAAAATTAGTTCTTTTTGTTGTAGTTGCTCTCTTTACTCACTCTCTCCTCTCTTCCGTCTTTCTCCCCTATCTCTCTCTCCTTCTCTTTCCTCTCTCTCCTCTCACCCCCTCCCTCCCCTCTCTCTCTCTCACCCCCTCTCAGTCTTCTCTCTCTTGTCTCTCTCCACTCACTCTCTTCTATCTCCTTTGTCTTCTCTCTCCGTTCCTTGCAATATCATACAATGGCTGGTCTTGATAGTGCTTTTGATGTAAATCATGTTTGCAGTTCATATAGCATCCCTGTGAAGCTCTCCTTGATGCTATTGAAAGAATTTTCACTATGTGAAGGGCATAGCCTTCTCCGATGCTGCTGGTCGTCCTGACAATTGACGGTTTGTAATGTATATCTTGGCCCAAACTTATTATCATGGGGTGCTAAAATGTAGGCTACCATTTCTAGGTCTCAACACCACCACTGCCTAGAAGCTATGTACACTCATCTCTTGTGGTAGCTTCCCTTTGCCCTTTCTGACTCTCCCATCATATATTGTGATAATAGCAACGTCTTGATTTGGCCAAGAATCTAGTATCCCATAGTTGTATTAAGTATATTGACATTGATGTGCATTTCCTTTGTGAATATGCTCATACTGGCGACATTTGCCTCTCACAATTCCGGCTCTTTCCAAGTGGCAGACATCTTCACAAAGTCTTGCCCAGTCCGCAGTTTATTGCTGTATGATCCAAGCTCAAGTTGCGTGATATCCCTCCTTTGGCAGGGGGATGTGAGTGAATATCTTCTAGTTGATTTACGGGTCTAATTAACTGCATCAATTAGCTAACAACATCCCCTCTCTCATAACCAAACTGATTTGGTGCAACTTACAAGGATAATGATAACCCTTGATTGATCATGTAAATTATATATTATGTATGAATGGCAGGAGTAAATGAGTTTTGGTTTTCTATTTCCTCACGCATTATGTACACATATTCCTTAGTTCTTGTAGCGCCTCTAAAACCATCAGGTTTTTGGGAGCAGCAGTTTTACTAATATTAAGGTCACGCAAACAAGAAAGATAAGTGGGACGTGGTTACTGGTTTCTCAGCTATCTTTAGCTTCCTCTTCAACTGTTTGAGCTGCAGTCACTAATTCTTCAATAGCATATTCTATTGGCATAACTAAATCCATGAGTCTAACAGAACGCTCAATTTCTTAGTATGTTCCTGCAACATGGCATCAGCCAATCTTTTTAATTGCCATCTTTGCAATATATAATATACAAAAATTGCCTAATTATCCCTGTCAAATGCTGAAGAACCATAAGATGATTCACAATAATGCTCAGAATTTTGATTAGAAATAAGTATAAAAGCGGATAATATTTGAAAGATAATATAATTGCATGGATCACAACCTAAGATCCTTTCAAGGAGTAGGCTCAAGCATCAAGGGCTGCCAATAGTATCCATTCTACCATCTATACCACATTTTTAAGAAGTTAAATGAATTTATTAAATTTATTCAATGGGTAAATAAGAAGATAATTTTATCCAACTATAATCTAAACCGAAGGTAATAGAAAAAGTTCTTCTATATTTATTTGTCATATTTAAAAATTGTACATAAACTATACTCATTAGTTTTAAGTGGTATAATCTCATAATAGTTTCTTATGGTCTTTTACAATAATTTTTGTGCAATGCTTCACCACTATAATTTACTCAATGCATGTTGTCATTTAAATTTTAAATATTTATTACATTAATTTAACTACTTATAATTGTTCATTATAGTTGTTACAAGCTGCTACTTTGAAAATGATTTATTGTTTCTAGCATTTATTACCCATTTATAATTTACATTGTATATTATCTTAAATTCACTTCACTTTGATATTTCCAATTTGGTTGCTTTGTCTATTTTCTCTACTCTCATTATATTAGAGTTCATCTTTAATTATATGTGTTGTAATCTTAACTGACTACATAGAAACTTGGAGCTAAAACCTAAAAGCAAGCTATGCAGAATCCACAAAAAAACAACTATAATATTTTCACGAAATCATTTCTCAAAAAGAAATCATTCAGAAGCAAGTCAATTTAGAATTGAATATGAAAGTTGTGATACCTAATGGCCTACCCCTGCGCCTATGGCGCAATGGAGGCCACTTAAGATGTCTATCCCATGATGCTCTGCATGTGTGCCACTTGTTAATCATTTTTTTCAGCAGGCATCAAATCCTTATCATAATTCCTAGTTCTTAAGCCAAGGAACTACCCATAGAGTGTGTACAACCAAAATATACGTAGCACGTGCAAACAATTTCACGAACATAATTTAGAATACGAAGCTCATAAAATACCTGAGCAAAATAATTTGGAAGAGTTAATTTCTAGAACATGGGTCTAGAGTTTTAAACCCCCAACTTTATCTTGGGTATTAATTTCATAACAATAGAGGCCTCATACTAAAAAAATGACCCAGCAATGGTTTTTGGTATGCTTGATTTAGCAGAGAATGCTTCTTGAACGACTAGATTCAAGCTTAAAACGGCCTAGAATAGAGGAAAAGAAGTTTGAGAAGTGAGAAAGTGGAAACAACTAAAAAAACTGGACATCCCAGCCGTATTTATAGATGAGCGCATGGGTGGGTCTGTGTGTTGTGCGTGCCGCTAGGGCCCTTGTCATGGCTCCACCACATTGATGTGTGGCGCCAAGCCCCATGTCAGGATAGCGTCCATGCGATCACATAGGCCCAGTTCCATGTGAAACAGAACCAACTTGTCGGCCTGTCAATACATGGCCAGCCCATGATCATGTGGGTCCATAGCGCATCACGCAGCTGGTTTGTTATCTCGTGTGTTGGATGGCGCTAGCCACCCATTTTTCAAAATTTTAAAGCTTGATTTAATAGAATATATTAACAACATATTAATGGGCTCATATCAACAAGCCCCACAAACTAAGACCCCAGATGGTAATTTATCCCATATTTTTAAGTAGGTCCCACCCATGTGGCCTATTTTATGAGGTCATAACTTACTGCCGAATGTGTTGGTTGAGGGGTTCAAGGCTTGTTATGCTAGTCTTCAAGAGCTCTATCAAAATTGTATAAAAGCTATAACAATCTTTAACAAATTAAAAAATACTAAAAACTCTAAAATTAGCTTTATAAGTGGTGAAAAAACATATAAAAAATTTAGGTCATTACACTAATGGATTGTGTGCATCAGTGCATATTGTCTCATTGTTGGATAAAAGGCACCTTCAAAGATAGATGGGTGCAAGAAGGCAATTGTCATTCCTCTCACACTTAGGATTATTCTGAAATAGATAGTGGATAGAAGGTTTGGAGTTAGACTCATATGATAGGAAAGAATTTTAAAAAAATAAGGAATCTTATTAGGTATTTGCCTAATATATTTGTCCATTTACGATTCATATTTAATCCACACAATTTATTTGCAATAGCTATAAACAACTGTAGTGATAATGTTAGTCTTTTAACTCAGCGATATCTAATGCAGTGAATAACAAATATTTAATCTAGCCTTTTTTAGAACATTTAAAAAAGGTGTAATGGATAAAAGTTATCCAATTAACTAGTAGACTATTACTAAATGGAACAGTTATTAGAGTACCTATAGTGGTTAGTTAAGGAATGTTATTAATAAAAAAATTTAAAATGGTAATAGTAATGAAATAGGTTATACAGTAACCGTATCAATCCATTGGTAGCCCTATTGTCATGTGCTGGGTTTTAAGATGTAACTTTTAAAATGAAATTGTTGTTTAAAAGTTCCCTTTTGAACCATGAAAGTGGTAGTAGGAAATGCAAAATTGTAACATCTATAGTGATTTGTAGTGGAGACTATAAAGTTGATATTAGCCAACTTAATTTCCATGATTTTTGGAATTTGAAAACTATGATTTGCAACATCTTATGATTAAGTATCACCTGCTATGTGATGGAAATACAATGGATCCCCCATATTTCTTTATCCAGTCGTAAGCATCATAAGTTTTATCATAAACTAAAAAATCTTAACAAGAAAATTAATGGTTATATTTTTCAAGTACATATATATTTGCTACTATTAGTTCAGCACAATATTTAGATTTGGTTTAGTTAGGTATTTAAGAGGAAGAGTAGTAGAAAAAAATGGTACTTAAGAGAAGCACTAATTAAGCGGCCAACTACAAGTTATATATAAATTTCAGCTTGAGATCAATAAGTTTTATAAATTGGTAATTCAAGCATCATCTGATAACAGAACAAATTTTATTACATTGTAGTTTTATGATGTAGATTAAATGTACATTAAGAAGTGAGGCATTATCAAAGCTCCTAGCAAGCAGCCAACTACACAAAAATTGAGAGCACTCTTGTTCATAAATAAGATGAATGTCAATCTCAATGTACTTCGTATGGGCATAAAATGGGATTAGTGGCCATATAAGTAGCACTAACATTATCACACAGAATGACAGGTGGTTGGGGCAGTGGAAGATGCAAAGACTAAAAAATATTAAGAAGCCAAGGAAATTATGCACCAATATTGGTGTCAACAACCCAATATGCCTCAGAGCTGGACACAATTGTTTGCTTCTTGGTTCCCCAAGTAATAAGGTTAGGCCCATTAAGAATACAGCATGTCATCAGAGTCATCGGCCCAGTCTGCATCATAAAACCCTTTGAAGTTGAAGATTAGTAGAGGGAGAGAAATGTAAACCATAAGAAAGAGTTTCCTCGGTATAAGGGAGAATCTGCTTAGCTCCAAATAAAATATCAGGTTGAGTAAGCGTCAAATATTGTAAGGAACCAACTAATTGACAGTACTCAGTGGCATAAGGCAGAGGTGTACCAGAATAGAGAGTGGGACAAGTAGATCAGCTAAGAGGAGTAACAACTAGTTTAGATCCTTCCATTCCAAACCTGCGAAAAAGCTTAGAGCGCATATTGAGATTGGGTGAGGAGATAGAGTGCTAAGCTTGCCCTTTTTACCTGCATGTCAAGAAAGAAATGGAGGTTGCCGAGTGGAGGTCAATTGAAAGGCTTAAAATAATTACATATTGTAGTACAAGGATTTTGTATAAGGCCTAAAATCACAAATTAACTAAAAGATGAAATAACATATGAAGAGGGGTGGCTCTTACTTATTCTGACCAAAGAAGCTACTTTAAAAAGAAATGGCTCAAATAACTATATTTTATAAGGATAGTACTACTGATAAGAATGTGTTACCTTTATCATGATAAAAAATCGACAAAACCAACTCCAACACGATGCACAAAAAGAGCGTCCACCCCCCCCATTAAGTCGTCGTACAATCTTAAAAAAATAAAATATGCATATTTAAGTATGGGAAGATATGATATATTTTGCAGAATAATAAAAAATCAAAATTTTACATGATCCGTACGAGTTGGAGAATGATGTTAATTATCATGTCAATCTGGTATTCTGTTATCCTTTCCATGTCATCTCCTCATTTTGTGAGCAAACTCTTATATAGATAGCGTACAACTTCATATAAACGCCTAATATGTCCTAATGTTGAGAGGCATAAGGAATCTTATGACAAAGGCAAACAACATAAATTGATCCCATTATTTATGGAACTTGTTATAAACAGATATTATTAGTTGTAAAAAGATCCAAATAGGTAAACGTGAAGAGTACGTGTTTGGACGGGCTTCAACATTACATCCAAAAATAATAGAAATCTAATTAAAACATCCAATATCCATCTGATAGCATAATGGATGCAATAGAGATTGCAAGTGCAACACAAATGATACAATTGCCTGACCCATCAGCCATCCTTTCCCTGAATATACTAACATTAACGTCCCCTTGGTTTCCTGGTGCAAGTCAGAAATATAAGTATCCTAATTCCTAAGTCATGACATACTAAAATTAACCTATCCTTAGAGTAATCTAATCAATGTGAGGCCGACTCCAACGTTGTGGTGGATGGTGAGTTCCCTTAATCGAAGCTTGGTAGTTTCTGCCTTTATTATCCTACAAACAAAATCAGCAGCAAACACTTCAGGAAGAGCTGGAGGTGGCCGACATCCTCACCCACTCGCCCGAACTGGTTCTGTCCCGGACCCCCTTCCACCTAGTCCGATGGGGCTCCCGCCGGCGCTGCTAGGCCGAGGAGCAAACACCCCGCCTTTCTCCTCCTCTCATTGGATGTGCAGCTCAGCTTCATTGCCCCGCTGCGCCCGACGGCCGCTGTGAGTGCCTTCTCGCCCAGCGACGCTGATTTTCGCTAGAGGCCCCCTCGAAGAATAAGATATGCAAGATCTTCGTGAAGAAGGTGGGTGGCTCTGGTTCTGGTTCTGGTTCTTCCGAAGGTACAAGTGCGATTCCTCCTACATCCTGTCTTATTCTCTGTCATGAAAGATCTGTTGATTTCTTTCATGATTCAGGTTACCGCACTCATGGGCTCGTACCAACAATCTCAATCGGGAGATGGCACCCCTTCTTCAAGCCGAGTATGCAAGAGGCCTCCTCTGTTTCTGCAACAACTGCACCACTGCGAACACTTTGCTTTGACTAACTAATGGTGGGTTTGCACCACCAGATGCGGCTTCAATGGATGAATACTGACTGTATTCGGTCGGGCTAGCAAATCCCCCACAGGGATCTGCCAGTTGCCTACGTACCCCTCTCGGGGATCAGACCCCACGTAGTTCTGTGCCTCTCCACTCTCAACCTCTCCCTCTTAATATAGACCCGACGTAGTCCTCTTCAACGTAGGTTTGATGTGTGAGAGACTTTCCTCCTTTTGCATTCAAGAAATTCAAATGTCACGTGTTTCTTAATTTAGGTGACTTTCCTAATTTAGTTTCGTGTTTTAATTTGGAATCCGAAGACAGTTATACAGAGAAGACTGCTGTATTTCCCCATGTCTGCTTAATTAGTTAAAAGAAAAATGGGTATTTTAGTATTTTTAAAAATAATGTGTATATAGCTATATTACTTATTAGTAAATCTATGAGAGTCTCTACTTAATGATAAATAAATACTAAACTTAGGCCCAATCAAGAATGAGCCCTATTTTTCACTACCCCATTAGTTAATCCATGCGTCAAATTTGAAACCCTACATCTCAAACACCAGGCTACACCGTAAAATAGCTTCAGTTGTGCATTTCCAATTCCAATCCTAACCCACTAAATTTGAAAATGCACACATCCTTGGGCTAAAAGATGAGGTGCCTTCTCCGTATCTTCGGCCATGAGCATCCACCTCTCCGACACTCCCAAATATGTTGCTTCCCCCTCTATCCACCTCCTCTGCTCTACATCCATCGTTCCCCTCCTCCCTCCTCTTTTCTCCACCCATTATTCTTCCACCCTCTTGTTATATATCTAATTAGACCAGGATCTTAATCAGAATATTAATTTTACTTTCCTAGAGTAGTATGTTTTTCAATTTGGTTATGAATAGTCTTGCTTACCTTATTTTAGTAGGAATACTATGTATTGTTTAGCCTATTCTAAGATAGACAATAGAATTCAATTTACTTTTTATCTAATTTTATGCTCTAATCCTTTTCTTATCTCCCCTTTTTTCTTATTATCCATATATAGACCCCCTTGGTCTACACCATTGGTAATTGAGGGTTGTTCAGCTCCATGTTACCCACCCTCCTTCTGCCATAAGCTAATCTTGCGGGAAGAGCTTTTGGTGTCAGCCAAGCAAGACACCCAGCATCATACCGCCTCCCATGACAACAGAGTCTTCATCCCTCCTTGACATGCTAGTCTCAGAGTCTTTTCCTGCTCGCCTTCACACCCACACACAATAGTTTGAAATTCAAGTAAAATCAGTAGTTTCAGAACTTACCGATGTGAAGACAATTGTTACTGCCTCGAGAGGCAAGCACAACTATTGTTTTGATGCACACAGTGCAAACACTACCCGGCGCTTTGATGATGTCCTAAATTTGATTTCTTTGCTCATGGATGTCGTTCATGTGATTTAGATGTGCTTGCCGATGCCATCTCATGCCTCATCCTCAACGACACTTGCCACCCCACTTGCATCTTCATTGCCGCCAGTCGCCTCCATGTTGTCATCGGTCAATTCAGCCACCCTAATTGGAATTTTGTTGGTCGGCCAAGTCACTACCTTTCTATCCGCTTCTCTTCTGTTGTCGTTGTTTCCATCTTTGTTTGTCGCTCGTTCCTCTCCAGCTGGTCTAGATTCGATGCATGCACCTTTTAACCAGGTCAGATCTGCCTCATCTACTTCAGATATCCCCGGCCAAATCTGCCTCATTTGCTCTAACTGCCGCTGGCACATTTGTTGCACCACAATTTTAGCAACCTATGGCCTCCTTTGTCCCCGTTGATGCCTCTGCACGGCTCTAGGATTATCATGCCATTTTGTCACAGCTGCCGCACTGTACTTCGTCCCCAAACTATCACTTCGCAGTTTTTCCTACCATCTTGTTCCCACTGTGGCCGCCGCACCATCCCCCTCCTCCCTCTTTCCTTTGGACTCTCACTCCCCATTGACAGTCTCTGGAATTTTGTCTGCCACAATGCCACCATAGTCTCGGCTCTAGCCAGTGCCGATCCAACCACCCCCCCCCCCGCCCCCATTGTAAGAACTCGTCTTAAACCAGTTTAAGTCATTTCTGATCAATTTTGATGATTTAAAAAAAAATATGATTTCCAAATATTTTAAACAAAACTAATTTCACATTTATGAGTTTTAAGTGAATTTAAGTCAATTGTGAATTTTTTAGAATTTTTTCAATTTTTTCAAAAATTAGGGTTTGGCGGGAGCCCCCTATAGGCCCTATGTTCGAATTTGGGGTTTTTGATCCAAAATATTATTAACATTAAAATAAGTCATTAAAAAAATTAATAATTTTTTTGGTCTTCATCAGGGTTTAAATAGCTAAATTACAAACTTTTAGTTAAAAATTCTATTTATACCCCCAATTTTAATTAGACCCCTTCTTACTATAAAAGGAAAGTGTTGTCCCCTTTTCTATTTGGGAAAGGGCTGAGCCTGAGATCAAGAGGCCTAATCCCCATTAGCCCAAAGTGGATAGAAGGTGATTTAAGGTTAGGTTTTCCTAATCTTTTCTTAAGTAGTAGGGTTTTTATAAACTTCTTCTAATCTCATCTTTCTCCATTAATTAATTTTATTTTTAAGCAATTCACTTATTTATATTTCTACTTCAAAACCTAGTCTTCAAATTTTCGTTTTTGAGTCCCTAAATCTATAGATCTAAGATTTTCCCTATGATTTTTAAGTTCTAAATCCAATTTAGGTGGGTATTAACAAAAATCACATTTTTGGGAAGGTTTCAGAAGAGATTAAAGACTAATCCAACCCAACAAGAGTTAAAAGGTAATCGGTTTAATCCTCAAGCTTGTTGTGTTTTCAAATCTTAATTTTGATGTGTTTTCTGGAGTGGATTTTATGTTTGGTGCTCTAATGGTAGATTAGTAAAAACTAAAGCTTTTGTACTAATTTCTTAGGGTTTTAATTGAAAATTGGTAGATTTAGCATTCTGGAAGGTTTAATTAAATTTTTATGATGTTTAAGGCTTTGAATTGAGGTTTTAAGTTTGATTGATTGTGTCTTGATTTGGTTTTCAAAATGAAGATGACTCAAATCTGTCATTATGGCGATCGATCGGTCTTAGGGGCCGATTGATCGGCTACATAGCAGATTTTGGGCATTTTATTTCTTAAGCTTATTTCGATATTTTTACTCCCAAATGTTGTTTCTCATGTTCATGTGGATTGATTTGAGTTAGAATAAGCTACTGAAAGAGTATGCTATTGATGTTGAGATTTATGAAGCATGTTTAAGTATTTTGTAGAATTACACATTGATGGTCAGACATGTTAGTATTATTTATCTTAAATTTATGGTTGATGATTTCTTATGTTTTAAGTATGCTTCTAGCAAGGTTATTGTATGACACACTACAACAAAAAAGACTATTAGCGACGCATTTATGCATCGCTAATAGTCCTTTAAACGTCACTAATGACTATTAGCGACGTATAATAAACTCGCTATAAGCGTCAAAAATATTGTTGTCGCTATTACCGATTCGTGACGTATAACTAAAAGTGTCACTAATAAGGCGTATTAGTGACATATAGTTATGCGTCGCTAATAATAGAAAAATAATTTTTAAAAACAATTTAAAAAAATAAATTATTAGCGACGTATATTATAAACGTCGCTAATAAGGAATTATTAGCGATGCTTATGTATACGTCGCTAATAGAAAAAGTAATTTTTTTAAAAAATTAAAAATAATTTATTAGCGAAGTATATATAAAGTGTCGCTAATAAGACATTATTAGCAACGCTTTTTAAGCGTCACTAATAATTATTTAAAAAAACTGAATCATTTTAAGCGTAATTAATTTTTTTAAATCAAATTGCGACTCTTTTTAAGCGTCGTTAGTATTTTTTTTTAAATCAAATAGCAACGCTTTTTAAGTGTAGCTAATAATTTTTTTTTAAATCCCCAATGGGCGCGTTGGCCCACCGGGGAAAGGAGAGGGGGCCGGAAGATAGCGGGGCACTGGACCCCCAGCTCCTACCCCCTCCTTTGAAAATCAGAGGTGGGAGAGGAGTGGATTGGAGCAGGGGGAGGGAGGGGGCAGCTAGGGGAAGCTGGGGGGGGGACTACGGCGGGGAGGGAGGGGGAGGGAGGGGGGACTGGAGCACGGGGAGTGAGGGGAGGACTGGAGCGCGGGGAGTGAGGGGAGTGCGGGGGCCAACAAGGGGAGGGGAAGGGCGGCGGAGAGGGAGGGGACCGGGCGGCGATGGCAAGCGGGCTGGAGCAGGAGGAGGGAGGGGGACCGGAGCAGAGGGAGAGGGGAAAGGGGGAGGGGGAGAAGGGGGAGGGGGACCGGGAGAGTTGGAGGGCGGTAGACGACCGCAAGTTGTGGGCGAGAGGGAGGCAGATGGCTGGGAGACGAGGCGGCGGGTGACAGGGCGGTGGAGCAAGGGGAGGGTGGGGAGGACCGGAGCGAGAGGGAGAGAGAAAACGGGGAGGGTGGAGAAGGGGGAGGGGGACCGGAGGGGTGGAAGGGTGGCGAAGGAATGCAAACCGTGGGCGGAGGGGAGACGCAATGGTGGGCGGTGACAGGCGGCGGCGGACGACGGGGAGTAGAAAGAATGAGGAGGGGGGAACGGAGGGGGTGGGGGGGCTAGAGGACGAGGCGCCGTGGGTGGCGGGGGCGAGAGGCCAAGGAGGAGGCGGGACGGTAGGCGGCGAGGCGGCAAGCGGCAGGGGGAAAAATGGGGGAGGGGCCAGGTAAATTTATAGGAGCATGAAATTTTGCCTGCGGTAATTTTTTAAAAACAACATTACATTAGCGACGCTCACAGTGGGCGTCACTAATAAAAAATAACAGCGACGTATAAGTTCTACCATAGAACTTCTACGTCACTAATACAACATAGTTTAGCGACATATATTTATATGTCGCTAATACTATGTTGTATTAGCGATGTATATTTTATACATCACTAATACTCCTATTTTTTTAAAAAGAAATTCATATCCCCTCCCCTCTCTCTCTTCCCTCCCGTCTCTCTCTCTCTCTCTCTTCCCTCTCCTCTCTCTCCCAATCTCTTCTCTTTCTCCTCCCTCTCTGTTCTCTCTCTACCCTCTCTCTTCTCCCTCCCTCCACCCTCTTCTCTCTCTCCTCCCTCCCTCCACCCTCTTCTCTCTCTACCCTCTCTCTCCCTTCTCTCTCCCCTCTCTCTCTTCCCTCTCCTCTCTCTCCCGATATCCGCTCTCTCTCCTCCCTCTCCCTTCTCTCTCTACCCTCTCTCTCTCTATCCCCTATCCCTCTCTCCTCTCTCTCTCCCTTCTCTCTCTCCCTTCTCTCTCTCCTCTCTCTCTTTTCCCTCTCTCTGCTCTCTCCCCTCTCTCTCCCTTCTCTCTCCTCCCTCCCCTCTCTTTATCCCTTCTCTCTCTCTACCCACTCTCTCCCTTATCTGTCTACCCTCTTTCTCAATCCCCTATCTCTCTCTCCTCTCTCTCCATTCTCTTTCTCCTCTCTCTCCCTTCTCTCTCTCCCATCTCTCTCTCTCCTCTTTGTCCCCCTCTCTGTCCCTTCTCTCTCTACCCTCTTTCTCTATCTAGGGATGCCATTTGGGTCGGGTAAATGGTAAACCCGACCCGACCCTAATGGGTCGGGTTTGGTTTTTAAAAATAACCCGACCCGACCCGAATATAAATATAAATTATATATTTATATATTTTGTAATATTATTTTTTTAAAAAATTTAAAAATAATATTAAAATAATTTTTTTTTATTCTATTCGGGTCAAATGGGTCGGGTTTGGGTCACAGGTTTGTTATGTGGTATCGGGTTTGGGTTTGGCAAAACCCGACCTGGCGGCATCGCTACTCTATCCCCTATCTCTCTCCCTTTTCTCTCTCCCTTCTCTCTCTCCCCCTCTCTCTCCCTTCTCTCTCTACCCTCTCTTTACCCTCTCTCCCCCCTCTCTCCCCTATCTCTCTACCCTCTCTCCCCCTCTCTCCCTTATCTCTCTACCCTCTTTCTCTATCCCCTATCTCTCTCTCCTCTCTCTCCATTCTCTCTCTCCTCACTCCCCTCTCTCTCTCTTCTCTCTCTACATCACAAATACTTTTTTATTTGTTTATCAATTTTCAAATAAAAAATTAATAAAATTAATAAAATTTCCTCTCTCTCCTCCCACCACCCTCTTCTCTCTCTCTCCCTCTCTCCTCTCTCCTCTCTCTCCTTTCTCTCTCTACCCTCTCTCTCCCCTCTCTCTCTTCCCTCTCCTCTCTACCCTCTCTCTCTCCCCTCTCTCTCTCCCCTCTCTCTCTTCCCTCTCTCTCCCTCACCCTCTCTACTCTTTCTCTCCACCCCTCACTCTCTCTCCTCCCTCTCCTCTCTCTCTCCTCCCTCCCCTCTCTCCCTCTCCCTCTCTTCCTCTCTCTCTCCCTCTCTCTCTCCCTCTCTCCTCCCTCTTTCTCTCTCTCTCCTTCACACCTCCCTCCATCTATTTTATATATTTTTTTCAAAAATTAATTAAAAAATAAGCATGTATTAGCGACGTATAGGCCTATACGTCGCTAATACCTTTGAGTATCAGCGAGGTATAGGCCTATACATCGCTAATACCTTTGAGTATCAGTGACGTATAGGCCTACATGTCGCTCATATGTGTGAGTATTAGTGATGTATAAGAGTATACATCGCTAATAATTCTATACATAGCTAATACATGTTGCTTTTTTAATTAATTTTAAAATAAAAAATATAAAACAAATATAAAAAAGTTTCCTCTCTCTCCTCCCACTCTCCTCTCTCTCTACCCTCTCTCCCTACGTCTCTCTCTCCTCCCTCTCTTCTCTCTCTCCCTCATTCCTCTCTCTCCTCTCTCTCCCCTCTCTCTATTTTATATATTTTTTAAAAAATTAATTAAAAAATAAACATGTATTAGCAACGTATAGGCATATACGTCGCTAATACCTTTGAGTATTAGCAACATATAGACCTATGCGTCTCTAATACGTGTGAGTATTATCAATATATAGGAGTATACATCGCTAATACTCAAAGATATTAGCAATGTATGTGTCTATACTTCGCTAATGCATGTTTATTTTTTTATTAATTTTTAGATAAAAAAATAAAAAAAATTCCTCTCTCTCCTCCATCTCTCCACCCTCTTCTCTCTCTCTACCCTCTCTCCCTATACATCTCTCTCACCTCCCTCTCCCTCCTCTCTCCCTCTCCCTCTCCCCCTCTCACCTCCCCCTCTCTCCTCTCTCCACTCTCCACTCTCCTCTCTCTCTCTCTCTTCTCCCTCTCACTCCACCCTCCTCTCTCTCTCTATCTCTCTCTCACCCTCCTCTCTATCATCCCTCTCTCTCTCCTCCCTTCCCTCTCTCTCTCCCCTTCTCTTGTCTCTCTCCCCTTCCCCTCTCTCTCCTCTCTCCTCTCTCCTCCCCCCTCTCCTCTCTCCTCCCTCCCTCTCTCTCCCCTTTTCCTCTCTCTCCTATCTCTCTCTCCCTCTCTCCTCTCTCTCCTCTCTTTCTCTCCCCTTCCCGTCTCTCTTTCATTCAATTTTGTATTTAAAAAATAGGTAGTAGCGACCCATACCCATATGCATCGCTACGATGATCATGCATCGCTGCTACCTATTTTTTTAAATTCTTTATTTTAAAAAAATAATTTTTAATTAAATTTTTTCTCCCTCCCACACTATCTCTCTCTCTCCTCTCTCTCTCTACCCTCTCCCTCTCTCCTCCCTCTCTCTCCTCTCTCTTCCCTGTCTCCTCCCTCTCTCCTCTCTTTCTCTCTCTCTCCTCCCTCCCTCTCTCTCTCTCATCTCTCTCTCCTCCTTCTCTGTCTCTCCTCTCTGTCTCTCTCCTCCATCTTTGTCTCTCTGCTCTCTCTCCTATGCCTCTATCTCTCCTCCCTCCCTCTATATCCTCCTTCTCTCTCTTCGATCCCTCTCTCTCCTCACTCTCACTATCTCTCTTTCAATGCACTCTCTTCACTATCTCTTTTATTATAAATTATATTGTACAATTAATAATAAAATTTAACAAATAAAATATATTATATATAAATAGTGAATTATTAACACTAGTTTTTATTGAAAATTAATATTTATTTATTGTATATACAAATAGTAAATACTGAATAAAATATATTATATTTAAAAAGTTTATTATAATTTTTTAATATTTATTTATTAAATAAAATAAATTAATAAAGCTATTAGCGATGCTTGTTAACAAACGTCGCTATTAGAAATAGTATTTGCGACATTTATTGACAAGCATCGCTACTAACTTCAAATTTATATTTTTTTATTTTTAATTCAATACTATTAATGACGATTTTGTAAGTGTTGCCAATAGTAGTACTATTAGTAACACTTGTATATATAAAAAAGAAAAAAACATAACTATTAGCGACACATATGAAATGTGTCGCTAATAGTTCAATTTTTTGCGATGCTATTTTATATGTAGCAAATAATTGTTTTTAGCGACGCTTAGCTAAGCGTCGCTAATATATGCATCGTTAATACTCCATTTTGTTGTAGTGACAATGAACTAATGTGTCTTCTTATAGTATGAATGAATTGTGGGTGGATGGTGATAGTATGTTCTAGTTTCATGTGTAGATTAAACATGCTTGTAAGAATTGAGCATTAAATTTCATGTGATTGGAATGACAATTTTATATAGATTCACTCATGATTTCAGTTAGGAACCATGTTTAGATTTCATCAAAGCATGTGTGTATTGTCTTGTGAGCTATTGCAAAAGCATGGTCATGTGCTTAGAAATGTATAAACACACACATGTGGGGAGTTTATTATGAAATCGTGATTGTTTATGATTTGAATATGATGCATGTGCATACTGATGAGAGCACATTCAATGTATTAGAATTCACGTAGAGATTGCTCACGTATGCATCATGTTGCATGCATCATGAAGAGGATTTCATGAATGAGACTTTACCAATGTTTAGCCATAGTTGATTGATTGGATGCAATGATGTGAGATTACGTGCCAAATTAATCGATCGTTGGCTTAATCAGAACCTGGGTGGTCCAAAAGGAAACTCCCCGAGTCGAGTCAATTTGAGATATATGGAGATGAGGGATAGACCTCGTCTTGCGGTTGAGATTTCTTGAGATAGTGAAACTTGGACAGATAGCACCCAGGGTGGTACGCCTTCGTGCACCGCTACCAAGTGTTCTAAGTTCCCTATGCGGAAATTTGGACTCCCCCCGCCGCAGAGATGTCCTGGGCGAACACACCAGCTCTAGATTCCCTGTGAGGGAATTTGGACATTCTTGGCCAATAATCATCCTGGGAAAGCAGATTTAGGGGCTGACTACCCTGACCTTTATATTTTTGTGTGGAATTCGGGTTGTGTCCAGAGCGGGCAATGCCCTAGGTTTCCAGTTAGAAAATCGGACTATGTCCAGCCTATGAGGCAATGATTGTATTTAGGCATTCACCATTTGTTGATAATGCTTGTGTATGAGATTATATTATGCCCATGATTGCACAGGTTGTGTGCGGATAATGTGACATGTAAATATGATTTATTATGTATGATTGTGTATCATGTGTTTGACATGTTTGTCGTGCAGGGTGAATGAGCTATGGTATGGATGTGATATGAATGCACGATCTGAATTGTCTGATTGAGACACTATTTATGTAGTTTTATGTGATATAAATGCATGATCTAAATTGTGTGTTTGAGATACTATTCATGCAGGTTTATGTGACATGGATACATGACCAGAAAGTGTCTCAGAGTCACTTCTCATGTGGATTATGTGTGATATTATGCTTGATTGTAATTGGATGAGAATCACTACTTATGCAAGATAGATGTTAGGTCATAATATGATCATTTATTCCCTAACTTGATATATGTGTTATATGTCTGTTAGATCTGTTACTTATGGATAAGTATGGGTTTGGTAAGGGGATGATCAGAAAATGGTATACCATGTTGTTTATGGATTTGAATTGCCATGTTGTGCTCTGATAATTTTCTGATTAATGTTACCACTTTTAAACCATTACTGAGTTTTGTACTCACCCCACTTTTGTGATTTGTTTTGGGGTTGCACGGTGTGATGTGCACATGAGCAGGACACCTTATACGAGGGACGACATTGGTACTCGTAGGATTAGCCTTGGTTGCATTTTGATGATGTTTTATTTTCTAATTTTCACTTTGTTGACACTTGAGAACATTGTGTGGTGGATTATGTATTTTGCCCATGTTTATATGTTGTTGTTAGACATATATAAACTTTTATAATTTTGAGTCATGTGTGGGCTCTAGAGATTATTATGTGGGTTTGTCTGAGGATTATGATAGTTTGTTGTCTTCTTTGTTATCCTTATTTCTCTTGCTCAAAGGACGCGAGGTGCGCTACTCCATTAGTTGAATCGCCCTTGAACTGGGTTCGGCTCAGGTCAGGCAGTGCCGGGGCATGACACCCATCCCCTTTCTTCCCTTTCCCTCCCAGAGAATTCCTCTCCAGTTTATTTTCCTTCTTCTGATGAACTGGTGCAAGATGCATAGTTAGCTTAAATACTGGTTCGACCCGAATTTTGCCAAATTTTGGGAGACCGTTCCTCACACCCACCATTCACCCAAGAGACCCCACCTATACCTCATCTCATGTCACTAGATCCGCTACCATGACAAGTGGCATGTGCTCATATGAGCTATCATGCAGCACCTACGCCTTATCCCCTAGGGTACACCTCCCTCGATGACCAACTTGTTGCCAATGATGCTTTTCTTGAGACCATGCCAATCATCCTTGTGACCATCGTCAGGACCATGCCAACTTATCTTTAAATGGTGATATATGAGCATAATATTACTATTGTACATATGTTTACTTTTTCTATATATTATTTTAACAATGTTCTTTTTCTTATGCTGCAATCACCTAAACTCTAGTTGTCATATGAAATACCAATAGAAAATGGAAGCTTGGACTTGATTTGTTTCATAAGAAAACTTTGAACATATTCCTGGCTTCTTTCAGGAGCATGGGATCACTTCAGGAAGTTCTGGCTTAATTAAGGAACTTTTTTTTACCTAAATGTATCATTTGACAACGTGCAGGATGTATATCTCCAATGGCCACTATTACATAAACCATACCAACTTTAGTAATTCCAAGTGATCAACAGCTATAACAAGATATGCACATTCAATTTTAAAATTATTTATGCAAATGGTACCTCAAGTATAATACTGTTTTTAATATAAGTTATATATTGTGCCGAGGCATTGTATGTTTATTACTAATTTGTTGCAAGTGTAAGTTACTAGATTTTTTAGTACTCAAACAGAGTTCAATGTCTTTTTTTGACATTGTCAAACGAGGGATGGCTGTTTCTCATTGGTCAAGATAAATGAGAGTTGGCAACTCTTTTCCTACTAGGAAGATAAATGATATTTAATTTTAGCCCTTGAGTTCAAGTTTTCATTTTTGTGACTAATTATACATCCACCTGTTTCAGACTAATCTTTTTAATCATTGGATTTCCAGGCTGGATTATAACCGTCATGAATGTGCCGGGTCAAAACTTGAGCTATAGTACATCAAATATTTAGGTCATGTAAACAACTTCTTCCAACTGTGATTGTTAAAAAGAATTATTTGTGCACATCCAAAAAATTAGTTAGATTTGGTTGTGCTATTAGCATTCAATGCATGGTCTTCAAGAACATAGTGGAACTTTAGGAAGTGGTGTTCTATTCATTAGAAGCCTAAACATATGCGAAAGGAAGCTTTATGAGGAATTTCTTATTAACGCTTAGGTAAATTTCAATTAAATCTTGGAATGTATTTCACAAAGGTTCTAAATATTCACACCTTCACCACCTATTCAATTCTCTTGTTTGATCAATGTTCTCTCTGAACATTTAAAAAAAACAACTCTATTTTGAACAAGGAAAGGATGAGGGCCCTAGAAGACTTGGACACCATGATGATCTCTTCTCTCTATAGAAAAAAATAACCTTTTACTCATGTTTGAGCATATAGTTTTTTGTGGTGGACTAGGTGAGCGAACAATTGTAAGATGTAAACAAATGATTCTTTTCGTACTTCGTTAACTTTTACATTTTGCTAATGAAATAGGTCCATGTGTTTGTGCTTTTAAATTAATTGTTATGAACTAGGTTTCATATCTTTTCATTTCACATATACCAGGTATACATGTTTTTGAAATGTTATGAACTGAAATGTTATAAACTAGTGTGCACCCTTGAATATCCTCTTGACAGCTGTGGGAGAGTTTTGAGACTGTGTTGCATGATTATTAAAGGACTAGAATAGTGTTTGTGTACTATATTGTCTATTTAGCTTACTCAATACCCAACTATGGCTCCACGGTGAAGTTATCACACCATAACAAAGGAAAGAACTGCCCATCCTTTTACTACCCCCTTTTCTAGAATCCTTTGCAAATTGTCATGTGAGTCTTTTGACATGTTGAACTTATATTTGACTTTACTTCACACTATACTTCGCCACTCTTGGCTTGTTTTTATGTGATAACTAGATGATGTGGGTTTTGGTAGATTTGTCTTATGACATGTTAAACTAAGATTGTTAATTTAGTCTCCTTTAAATTTCTCTATTTTCTTTTGTACAAAGTGATCGTGTGCTCACTTCGATAAGTGTTTCACCGAAGGTTGGGTTAAGTCTTCCACATTTCCACTTCACTTGTCGCGCCACGTACTGCTTCCCCCTTGGAACAGGTTCATGTAAGGGTGACGTGTGCCAGGGCATGACATAGAGCACTTATGCAGCCTTGGGCATAGGGCTGCAAGTGGGGTGGACCCTTATGGGCTAGGTTTAGGCCTGGGCCCTGCCCAAAAGAAAAGAACAAATTCCATGGCACAACCCAGACCAAGAGCTAAGGCTAAAATTTTTGTCCTGCCCAAAATTTAGATGGGCTAGGGTTGGGCCATGGGCTTTAAGGCCCAAAGAGACGTAATATAAATTTTTGTAACTTCAAGCATTCTACTATACAAATGATAAATATGACAAACACTATATCTTGAGCACAAAATGAAAAAACAAAGAAGTCTAAAAATTGAGGTAATTATATAAAAACTTCGTTACATTCTATTTAGTAAATAAAAATCTCAAGTACCCTTTTCATACATTCATTTCATTTTGAATTTTCTACGTCCAATATTAGCTACAACTAACATGTCCTGGCAAGTCAACTGCCTTTGTTAACAAGTTTTTGCTCCCTGTTTGAATCATGTTCAATGTCCCAAAAGTGAAATCCATTTCCTGTAAAATTTAGATGAACTAATCAATTTATCTGTCAAATACCTTATATTGAAACACCATAAGAATATGCAATCTCATATTTGACAAGTAATTAAAAAAACAATGAGATTCGCTTAAATGGATCATATTCCATACAACATGATCTTTGTGCCTGCATTAAATGAGATATGTGTCACTAAAGAAGTGAGATCTAGGCCCATTAGATCATAAATAATTTTTATATGGCTTGATTAACAATGATGCGCACCATAGAAAATCAGCTACCATCACCTTCATTAAATTCTATTTCACAATATGCTAGCTATTCTCTAAATGCTTCAATTTAGTAAACAGAATAAAAATTTACCAATGCAACATTTTGTCCTTTGTAAAAGTTGAAGCAATAATAAATGCCCGAGGCACAAAATGAGCATGGAAAAACTTAATCTTCACAATTTCTGTTGTGAAGCATTTTGACTGTCACATGATTATAGTTTTGGTCCTTCCATTCCAACTTGATTAAGAGCCTAAAAGTTCTAAGAAATCAAGAAGTGGCAAAAGGAAGTAAGCTACTTGAGACTGGACAAAAAGTGCACCAGCAAATAAACTTAAGAGCCGATATATTTGCAGCAAGATGCCTAGCAATAGACCACGAAATGTTCAATTCACTTTGTCATGCAAAAAGTTCAATGCAAAGAGAACATACACACAATAGAAATAAATCTTTCAAAAGATTTCCAACATTTGAAAACTGCAAAATGGCAGTTCCAAAAACACATTTTTCAAAATGCAGAATCGTAGTTCTAAATTTCCAACTGACAAGACTAATGTTCAAAATTGTTAATATTAAGGAAGGGTGCATACCTTGGAGAAATATGACATAACTAAGATGTCACACCCTGGCGCCCGCTCAATTTGAGTAGAACTTGGTCCAAGGGCCGGTTGAAACACATGGAGGTGACAAGATTGTTGGTTTAAGAATGTTGCAAAAGTCTTAACCCTCTAATGGGTGAATAACAAACACGGAGTTGCACACCATCAATCATTTGTTCAAGAGAAGTAAGTAAAATAAAAGAGGATAATAAATTTAAAATAAATCCTCATCTCAACCCACATACTTAACATCCTAAACCGACATGTGGCTCAAAATCAGAAAGTTTGAAAAAGATATAGAATCATAAGGAATACACGAGTCTGGAACATAATCATCCAAACATAGTGTTCTAGTAGCATAAGAGAGTAAATAAAAAAAACATAATAAGATCCAAAGGCATTCATGCCTACTCCCATGTATATCCTGACAGTCCCTCATACAGAGGATCTTGACCAACTTCATGTCGAGTCATGCAACCCCAAAACAAAACACAGAAAGAGGGGTGAGTATGAAACTTTGTAACATTTGAAATACGGTAGTGTGAATAAAAAAACAACCACAACACATCAAACGTGGCAATTCAGATCCACATTTCATATAATTTCCCATTTTTGATCAATCCCCCTACTAGACCCCTACTTACCCGTAAGTAATCATCTTGCATATAAGTATCTCATACATACTAATCATGACATGAAGAATCACATTATGATATAACATCCATCCTGCAGAATAAGTGATTCTCACTCAATTTCATCATACATAATCATCACATATAACCTGCATGAGAAGTGTCTCTAACGCACATTTAGATCATGCATAAACATCATATATAACCTGCATAAGAAGTATATCTAATCACACAAGCACATCATGCATATTCCAATCTCATTCATCCATAGATCATTCATCCTGCATGACAAGTGTCTCAATCACACTACTAAATCATGCATAATAAACCATATTCACACGTGTCTCATAATCTCAATTATCCCTACACGATCTATGTAAATTGGGCATAATATTATCTCCTATACATGCATCATCAAATAACAGTGAATGTTTCCATCATGGAGAGAAATACGATCATATCACCCGCTCTAGACGTAGTCTGATTTCCTACATAGAAACCTAGGGTATTGCCTACTTTGGACATAGTTCGAATTCCTTATGGAAACTAGAGTGTTTGGGATAGTCAGCCCCTCTGCTCGCTCTGGACAATCTAAAAGGAAGGTCTAAATTCCTTACAGAAAGTAAAGAAAGTCTGCTCGCCCTAGATACAGTCCTGGACGGGAACGTTCGAATTCCTTATGGATACTAGAGCAGTGTGTTTGCTTTGGACATCTCTGCGGTAGAAGTGTCTAAATTCCACAATGGAAACTAGAACACGAGGTAGCCAGTGCACGATGGCCTACCACTCTGGATTCTTAGGGTCCAATTTTGACTATCTCAAGGAAATCTCAACCATATCAAAATGACTCACTCAACCCGAGGAGGATCCACATTCTAATTAGGAACTAAAATCGAAATCGTGTCCTTTTAGACCAACCAATATCCAATTAGCCAAAAATTAATTAACATGACATGCAATCTCACATTATTGTATTCAATCTAAATTCCACAATGGAAATTAGAACACGTGGTAGCCAGTGCATGATGGCCTACCACTTTGGATTCTTAGGGTCTAGTTTTGACTATCTCAAGGAAATCTCAACCGCATCAAAATGACTCACTCAACCCGAGGAGGATCCACATTCTAATTAGGAACTAAAATTGAAATCGGGTCCTTTTAGACCAACCAATATCCGATTAGCCAATAATTAATTAATATGACATGCAATCTCACATTATTGTATTCAATCGATCAACCACGGTTAATCTTGATAAAGTCTTATTCATAAATCCGTTTCATGATGCATGCAATATGGTACATACATGAGCAATCTCTACATGAATCCTAATTCATGGAACGTACTCTCATCAACCCCACATGTATCATATCCAATCCTAAGTATCAACAATTACTATGATTACCCCCACATGTGTGTGTACTAAGTAGAAACATTCATTTCTAAGCATAAGGACATGTATTATAAATAATCCATCATCATACTACACATATATTCTTTAACATTAAATCATAGTTCTTAACTGAAATCATTAGTAAAAATCATCAGAAAACATCATTCAAATCAAGTGCAACCTCATGCTAGACCTATGCAAGCATATTGATACTACACTTTGAAGCTAGACATGACACATCATTCACCCATCATTTAATCATAATAAATAAAGCATACAAATTCCATCCTCCTTCCATAACCTTGCCAGAATTATGCTTAACATATAAGAAATCATTTAACATGGATTCAAGATAAGCAATCCTTACATGCTTAACCAACAACATGAAATTTTACACAATTAAATATATTTTTTATAATTTTCAACATCAATATCATGCCCTTTCAGAAGCTCATTTTAGCACAAATTACTCATCATGAATATAAGAAATGATATTTAAAAGTAAAAAGTCAAAAATAAATAAAATAACAAAAATCACCAATTTGCTGTATTGGCGTTCAAACACCCTACAAGACCGTTTGAATGGGTTGTTCGATCGGCTCTATGGCCTTTCGATTGCCATAACTAGAATCTTTGGTTCATCTTTCCCACTTCAAAATCAAAACCGAAACTTCACGTATACTTCATAAATCATCAAATTTCATTCTCAAACTTTATGATAATCAAATTCATGCTTAGAAAACATCATATCTAGCAATTTCTAAACAAAAAAAACCAAGAAATCTCATTAAAATTTAAACCTTTCTAAAATCACCATTAAAGCTCATAATTATGGAAACCCACTTCAAACTCTATCAAAACTCAAATCTGAAATCACAAACATATTTAGACTAAAACACTTACCTTCAACAAACTTCTTGACTTGAAATCGCTCCGCCAACATCTTCGAATCCTACCCAACATATAGTTTTTGTTAATACCTTCAGAAATCCGATTTAAAACACCTAAATCTCTCAAAAACTAGTGGATCCTACTCCCTAACTTTTCAAAAAAATAATAAATTTTTTTAAAAATTCTAAAAAAAATTAAATGACTTAGATTAACATAAAAACCATTAATGTGAAGTAAATTTTAGTTAAAACCTTGTTAACCACTTTAATTTTGAAAATAGTCAAAACCGATTAGAATTAGCATTAAACCAAACAATAACAATTAAATAGAATAAAAATAAACCATTTAAAGTTAAGGGATCTTACATAAGAACATGAAGGCAAATACCATGTCACTTATAACTTAAGTCATCAACATTCTCTACAGAAAAGCAAAGTTCAAGATTACATTACATGTCATATTATATTTGAAGCATTCTTCAAGCACAACTAACAAAAAGCAAACTAAAATTAAGATTGATGATATTTTAAATCTATGTCAAAATAAAATTTAGCATTTGAGCATTCACATAAGATCAAGTAGGAAGCATACCACCTTTCCCCCTATGAATGCAAAGGTATCAACAACAACTATGCTGCTAATAGAGATTAACGTTGCAACAAGGCCAACAATCCAAGGAGCTTGACCACCAAGAAGAATAGCTCATTTAGCTCCAATATCTATCAAAACTGATTCAATATAAATCATTTATGAGCAAGTTGAACTTCAATTCTGTTTTAGAAACAAAATTTATGAAGACAAAGAAACATCAATGCAGCATTCACAAACGTTGATATACAAACAGTCCCATCACATAAAATGAAAGGTTGAGGGGGGGGACTAAGAAGCAAAATGAATCCACAAGATAAGATCAATATTTGCTACACAAAATTCTTATTTTGATGTTAAATTCGCTAGATTGCTTTAAAAATATTAGCAATTATTTTAGTCAACTAATGCAAATCAAGACAATTATTTGCTATACATGCAAAGTGAAACATTCAGAAATGTTCTTATAGCAGTTTGGTATACACATAGAGTACAAATTAATGATGCAAAAAAGAGCTAAAGACAAAGACAGATGTACCCTTTAACATTCGATTCACCCCTATTGGAGAAAAATTCTTTTCTTAGCAACAATTTTCTTTGTCTTCACTTCATTTTATTCCATAAGCTTTTAACATATGCAAAAAAGTTTTGTTGTTAGCTTATAAACTACCTTTGAACAAAGCAATAAATTCAAAACTGAGGAATGAAAATATAGAGATGCATATATTGTATAAGTCAAGAAATGTGAGACTAACATATTAAAAGATAACAAACAAATGAATAAAACTTGAGAGTATGTTCTTAACAAGAAGTTTTTCTCATACGGAGAAATCGGCGATGGAAGTTTTTCTCATAGAGCGAAATGGATACTTGGAGAGCAGCGAAATTTTTTCTCAAAGGCAAAATAAAAAACGGCGGAATGTATATTAGGGTTTCTCCAACTGGCATGTTTTGATCGGGTGGGAGTGCACATGCTTATCTCCGATTCCGAACAGAACTCGGCTCTGCTTACGTCGCTAAGCCCTTCGTCACTATTTATATATCAGATCAGGAAGACCCGCGGCTGCAGCTGCTTCGTTTTCTTGATCAAAAGTGCGGCCGTCTACGATTGGGAAGAAGAAGGGGACCGTCAGTTCAGGCCGCCTAAACCCTTCTTTGGTCAGTATCAGGGATGCTCTAGGGCTTAATGGAGTCGGCCGGCATCGCTGTTGCTTCTTCTTCTTCTTCTTCCATCTCTGCCGACGTCTCAAAGGATGCGACGTCCTATACATCGCCGTCGATAACGTCAGAAAAGGACCCATCTGCTGTGGAGTGGTCGAGGACGGATTGGGCATCCCTTCCCAGGGACGTCTTGGATCTCGTTTGCAGGCGCCTCCTGCTGCCCGACGCCATCCGTTACGCCGCGGTCTGCAAGCAGTGGCAACTGGTCGCCATGGAGTGCCGTGACTCCCCCGAACATATATGGACCTCGAAGAGTAGGACTGACTTTTATAGCCTTTCGGACGACCGGGTATACAAGCTCGTCTCGTTTGAGGACGGACTCTGTGGCTTCTGCAACGGGACCGGTACCTACGAAGGGTGGATGATCATGTGTGATGTCCAGGAATTTGGAAATCTGCAGCTTTACCTAAAACACTTCCTTTTAAATCCTTTCTCATTAAGGCGAATCGAACTCCCTTATACTATCCCTCCAATCCCCGGTACTGTATGGATTCCTAAGACCATACTTTCATCACCCCCAGAAAATCCACACTGCCTTGCTGCAAGCTTCTATCCTGAAGAGGGCGTGGGATTTTGCAGACTGAATGGTGAAGGGTCGTCCCGATGGACGATGCTTCCGATGGGGAAGGCATATGAATACAGTGATATTATATTTTACCAGCAATCTCTTTTTATTGCAACCGCCATGGGTGATCTTAAGCTTGTCAAAATTAGTTCCTCGCCTGATGATACATCTTCAACTGTTGACATCGTGCTTCCTCCTCCGCCAACGCAAGTTCCTTTACGGTACTCATATAATTGGGGACGTTTTCAGTACAAGTTGATGGAATGTGGAGGACACCTTCTGATGGGTGTTTTTTATTGTATATCATCATCATCGGAACCACTTGCCATCTTCAAGGCGAACTTGAGATTTCCCAGATGGGAAACGGTGCACAATTTGGGGAGCCAAGCGATTGTTCTTAGTGACAAATGTTGTCTAACCACGAGGGCTGCCAAATTGTTGGGTATTGAAGAGGACACTCTCTACATTGTTCAGCCCGACAACTGTGTTGATGTATATCGAGTTTCAGAAGAAAGGATCCAACATGTCAAATCGGACATTTGGCAGTCAGCATTCCGAAAATCTCAATTTTGGCTGACACCAAACCATTGGCCGGTATCTATTACTACTTCTTAAGGGGAGTATTGACTTAGTTGCAAGTATTTTATGTGAATGTAGGACCATTAATAATGTTTATGTAAAGGATTTTTATTTATATGTACATTTTGTTCTCTCAATGGCAAATTTTTATTTACAACATAATCAAATGATCTTTGGTCAAATATAAATGATAAGGAAAAGGAAAACTCTAGCCTGGCTAGTGAGATCGGAATTTTTGCCTATACTTGGACTATACCCTTATCCATGGTATGACGGGGCTCCAGCTCTCTAACTAAAGCTAAAAGCTACTATGCTAGACATCCTCAAAGTATGATATATAAAAAATTATTGCTTTTGGCAAGTAGCTTACCCTAAAAACTTAATTCTTTTTATTTATTTTCATATTATATTATACATTAATATATAAATATTTATATTCAATATTATTTTAAGAGTCCTCATGTTTACATGAGCTTGGGTTCATGTAACGGACAAGAGTATTTTCATTTATAGTTGTATGATGTTGATATGATGACTTAATTTAAAATTTTCAGGTTTTAACAAATTATATTAATTAAGAACTAAGGCTTTACATGATCAATTAATCCATCGAAAGTCCTTTCAACCTAATAAGAAAATTTGTCTATTTAATTCTAAATTATACCTCTTCCCAGGTAAGCTTTGATGGTCGTTATGTTTTTACGCAAGTTTTTCCTCATAGAGTGGCTGAAATCTCTGACCCCATGATAATTGGATTTTCAAAGTTAATAGTAAGAGACTTAAGTCATTGAGAGACATGTCAAGAGGGTTGACATTGACTTTATTGATTTGATTGATCCACTAATGCATTGAGGGAGTGTACATCATTTGGCTAATGATATTAAACTTAGTGCTTATAGGGAGGCAATCCTTATTTTCTTTGGGTTTATTTTTTTAGTTGATTTAATTTTATTTTGGTCCATGCAGTTGATTTAGTTTTTTTTAATATTTTTACTTAGGCATGTTTAAAACAAACGAGTTAAGCCTTTCGATCTGGTGCACATCTGATTGATGAGGCTACTCGATTGGCCCATTTGGCTATTCAAATGGTCCATGTGTCTATTTAAACTCGCGTGTGGTGGACAAAGCCGGACTCTGCATTTCTCTTCCGTGGTGCCTTCCTAATCTTCCGCCATGTTGCCCTTCACTGTTCGACAATATTTTTAACCCAAATTCATCCCTCCCCTCTTATTTTTTTCGCATAGAATACATTTCCGGCATCTATTTAAGCCTAATCTATTTCCATTCCACGCATTCATTCCATTTTTCCTATAAGCCCCAAATTCATCTTTTATTTTTCTTTAGTTTTTTGGCCAAATTAGATACAATTTTTTGTGGTAAGTTGTTATAATTTATTTGTATGATCCATATTTATGATTTGGTCCAATTTGATTGCATAACTAACATGTTGTTCATGTTTAATTTTAAAATTTTCATTGTGCATCATTTTTGTAGAAAATTATAATTTTTGAGGCTATAATGGATCAGTTGGTAGTTGGTATGTACTTGCTTTATTAAAGATACATATTATTTCATTGTACAAATTATATTTTTATTTGGACAATTTCTGTTAACTTTTGTGCTAGCGGTATTTTTGTACTTTGACATTGAAGGGTGTGTAACAAACTTTATGTTTTTCATTCGCTTTCATAACACTTTTATCTCTTCTTTTTGAGTTTTTTTTTTGCAGATCTATGGTGCGTGTTTTTTGTTATAAAGCCCTAAAGAAGAGGAAGGGTGCCCCTTCTACTTTGGGCGCTTCATTGTCTACTACAACTGTTGCTGAGCTACCTCTCTATGTTTTTATTTATATGTGGCCAGTGGAGTTTGTCCCCACCATTATTGCCACCTAGACATGGCATATGGAATGGAATGACTTGCATTTCTTCCTCTCACTGATTGTGGCCCCTCATGCTTGAGCACATCATGTGCAAGTGCGAGCTTTTATACATCTGCATTTCTTGATGAGCAGGGTTATAATGTTAGTACCATTGGATCCATCACGATTATGGTCACCGTAGCTCTTATAGTTGTGGTGATGGGTCTCACGCGCTCCATCTTCACCTATCCCTCCTTTGCTGATTTTGAGTTCCTTGACGATTTCCCTATCACAGGGTCTCTTATGGGGCAGTAGTGGGACCCATCCCTCACCTATGGATTATCGGCTTCTCTTATGACATAAGACTATCATTTTGCGTATTTGATATTTGAGTATAACACATGGTTCCACCGTCATGATAAGGTAGATTACACCCTATCCCGCCTTCTTTAAGTTCTAGGTAATGTGGAGCGGATTCACCTCAACTTCCCCTCATTTTTCTTTGAACGGATGGAATAGATTGATTCTGGACCAGTAGATTCCCAGTTAGCTTTTCCTTTCATCTTGGAGAGGATTTTTTATCACTTCCAATTGGATTTTCCTTCGCATGCATCCATGAGTTGAGGTTTAGGGGTCATTCCCCATGAGACCCTAAACCAGATGGTCACACATTGCCTACCTTGACTACGGTAGGGAAGGAGGAGCAGGCCGCAGTTGCATCTGGATGTTAAGTTGGCTGAGATGCGAGGACTTATACAAGGATTGGCTAATTTGATTTGTGCGAGTCAACTGCCGCAGATGCAAAGGATGGCAATGATAGTTCTACTGAGGAGGACGATTCTAACAATGTTGATGCTTAGCTATGAAAGGGCTTCTTTTCTCTTTTCTCTTCTTTTGTTTTTTTATGTTTTTAGCCATTGTCTCTTTCTTAGGAGTTTGATATTTTAGGTTGGGGGGATGCTCACCACATGTATGTATCTCATGCCTTCTCAAACCTATGTACTTCATTTTCAGATTAGCGTATTTAGTTGCTACACTGAGGTGATATATTTCTTTTCCACTATTACTTATTCTTGTCATTTTCTTTCTTATTTTTATTTCAAGATATTTTAGAGTATTTTTTTTATATTTCTATCAATTTTTTTATGTTGTTTTTATCGCTTATTTCTATTAAAAACACATGTCTATTTTTAAAGAACTCAATTTCACATAGAAAGTTCAAGTAATTAATTAAGTGATAAAAGCAATTGAGTGAGTAATTTATGTTCTATTTTCTTTATCTTGGAAAGTTATGCTTATATTTTTAAATCACATATCACGCACTTGAAACTTGTAGGAATATACTTTCATGATTTATTGCTTGGAATCTTAGTGGGATAACTTTATCTGAGCTTATTTTTTAAAACATGGTATTCGAGTAATTTTTCATGTTTTATGATAGATCTTTGTGCTTGGCTATTATTTGAAAAAATTTGGGATAAGTGTGTAATAAAAAAAATGAATGAGAAAAAGGTTGAAAAAATAAAAAAAAATTGATTAAAAAATAAAGATTTGTTTCTCCTTTCATTGAGTAACCATGCCTCATGCCTAGGCAAGCATAGGTGTTCGCGTCAAAAGGTGAAAACTTGAGATAAATTATTTTATGACTTACTTGGCTATGTAGCCTTCACAGTTTGAGCTATTAAGCCTAATGTGTTTCAACACCTAGTGCCTTAAGATAACTGGATTAGGAATACTGGTCTAATGCTTATTACATAGACTATTTAGAAAGTTTAAGAGAACTAAATATTGCATAAGTCATATTTTGAGGTATTTTATGCTCTTATTCCCTGAATTTAATTAAAATTTGAAGGTCATTACATGAGGTTTTATTATGAGATGTTAAGGATAAAAGAGTGTCATTGTTATCTTTTTGAGTTAGTGAACTTTAATGAGCTTAGTTAATGGGTCACATAAAAAAATGGTTGTTAATAAAGATTTAGATTGTATGACTACATGTTTTTCTTCACTACCTATTTTTCAAATGTAAATACGTAGTTGCACAATTATTTCCAAGATGAAGTTGTAGAATGAATGATTCTCTACTTAAAAGTGATCATATTGAAATTATTTATTTGTTTCAAGTATTTGTGGTTAGTTCTCTTTAAAAATAATTATGTATCTTTAAGAAAAGATTATTTTTAGAATTTTTATTTTTTGTTTTATTTTATTTATTTTATTAGGTTTAGATGTTTGTGGGTATCATTGCTACAAACCCTTACGAGACATAACTCGTCCAACTAAGGACATTGAGGGTTTAAACGCTCATTACATATGCTATATACAATCGTAATTCTTGCGAAAGTGACAATTATTTTTTTAGATTAGTTTGTTTTGTTTTGCTCGAGGTCTAGCAAAATTTAGTTTGGGGGCATTTGATAAGTATACTTTATATGTTAGTTTAGCGTAAATTATTTTATTTTTTACTCTTGTTTAAGAGTTAATATTGGTTTGATAATTAGAAATTATAGTTAATTAGGTCATAGAATACTTGTATGATATTTTGAATTAAAATGGCTAACTTCGTGTATTTTTTATGCACTTTCTTTATTAGCATTCGAACGGGGTGTAAGGCCGTTTGAACGGCTACATATAATTTTGAAAAAAGAAACAGAATTATTCTCTCTATTCTCTCTCTCTTATCTCTATCTCCCCTCTCTTTTTTCTCTCTCTTCTCTCTCTCTTCTCACTCTTCAAAAATATAATAAATAGAATAAAAGTATTTGCGATGCAAATACACAACGTATTTGTAACACAAATACTTTTGCATCTCAAATACCCAAGGGTAATTGCAACAAAAAATTGTTTGTCTTGAAACTATCATAGGGTGTTTGCAATGAAATTGCGTTTGAGTCACAAATACTATTTTTTTAAATAACTCACTCCTCTCTCTCTTGTCTCCCTCTCTCTCTTCTTTGTCTCTCTTATCTCTCTCACTCTCTTCTCTCTCTAGGTCAATCTCTCTCTAGATTGATCTCTCTCCCCCTACTCTCTTGTGTCTATTTCTCCTCCCTCTTTCTTCTTTTCTCTTCCTCTCTCACGTGTGTTAGCATGAGCCCTGACTTTGTGGGTTGTCAAATTTTCTCACTAACTAGGCTTCTATTTGACCTTTCATATTTAAGTAAAAGAAAAATATAAACTATGTTAAGGAGTATATGCGAATTAAAGAAATTTAACACGTACCAAAATAGGGGGATAGGGAAGGGTGTCGAACTTCGGCTGAAAGAAGAGGAGAGGGGAGAAAGTAAGGGAATTTAATTTAAATTTTGTATTTATTTACTATATATTTAAATAGTAAAGAAATAAAATTTAATTTATAATTTGCTTAAAAGATTATAGTATTTACGATGCTCTTTTGAAAGAGTCGTAAATAGTATAAAAGCATCGCAAATAGTTATACAAATTGCGATGCTTTCAAAAGAGCATCGCAAATACTATATTTCTTTAAAAATAATTTACTATTTGAGACACTTATATTAAAGCATTGCAAATACTATTGCCTAGTTGTGACATTTACTCATAAACATTGCAAATAAGACAAATTTTGTTTAAAAAAACTTATTTTATTTGTGATGCTTTGTATCAAGCGTTGCAAAATAGTAATACTACTATTTGCAGAGCTAGATGGAAAGCATCGCAAATAGGTTGATTCTTAGAATTAAGCGTTGCAAATAGTGGTTTATTTAGCAACACTTTTTTAAGCATTGCAAAAAGCAATTATTTGCGATGTTAATAAAAGCATCGCCACTAGTCGGTTTTGTGGTAGTGTCATTAAATTATTACTATCACTAAATTTAAAATAGATTGAAGCAATAACTACAGCTTAGGCATCCTACCTCGCCAAAATATCAGTCTTTGCACTTGCTCTTCCTCGCCTTCAGTGTTAACTGTTCTCACTAAAAAACCCCATCTTTTCCCCTTCTCAAGCCCCAAAAGCTCCCTAAAAAGGACCCTAATTAGCTTCTCATACTAATGGGGATTAGGATTAGGGTTCTTAATCCCCATGGAATTTGGACAAAAAAAAAACCCTCATTAGGTAGCCCAATTGGGCCCCTTAGAACCATTTTTCATCATTTAAATTAATAAGGCCAGCACAAACTTTGTATAAGGGCCAATTTATATGTCTAATTCGGGCAAATAGGTTTTGAGTGTCATTAATTTCAATTGATCATATCTCCCTTGTCCGAACTTTATTTCATGTATTCTAGGGTGCGTTTTGAAACTCTTTCCATTTACTTTTGTCTCAAACATAAAATTATTCTACTTAGAAAGTTATTCTACTAAGAAGGTCTAAGGATCAAATGTACTATTTTCCACGTAGTCAAAATTAAAAACTTAGGAAAATCTTGGATGTTACATACCCTTCTTAACATTCTAACCTACCAGTAATTCTAACACTTAGGAGTCTAGTTAAAAATGATCAACACTAACTAGATCATAAATTTTAAAATGCCTTCAAACATGTAGTTAAAAGAATACCTAAACTAGTATATATCATGACTTAGATTTCAAAACCTTTTTTAAAGAGCACATGCAATAAATTATGAGGAATTTTTTTCATTCTTGAATGCAAACCAAATCATTTGATTACATATCCATGTCAATTTCAATGAATACGTCTTAGGATATGCACCCACATTATGTGATGTATCCAATAATTCATTGTAATTGATTTTTCATAGAACAAAAACTATCTTTGTATTTGTATTACAATTATTGCATTTTCTTCCATTACTTTCTCAATAGTCATCCAAAACACTAAAGAAAATTTATTCTTCCACACCATCTATTTTATGCATGTAGCAATCCACATTATGAAATGCTCCCACGGAAAGGATAGGGATTCAATAAAGTAAGATACTAAAAATATTTTTTAGGAATTTATAAGAAATCCCATTGAAGACAACTCATCTCATTTAAATAGACACATTCGTCCATTAATGGACACATTTTGTTGAGAATAAAATCGGACCCATTTTGTAATAAGAGAAAACCCAACCAAATGAATTTGTCCTAAAAATAATTATCTTGCTAACCCAAACCAACCTGACTTAACCCAGCCCAACTGACTATGCATGCAAACTGAACCGAGCCGATTCGGCCAGCCAGACCAAAGGGTGGCTGTGGTACATGCATGTGGGTTAGCACATAACATATAACCCCCCCACAAAAGTGAGGTGGTTGCGAGCCTAACTTGAAATGCCCAACTTATGCCTTATATACCAAACACTTTTTCCTAGGCAATGTGAGACTATTTACTCCTTCAACTAGTTCACATGTGTGATTCTCATTCACTTCAAAGTGCGCTTCAACTCTCACTGCCCATATGGGTTAGACCCATATAAACTATATGGGCTTAACCCATATAAACTATATGGGCATAACCCATATAATCTAAGCTCACTTCTAATAATTCCCCACATTAATAAGAATTAGCTAGATAATTATGCAAAACAATGTAGACAAAATGTGAGAGAAAATATTAAAAAATTTGTGCATGAGAGAAAGTAGCTTTTGGTTTTGAACCTTCCTTTGTGAAAACTATCGGGTCTATTGGCTAACCAAGGAACGTGATGTCCTGAACTATTCAGCTGTTTGTGTAAACTAAGATAATAAAATTCATATAGTTACTTCTCAGACAGAACATTGTTCTTATGATTGTATTCATTTTGGCCTTGAACGAACTTTGTTTTCACGAGTGCTCTAGAAGATTTAGCTATAAAATCCTCATAAAAGTGGCCATTTCACACTCATTTAGGTAATTTTTATTAGGAATATCTTGTCATACCCCACTTGAACTAATTCCAGTTATAAGAACCATTAAAAATAAAGTTTGTCCTAATTTACTTAGCAGACATCACTATCTCATCATAGGAATGGGGATGAGATGCTATCTCAATAGTGATTTCTTTTGAATCCCCCATTATTTGGTTGTCCCTTTAAACCTAGATCTTGGGATCTCTAGTCAACTAGGTTAGGCTGTCATTATGGTGACTCTTAATGCATAGCCTTCAAGCTCATTCCCCTCGATGAACTGCTCACTTGTTCTTTTGTCAAACCGTTAGTAAGTGGATCCGCAATATTTTCTTTTGACCTAACATAATGAAAATTATTCCACTAAAGGGAAATTATTTTGTGGTATTATGCCTTATATATATATATGTCAAGACTTACCATTATATAAGTTACTGTCTACCCTTCCTATAACCAATTAGCTATCACAATGGATGTAAATAGGTGGTACAAGTTTCCCCCACATTATAATATCTTCCAAAAAAATTACGAAGCCACTCAGCCTCTTCGCCTACTCTATCAAGTACAATGAATTTAGATTCAATTGTAGATCTTGCCATGCAGGTTCGTTTAGAGGATTTCTAAGACACTATTGCACCTCTAAAAGTAAAGATATACCCTTTTGTGGATTTTGAGTCTTTTATAATAGATATCTGGTTTGCATCATAGTAACCCTCGAGTATTGCTGGATACCTTGTATACTATAGTATATAGTTCAAGGTATATTTTCAATATCTAAGGACCTTGACTATGCCCTTCTAGTAATCTGCCCCTAGGTTGCTATTATATCTACTTAGTTTACTTACTCAGTATGCTATGTTTGTTCTCATATAATTCATGATATAATTGAGACTACCAATAATTTGGGAATATTGAAGTTTTTATATACTCTCACCAATGTGTTTGCTTAGGTACAATGTCACATCTACAGGTATTCTTGCTAGACGATTATCATTCTTATTGAATTTCTCTAAGGTTATCTCAATGCACACTACAAAAAATTGCAGTATTAGCGAGTACCATCAACATCGCTAATGAGTATTAGCGACACATAAAAAGCGCCGCTAAATGCGTCGATAAAACAACAGTCGCTACTGCTTATTACTGACGCTTACGATAAGCGTCGCTAATAGTATAACATTAACAATATATAAATAAACGTCACTAAGCACGCTACTATTAGCGACATATACTTATCGTCGCTAATCCGTTACTATTAGCGAAGCTTATCATTAAGCGTCGCTAATAGTTACGTATTAGTGACGCTTATATATGCGTCGCTAATAATAAAAAATTAAATTAATAAAATAATAAAAATAATTTGCCAAAAAATGGAAAAAAAAATTTATTTTTCTATTAGACACTTTTGAAAGCATTGCTAATATGAAATAAAAATAAATAAATAAATAAATAGAAAGTCATTAACGACACTTATAAAAGTGTTGCTAATGACTTAGTAAATTAAGAAAAAAAACCCATCCGCAGCATGAGGCCACTGATGGGGGATCGGAATCCAGTGGGGACCCTTCCTTCGGTCTATCGACCGGAGGGGGGGAACTAGGTGTAGGGGGGTTGGTGGGACAAGCTAGAATCCGATGGGGAACCAGTATTTCGGCCCCTCGACCCTAGAGCCTCGGAGGAAGGGGGGACAAGGAGGGGGAGGGGGGAGCCGAAATCCGGGGGGTGAGAAGGGGGGGAACCAGGGAGGGGGGAGCCGGAATCCTGCCCCCTCCTCCCTCTCGCTCCCCGTCTCCGGCCCCTCCTTTGAAAATCAAGGGGAAGGAGGGGGCAGCGTTGGGAAGAGAGGGGGGAGCGAGAGGGAAGAGGGGATGGGCGACTGGAGGACGGCAGGGCACTGGAATCCGACCCCCCACCACCCTCCTTCCCTCCACCGAAAATCAAAGGGGAAGGAGGGGGGAAGGGGGAGCCGGGGCTGAGAAGGGGGGAACCGGGGAGGGGAAGGGGGCGGGGGGAGCAGAGCGGAGTAGCTGGGGCGGACGCGGGACAACGAAGGGCGGCTATGGTGCAGTAGGGCGGAAAGGTGGCTGGGATGCGGGGGCGAACAGGCGGCTGGGGTTCAGCGGGGGCGGAGGTGGGCTGGGGTGCAGTCGGGCGGCTGGGACAGTGGGGCGGACGGGAGGCTGGGGTGTAGTAGGGGCGGACTTGCGGTTGCAATGGGTGGCTGGGGTGCAGCTAGGACACGGGTAGAGATGGTGGTTCTCCTCTCCCTCTCCTATCTCTCTCTTCCCTTTCTCTCTTTCCTCTCTCCCTCTCACTCTCTCCTCTCTCTCCCTTTCCTCTCTATCCACTTTCTCTCCTCCCGCTCTCCCTCTCCTCTCTATCCTCTCCCTCTCTCCACCCTCTCCTCTATCTCCCTCTCTTTCCTCCCTCTTCTCTCTCTCCCTACCCTCTCTCCCTATCTCTCTCTCCTCTCTCCCCCTCCTCTCTACTCTAAGGTATTAGCAACATATATTTATATACGTTGCTAATACATTTTTATTATATTTTTAATTAATTTTTAAATAAAAAATAAATAAAATAAAAAAATTTCTTCTCTCTCTCCTCCCTCTCTCTATCCTCCCTCCTCTCTATCTCTCCCTCTCTCCTCTGTCTTTCTCTCTTCTATCTCTCCTCCCTCTTCTCTCTCTCTCTCTCTCTCTCTCTCTCTCTCTCTCTCTCCCTCCTCCCTCTGTCTTTCTCTCCTCTCTCTCTCCTCCCTCTTCTCTCTCTCTCTCCTCCCTCTCTCCACCCTCTCCTCTCTCTCTACCCTCTCTGCCTCTCCTCTCTCTCTCCTCCCTCTCTCCCCCTCTCCCTATATCCTCTCTCTTTTATATTTTTTATTTAAAAATAAATAAATAAATAAAAATGTATTAGCGATGCATAGGGCTATACGTCACTAATACAAAGGGTATCAACGACATGTATGTCTATACATTGCTAATACTCTAAGGTATTAGCTACGTATATTTATATACGCCGCTAATATTTTTTAATTAATTTTTAAATAAAAAATAAATAAAAAATAAAATAAAAAATTTTCCTCTCTCCTCTCCTCACCCCTCTCTCTAGCCTCTCTCCATCTCCTCTCTATCTCTCTCTCTCTCCTCCCTCTCTCCACCATCTTCTCTCTCTCCACCCTCTTCTCTCTCTCTCCTCTCTCTCTACCTCTCTTCCTCTCCCTCTCTCTCTCTCCTCCCTCTCTCTCTTCTCTCTCCTCCCTATCTCTCTCTCCTCTATCTCTCCTCTCTCCTCCCTCTCTTTTCTCTCTCCTCCCTCTCTTTTCTCTCTCCTCCCTCTCTCTCTCACCTCCCCCTCTCTCCTCTCTCTCTCCCCCCGATCCCTCTCTCTCCTCACTCACTCTCTCTCTGTGTACTCTCTCCACTCTCTCTTTTATTATAAATTATATTTTAAAATTAATAATAAAATTTAAGAAATAAAATATATTATATATAAATAGTAAAAGTTTAATCTATTATTAACACTAGTTTTTATTAAAAATTTAATATTTATTTATTGTATATACAAATAGTAAATATTGAATAAAATATATTATATTTAAGAAGTTTAATATAATTTTTTTAATATTTATTTATTAAATAAATTAATTAATGAAGCTATTAGAGATGCTTGTCAACAAGCGTCGCTATTAGAAATGGTATTTGTGATGCTTTAAACTAAGTGTAGCTAATATATGACTATTAGTGATACATACGAAAATGCATCGCTAATAATTCAATTTTTTTCGACCTTTTTTTATTTGTCACAAATAGTTATTTTTAGCAACACTTAGCTTTAAGTCGCTAATACTGCATTTTGTTGTAGTGGCAATGAGATTGAGATAATGCATATCCATTAGATTTTCTAGTAATTTTCATATCTAGTATAGCATCTGCAACACCTATGTCCTTCATGTCAAATTGTTAGTTTAACATTCTCTTAGTAACTTTAATTATATCATCATTACTATTAATAATGAGCATATCATCTACATATAGACATAAAATATCATAGCTATTAGGTATTTCTTTGACGTAAACACATTTGTCACATTAATTGATTTTGAATCCATTTAACATAATCATTTTGTTAAATTTTTTATGTCATTGCTTAGGTGCTTATTAAAGCCCATAGAAAAATTTAACAGCATACTTTGCTTTCTTGACCTGATATAGCAAGCCCTTTGAGTTATTGCATATATATTGTCTTATTCAAATCATCAATCAAGAATGTGATTTTCACATTTAATATGGTCTACAAAGTAAACTAAAAATTTTATGATGTTAGGTTCGACTAAATGGAGCTCGTCAGGCTAGACACAACCCCTTAATTCGTAATTAAAAGAAAAATAATATTTTTATATAAAAAATATACATAAAAATTTACACATAAATTTTAATTAGTTTAGATAAATAAGCTTATGTAAACTTTGTGTAAGGTTTACCGGTAAAGCTTAATAAAAAACATGTGTGAAATTTTATTGTGAGAATATCACTATCTTAATTAAATCCCAAAATCAATTTTGCCTAGGCAAGAGCTGAGAGGAAGTGAGCCGGACCATTACCCAGGCTGGGCCGCTATAAGAAGCCCGTAGCGGCAAAGTGAAACGAGCATCAATTGGCCCAGGCCCAGTCGTCGGTGCTGTAATTTCAAAGCCCCGGAAAGGGCGGGGTTTCACGCGTCAACAAACAAGGGGGAAAGAGAAATCGAAAATACAAATCTTTGACCTTCTCCACCCTTTTCGCAACCGATTCGCATCCATTTTGATTGATTGTTCTAGGGTTTGATCCAATCAGTTTGGGACTGAATCTTGCAACAGGGAGAACAGAGGGTAAAAGACTGATTTTTGGGTTTGTTTTTTCGTTTTTTTGGGTGATTTGCTTTTGTGAATTTCTGGGGTTCATCAGCTGGATATGGAATGCTTCTTGGAAGAGAAAAATGGGGAAATATTGATTTTAACCTTTTTCTCTCTGTTTGGTATTTTTAGAGTTTGGTTACTGGGATTTTAGCTGATTTTTTTAAATTTTTTAATCATAGTTTTTTGTTCATGCGGAAATTTGGAAAACGGAATTGAAAATTCGTGAATTTCGATATTGAAATTGTGTTTTTCGTCGACAAGATTTGAAGAAGACAAGGTCGAGAATCTGAGATGAAGTTTGGGGAGACGTTCAGTGAGTATCTGGAGTATGAGAAGGAGCAGGACGAGTTCCTGGCCAAGTGCTCGCATGTGGAGTACAAGCGGCTCAAGAAGGTCCTCAAGACCTGCCGTGTCTGCCGCCGGTCCTTGCAGCAGGAGGCCTCCTCTTCACCGTCATCATCACCACCATCTGATGCTGATGGCGGCGGCCTGAGCTCTGAAGGGAAGGAGGAAAATGAGTCTTTTCCCCTCTGCGACTGTGAATCCTGCCCATGTATGTTGTTGACTACATTTTTATTCATGCTGCCTGAGTTTGGGCCCTCTGTTAGGTTTTTAACTATATTCTAGATGCTAGTCTTGTTGTGCCATATTTTGCATAGAGATTGACATGATGTATGGAGTACGCGACATTGCAATCAGCTGATGCACCATCTTCAATCTGTGCTGTATTCCCGATTCCCGTGGCTGTAGAACATTTGTTTTGCTTATAAATATTAATAATTGTGAAGTAAAATATATTTTTTTAGCACAGAATGATAACTAAATAAGGAGGGTGGTTAAATAAATATTAAGAAAAAAATAACGCCAACAAGCTATAGAGAAGGAGAAGTGCCAGTAGGCTGCCTAAAGCTTAGGGGATAATGCTTGGTTTTAGTAGGTGGTGGATACTTGATTTGCCCAATTCTGATGGATATATATGTTTAGTTGTTTAATTGAAGGGTTTCAGTACTTGGCATGTGATTTCTGGTGCTTTGATTACTATAAGAAATGGTAAATGCTTGGGTCAGCAATATGAGCAGAGCTCATGGGCAGGGTTTCTTATGCTTCTGGCTTAATTAGACTAAGTATGCTCAGGCTAATGAATCGTAGAGTAGTAGAATTAATTACAGGATTTCACACTTGATTTTTTCCCTCTTAGTAAAATATTTTCTCCTATTTAATGAATAATCCATTGGCTCATGAAATTTTTTTGTAACAATTGTCTTTGAGTTGTTTGATATCACACATTTAGGAGCTTTATTTTGATTTCTTAAAAAGTAAGTTTGAATTATGCGGTACTTACTTATGGTAATATTGTTTGCATTTACCAGAAAGTGGATACTTACACTTGCTAAATAACCTCAATGTAAGTTTCAAATATGTGGAACTTACTAGCTTATGGTAGTATTGTTTTATTTTACCAGAAAGTTTATACTTGGATCCACTAATTAACTCCAATGTGCATCCTATATGTTTTATTGATAAATTGATTGGTTGCTGGTCCCTCTGATTGCTTTAACAGATAGTGAATGCTTGACTCACGAATTTAAGCAGCGGTTATAGGCAGGTTTCCTTATTCATCCATCTTATTTAGACGAAGCTTGTGCAGATAAATTGGTTGCAGAGTCATAGAACTAATGAGGAATTTCATCGATTTTTAACTCTTAGTTAGATATTTCCATCCTATTTAATTAACAATCTGGTGGGCCATATTAACTTTTTGTAGCTATCTGCATTCACCCCATGGCAAAAGTAGACTTTACCTTTTATTTGAGTTGGTTGATCCTTACTCGTTGAAGAGCTAACACCTAAATTTTCTCATTAAAAGCTTCTGCACTCCCTCTTCTTTTTATATGTCTGTTGAATCTGTGTGGCAACATGTGAGCATTTTAGTTTTGATTCTCCAATTAATACTGTTTGTTTGGTGATGGAAATACTAATTATAAATTTAAAGAAGACAAGATCACATTCTTGCTGAACCAGTTATCTTCTTCTTCTATATATGCGTGCTATAAAGTGTTTAATTTTCCTTTGACAGGACGATTGTATTGCAAGTTTCCAAGGTTAAACAAATAAAGAAGAATTATATTTTTATTTTCCCTTTACTGTTTAGCCATTCTGTATGTGCTAAATTGTTGTTTTTTATTTAGTTGGTAACATTAAACAGAATTTTTTCATATTTTTCTCCATAGCTGTAGATTAAATGTAACCTTTTCTCATTCTTGATTACCATTTACTGTTCAGTGTGCGACCAGATGTTCTTCTCAGAACTGGAAAAAGAAGCTGCTGAGATAACTGGTTATTTGTGTTCCAGAGTTAGGCACCTTATTGATCATCATGTTCCCTCTAGATTACACAAACGTATTCTAAGTTTTCAGTTTTGCTTTAAAGACAATCAGCCGGACATGGTTCAGAAAGGGAGGTTTCTAATTAAGTATGTGGCAATGAATGCCACTGCCATGCGGAAGATATTGAAAAAGTATGACAAAGTAAGTTGTGTGTTGGATGCTCTATAGCTTTATCTTCGAAGTGAAATTTATTTTTTATGACATGTCTTATGTAGTTAGTCTAATAAATTGCAGGTGCACGGCTCTGAAAATGGCAGAAAGTTCAAAAGTATGCTGCAAGCCCAACATATAGAGCTGTTACAGTCACCTTGGTTAATAGAGCTGGGCGCTTTTTGTATAAATTCCGGCAGGTCTAATGATGAAGAATCTGAGAAATTCAATCACCAGTTTTCATGTGAGCTGAGTGAAACTCGTTCTGTAATGGAGTTGACTCTTTCAGATTCTGTGAAGATTGAGTACAATTTGACTTGTGCTATTTGCTTGGTATGAACAACCCTGTACTTTGTAGTCACACTCTTCTTTTCTTCTTTTGGGATGTAGCTTCTTTTCCTGCAAAAAAAAAATCCTGTGCAATATCAAGTAACAAAAAGCTTATTTTCCCGTGTATTACTTTTTAATGTTTCAAAGGAAGTGCCACCAGACCTTGTAGGAAATATCCCTCATCATGTTTTAGTTCCCGCTTTCTCTACAGAAACCTTCTAATGATAAAAATAAGGAATAAGTTACTTTCTTGAAATTCTTAAGAAAGTTAGTGTGGATGTTTTTGGTTCTTTACAAGCATCAATTGCAGTCATTAATTGTTTGTGGGTGAGAATTTTCAAAAAAACACATGATAAATGAGCTGACCAAGTTTGTCATAACAATTCTACCACACTTATGAATTACTTGGGAGTGATTTTGTCAGGTGAAGAGATAATGGTTTTGCAGCTGCAATTTATCAGCGAAATGTTGTTAATTGTTGAATTACTAATTTCTTGAACTTGAGCAAAGGAATATTTACACCATTTGACTTTTTTTACGAGTTTACCTGAATTGATTATTATTTTTTTTGAAATGTCTCTTTGGCTTGTTGAACTATATTGATCATCGAACCAATTTTATCCCGTGGTTTTTTCCATTTTTTGATCTTTTCTTTAATTTTTTCTTTTTATGCCATATAATGGTTATTTTATTGATTAGAATTTCGTTTTCCTTCGATTTTTCAGGACAACCTGTTTAAACCCTATGCTTTGGCGTGTGGCCATGTCTTTTGTAAAGCCTGCCTCTGCTCATCAGCCTCTGTTCTACTTTTTCAAGGAGTTAGAGCTGCTTCTCCTGAATCGAAATGTCCTGTATGCCGAGAAGTATGGACTAATAGATAAGATGTTGTATTTCTTAAATAAATTACTTTTCTTTCTCTGGCACTGGATAAAGTTTAATGGGATATATTTTTTTCATAGAGTGGTGTATACGCAAATGCAGTGCACATGGTGGAACTGGACTTGCTCTTGAAAAACAGGTCAAAATGAAATTTTGAACTTTTTTCTTTTTACAGTTTCATCATCATAACTAATCATTGAAGCTAATATCTGATATGAGGTGATGTTAATTACTTCTAAAAAATCCTGGAGTTGTATCAATGTTACTAGCTTAAACTATTAAAGAACAGAAAGAGAAGTTTCAGTTCTCCAATTCTAAGTTCATTTGAGGTGTGATCACATGTTTTTTACATTTAACTAAATTCACGCCACATTTTATAAATTTTCCAGATGCAAAGAATACTGGAAGGAAAGGCTGCAATTGGAACGAGCCGAGAACCTGAAGCAGACCAGAGAGTACTGGGACCTTCAGACTAAACTTGCCCTTGGCTATGCGCAGTAAATCAAGGGCATAGAGAGCTTCTTGGAAAGCAAATGATGTATGAATTTATTGTATATGTTCCGCACATATGGTCCATTGTGGGATGCCCCTAGTGATTTGTACTGGTTCATATTTTTTAAATTTTTTGTTTTAATTACTGGTCAGAAGTATTTGTAGCTGTGTATGTATGAAGATCAATTTTTTGCCTTATTTATTGTAACTTCTAATTTGTAGGATAAATGCAAGAATTATTGCTCTTTAAGAAATTTGGGTGCAGTGGATTTGGCATCCTCTCCTTCAGATCAGATCAGGAAAATGTAAATAAAATAAGAGGATAATTGAGTTCCATACCTGATTTCAAAATGGGATGCATGCACAAAGCTGGTACTTTTTTTTATTTTTTATGATGGACACAAAGCTGGCACTTGAATACTCAGGACTCAGCTAGTTCTAGCTGTGGGGAAAGCTTGAACTTGTCTTGCACATCTGACATTGGTAATTGAACCTAAAAATGAGTACCGACCTGTGCCACTTGAGCAGAGCCATTGAGCCGAACTGGAGTGAGCCACTATTGGGCTATGTATGACTGGACCGACCATTCTTCGTCGTCCATCCAACTAGGTGGGGGGGAGTAGGCATCTCTCTAAACCCATACCATTCATCCTAAATTCCATCGTCGAATTTGTGGACGCCATAAGAGATGATGAGCTCCTTCGGCACAATATATCCAGTGGCAATTTTACCCTTATATTTCTCTCAACATTTCAATCAACCAATGTATTTATATGGACATATTTGTCATTTTCCCAACTAATCTGACTTGGTCTCTCAGCCTCTTCTTTCCTTATCAGCTCAGGTATTCATTCTCTTTATCATATAATCCTCTTCATCATCCTTGTATAAAAGTGTGGCTGTCTGTTATTGATGTCATGTTATCAGCGTGGATTTTCTGTACACACAGTAGCTATTTGTGACTGTATTTCTTTTCCCAGCAGTGTTGTTGATCTAAGGCAACTGTCCATTGGGACGTGGAAGAAAATGGCTTTGTTCTTAAGGGAGTTTGGGTGTTCAGGATGCTTGGTTTCTCTTGTCCTAGCCCTTGCCCTCGCTCTTCCTCTTCTTCTCCTCATTCTTTTCTTTGTTTTCTGCTTTTTATTTTTTATGTTGTTTTGTCTTGTTTTCTTCTGTTTCCACCTAGTCTTCCTAGCTTCTATCTTCGAATTTCAGGAACGCCCTATAAAAAGGAGATGAGAAACAACGAATGAGGTATTGGTGGGATGGCATTGACCACGTCTCAAGAAGCGGAGGTCCAAAGTTTGAATCCTTTTTTCATTGGCCACCCTCGGTGTTTATGATGTGTGGCACTTGTACATGCCTGAGGGAATTATCGTTAGGATACAGTGCTCTAAGACATCTATTACCCTACTCTTCACGTCAAAGTGCTAAGGACTCTAACACTTCTAGCTAACACAGAGAGAGAGAGAGAGATTGTAAGACTTCAATTTTATTGTGAGATTGGCCACTCCTTGGGGCATAAATGTCCTTGCTAATTTTTTTTTAAAAGTATGATCGTCTAGTATATTTTGATCTATAGTCTCTACGTACTATCTCACTGCTCATTACCAATGGAGGTTGATCATAAAATACAGGGGACCTCATGTCGTCTATCTTTATTATAAAATATAAATGCGTAAGATGATTATGATGCTAATGATGTCGTTAGAATCACTCAATCAGTACATATTCAAACTTTTAATCTTTTTATGGCTTAGCTGGGTTTGGCCAAAAAAATAAAAAAAATATAATTCGGATAGGAAGGCATGGCTGGGCAAAGAAGATAAGAAGAAAGTAGATGAGGACAGCAATGGGACCACGTCACTGTGTTATTTGTCAACACTTATCCAAAGAAGAAACTGGACGAAGAGAAGATATGATAGAAAACAAAATTGTAGTATGACTAGAACTTACCTAATTGGTGAGTGTCCTTAGATCCTTCAATTGAAACTACGGAGATTGTCACACCTCTCTAGGTTATTATAGGAAACCACTTAATTAAGTCTAGGACTTACCTAATTGGTAAGTAACTACATAATTTAATGATAAAAAAATTTGACCTTAATATCTTATTTATCTAATTATTATTTTTAGAAAATAAATTCAAGTATGAAAATTATACAAATAGAAAATAAACTTTGAGCCAATAATGGTACTAAGAATGTGAAAAAAATAGACAAAGGAAGATAATTTTTTTTAAAGATTTATTTAAAATTTTAATTATAGGCGCACATGGGCGATACCCAACTCTAATTGGAGTTTAATTATTAATTAAGAAAATTTTATAATATCATATTATGTCATATCATATAATTATAAAAAATGAGAAGAGAGTGTGATAGAAGTTAGAATTTTCTTATTTAGACCATTTTACCCTTAAATTTATAAATTTTATACTTTCGTCATTGCCCCTGATTCCCTCCCCCTGCTCTGGCTTGCGACCGTGGCCCCAACCACCTTGTCCAGCCTACAGCCCTCAACCTAGCTACCTATGGCCACTGCAAACTGCAAAGTAAAGCAAGGGGAGGGGGAGTGTTATGCCCTTGGTTTCAGCTCCTTAGGTGACCAACGTTAAGGCCCACTTCCCTGCTCATCTCCGATGCACACCAATAGAGGAGTGGTTGTTGAAGAAAGTATGCTTTCATTGAACCCAACCGCTAGACAGCCGGCCCCAGCTTCGTCTCTGTAACGTCCCTGATTTTTCTACGATTTTTTGGGATTTTCCTGCTATTTTTCTGGATATTTTCGGCAGGAAAATATGACGTTTCAGCGTATTTGTATTTCTATGTTTTTCTGCTGTATTTTTACCCGTAGGGCTTAGTCGTGGGCCACGGGTCTCGTTGCGCACTTTCAGCGCGAGTGTTGGGCGCACTTTCGGTGCGAATATTGGGCGCACTTTCGGCGCGAGTGTTAGACTTATAACACGTAACATATGAGTTAACGCGCGATGGGGATACGATTGGAAAAAAAAAAAAGAGGAAAACGGGATCGGGCACGGCCGAGCCCGATCCAGATGGTTCTGGATGTGGGAACAGTGTTTTTTCCCCCTCCCTTCCGGCGTCTCTCTCCCAGCCGCCGCCGACCGCCGGTGGGCCGCAGGGCCGCCGCACCAGCTCCGCCCCGGCCGTGTGACGGCAGGGGGACCGCCGTCCCGGCCCCACGGTCGCTCCGCCGTCCGCCCGTGCCTCTCCCCTGTTTTCCGCGGTCTGTCTCCGCTCTCGCTGTTTGTGCTGCGACGACGCCGGTGGTGGCCGGTGGGCTTCGCCCGGCCTCCGTCCGGCCAGTCTCAGGCCGGCGACGACGGGGGCCGCCGCCCGGCCGCCCCGCCGGCCCCTGAGTTCTCTCTCCCTCTGGTGAGTTCTCTCTCCCTCTCACTGTGTGTGTACCGCCGCCGCCGCCGTGGGCCGCCGAGGGCCGGCTGGCCGGCCACGGCTCCGCCCTGGGCCGGCGACGGCGGGAGGCCACCCATCCCGGCCCCACTTGGCCTCCATTCCGCCGCCCATCCTCATTCCCCTTTTCTGCCCTATTTTTCACCGAACCGACGACGCCCCTCTGTTCTGGGCCTTGTCGCCGCCGGTGATGGCCGGCAGTGGCCATCCGGCCACCGTGGGTTCCGCCCCGGCCAGGGGCGGCCCCCAACCGGTCAGCTCCACCTCCACCTCCGCCCCTGTGCATTTTTCCTCCGGCCAGATGCCTTCACCTGTTCCGCCGACGTTTGGTTTTGGTGGAACAGAGGCCGGAAGTTGCTGCCTTTGGCCGAAGATGGCTCCTCCTTGGCACCGCCCCGGCCCGATTTGATTTGCCCCGCATCTCCCCTATTTCTGTCTGTGACGGACTTTGGGGGCTGTGCCGGCAAGAGCCAGCCTTTGGCTCGCCTCTTGCCGACCAGCCTTGGGATGACGACGGTAGGACCGCCCCTAGCCAGGTCTACCGCCCCCACAGCCGCTCCGCCTGGGTTGGTTTCCCCCGGTCGGTCCCTCTTCCCTGTTTTGGTTTGAAGGGAATTGTGGCCGCACTGGTGGTGAGCTTATGGTCGGCCAGCCTCGGCCTAGCGGCACTGGTGTAGCCGCCTCCACCCAGCTCCGCCCGGTTACTAGGGCCCTGGCGTCACGGGCCAAAGCTGCCAGTAAACCCCTGTTCGTCGTTGTGCCCCTAGGGTTTTCTACCCGGTATGGGCCATCGGGCATCGTTGGATGTTGAACACCCTTGGACCACCTTAGTGTGGTGGGTCTCAGCCTGGGGATGGCTGGCCGCCCTAGTGCGGCACCGCCCCTCTTCTTTCGGCATGGGCCAGGTTCCCCTCTGCCGATTGTGTTTGACCGCTCTATAGAGAGCGCCACGTGTTGCCCTTTGACCGTCTTACCCTTGCCGGATGCCGATTGGCCTCTAGTCGGTCTGCCTCGGCACGGCAACGGCAAAGGCCGTATTGCTGATCACCACCCTTGGGCATGGCCCTACCACCCTTCTGAGTTTTGGGCCGACACCGTCTAGCCCTCCCCTCTTCCCTTGGCCGCGTGTGCAAGTAGCCGCGCGTGCGGGTTAGGGTATCAGTGCCGCTTTGGCACCGCCCGACCGTCAGATGGCTCTGCCATCATCTGGAGTTGACATCGGAGTCCTCCATCAGTCTCCTCCATCCTTGAGTGTCGCCCTCCACCCTTATGTGGACCCTGGTAAACGTGAAATCGACGCCGTTGGGTGCTGTCCATGGCCGATTTCGACGTCTTGTGACCGGTTGTGTATTTTTCAACCGCCGGTCGAATTTTAGTGAGTACACCTTGCCTTTTTGGTCGCACCTGCCACTCGTTGGCACGATCTTTCTCCTGGCCGCCCCTAGTGTGCCGCCGTGGATTGCGGATTTTGCCGCGTTGATTTTGACATCCCATTTGGCCGTGTGTAGTTCCGGCACTTCCTAAACCTCGGGACAGCAGCTCTCTCAGCTGGGCAATGGTTTTGACCGTCAACTCCGCCACCGACGTCGCCACCGTCGTGTGCTCGCCATCAAACGTCATGAGTACGAGGTAGGGGAGCTTTGAACTCTTAAATTCATGACAGCATGCTTTGAATGAGTAGCAGCATGCTAGGCTTGTATGATTCCACGTTTTGGATATTAAATCATGACATGTATACATGATGTAAGATAGTGAATTATGCCACTATGAGATACATGTATGTATGTATGTGAATTGTAAGCATGTTGTATGTGTATGGTGTATGATGTATGCGCTAGTAATGGCTAGCGAAGATGTTAGTGTGCTATGTATGCGTATGTGTATGTTGGACACGCTAGTGATGGCTAGCGATGCCGAGTAAGTTACGTATGTGGACTTTGTGTGAGGGCAGATGTATGGGCGATGGACGATAAGAGGTGGCAAAGTGTTTGGTGAGGATTGGTATGTGTATGTGGATGTGTAAGCGTATGACAGAAGACAACAGACGTAGGTTTGACAGGTAAGGAGTGGAGCAGATTGGTTCGGTTCGGTTTGGAGCGTATGTCAGGGGTTCTGTAAGTGGACTTAGGCTTGGAGCCTTATGAGGGTTTATTAGACAGTAAGAGCGTGCATAATTGTACAAACATAACGTACATATTATGAAGTGAAAAATAAGAATAATAAGTGAGGTATTAAGTAAGAGGATAATAACGAAGATCTGCTGAGAGGAGCTCAGTTTGACGATGTAAGTAAGATGTCTGATCGTAAGATGGATGTCAGAGGATGTATGCGTGCATAAGGATTTGTGTACGGTGAGTTATGTGTGACCTGGACGGGTAAGTGAAGTCTGTTGCCCCGACGAACTAGGGTTTCGATCGGGCTCAGCTTCAGTTTGACCAGTCGGGGAGGACTGTGAGTCAGCTTGGCATAATTGTACTGCATAATATAATTAAGTCAAACTTGAATTATGAGAACGTTAATAATAGCGTTGTGAGTTTGAGACCTGAGGGTTCGACGGATTAAGTTCCGTGCTTGAGCTAGCCGATAATGAATCGGCTGAGCACTTCTTGTGTCTTGCCATGGTGGTTATCCTGCGGGATTTTTGTCTGAGTGCTATATAGAGCACCGGACATCTGATGCTCTGTTGAGAGCGATGTATGTTTGATTTGGTCTGTGTGCTGTATAAGCCCAGACGTTTGATGCTCTGTTGAGAGCGAAGTATGTTTTTGATTCGGTCTATGTGCTGTACAAGCCCAGACATTTGATGCTCTGTTGAGAGCGTTGTATGTTTCCGCCCAAGAGTGGCACTGTACGTTTCTACCCAAGTGGCACTGTATGTTTTCTGCCCAAGAGTGGCAATGGCACTATAAGACCCCTTATGTGTGGGCAATTGTATGACCCCTTGTGTGGGTGTATGTTTGCGCACTCAGGTAAGTAGTATCATGGATCTACTCTTACCTGTTTGATCCAAAGGCTCCCATGAGCATTGGTGTACCTTACCTTCGGAAAAGTCCATGGCGTCTAGTCACTCCCCGGAGGTTAAGGTGATGCCCCAGTGGCATTCTTTTCCTTTTCGACATTGGAGCTTATTAGCTGTAATGAGCTTCAGTGGTCGATAGTATGTATACGACTGTATGACTGAGTTTGTATGTTTTGAGTAAGGGTATGATGATGAGTATGTGCACGACTGTAAGATTGAGGATGAGTACGACTGTAAGAGAGTAAGTATGAGCAAGACTGTAAGAGTTTGAATATGAGTTTGACAGTAAGTGTAAGACCGTACGAGTAAGGTCGTACAAGTAAGTGTAAGATTGTACGAGTAAGGTCGTACAAGTATGTGTAAGGTTTGAGTATGCCTTTGATTGTACGAGTAAGTTTGTAAGACCCTGATTAAGGGTGTTTGTGCACGTCTGATATGATGGTGTGTTATGCATGATTATATGCTTATGTGCATAATTATGTTGTACATTGTTTGCTTCATGTTGAGTTGCATGACGCATGTTTTATGAACTTATTGAGTTCACCGTTTGGGATTTCCCCTACTAAGTATGAAAATACTCACCCTACTTCTTTTAGCCCCGTTGTTCGGGAGGCTTTTGCAGGTTGTGTTGGAGAGCTCCTGGAGTTGGATGCTCATCTCTGCTGTGGATTGTTTCCCCCTCAACTCAAGTATATTTGGTGCCACGATCTGATGTATTTGATGAGATTTAAGTGTATGTATTCTGGACTTTTAATTTGGATCAGAGTAGACTGTTTATGGGACTTGTACTCGGGGACACCTGGGAGTTATTTGTATTTAAAAATCCATGATCATGGTAATTTAATCGTACGTATGTTTTCGAGTAGCGCCTGAGGATATTTGATTTGACGGTACGATGTTTAACCGTATCATGTTTAAAATTATAAACTGTTTATACGGGTTTTGATTTTATCGTTTGACTCCGATTTATCGTATAAAAGAAAAAAAAAATTTCTATGAGTTTTAAGAAAAAGGGATGAAAAATCTCGGGCGTTACAGTCTCGCTCTCGGGAATTGACCTCCCATGCCTGGGTTCTGCGTTTCCTCCCGTCCACCCTCCACTAATCAAGGGGGTGGATTATGTCATTTGTGGTTCTTCCCCGAGCCCCACCTCTCCCTTCCTCAACTTGGCCCCAGATCCGCTCCCAAAACCAAGGGGCGACCCTCCTTGCTTGAGCTCCATGTTGGACCATAATATGGGTTCGGTCCAATATAATGGTGGTCATACCTAAGGGTGCTAACGAGCCGAGTCGAACTAAGTTTTGAAGTTTTTGAACTCAAGCTTAATTTTTAAAAGCTTGACTCGAGCTCGATCGAACAGCTCGAAGCCTAGCTCAAGCTCAATTCGGCCAAAAACTCGAAGCTTGATTTAAGCTCGAGCTCAAAAATTTACTATAGCAGTTCGAACTTATGTTCGAATTGAGCTTGAGTCCCATTTACAACCCAATTGTTTTTCCCCTATAAAAAACCATATCAATTTAAAGAATCACATCAACATTATAAAAATAAAAAAAGATTATAACAACTATAGTTTCATTCTATTACAGTTGTAAATATCAATTCAAAATCTATGGCTTAAATAAGAGTTAATAAATTACCCACAAAAACCTTTCATTGGTCACCAAAAATTTAGCTAATGCTATACAAATCTGTTACATAATAATCTACCAAAAATTGAATTAGTCACCAAAGTGCTATGACAATGCCAATTCATAAATTCTAGTTATAATTACTCTTGTGACTACAAAAAAATTTGCGATTAGAACACTATTTGGACCATTGGAGTAGCATATTTCCGGTTGTGTGCCATGACAATGCCACTTTGGATGGTCTTGGTTCGGACGAGATACATGGAAAATGATATGTACCAGAATAGAGAAGGGAAATACAGTTGATATGTACTAGAATAGAGAAGGGAAATTAGAGGAATAGTGAAAGAGTTTGGGAGAAGAGGGGAGGGATGCACTTGCAGTTTGCAAGTGCGATCCTTGGACTAAATATCAAGTCGAGAAAGAGAGAACGACAGAGAGAGGAAGGAAAGGCTAATTCTTCATTAATCTTTAATTACAATGATCAAGCCTATTTAAGGCTGCCCTAAGCCATCAGGCTACATAAAAGAAAACTAACTACCTACATAGACTAAAACTGACTAATGACTAATTAAAAGCAAAGCAACGTGCACACTAACATAACTACCTATGTGCACATTATTATAACTGCCTAACTACTGCAGAACACAACATATAATTGCAGATGATAACAAAAAAACCATTAGATCGGATCCTTGGGAACTTGTATTAGAGAAGTAGATGGCTCGGCTCCACTGGGAGATGGTAAATTATATACGGAGCTAGACGCAGTGGGACTTGTACTTGTCAGATGGATAGAAAGTAGATTGCTTAATAGCTTACCTCAGATATAAAATAATATACATGTGCTAGTGCATCGTTGATCATTGATGTCGTTTCATATGAAACAAAATATCCTTAGAAAATAATATATTATGTATATATACAAATATATTTCTTAATAGACATTCATGTATATGAATTATTAGGAAATTGTTCATATGTGTCTAGTGCATCGCCAGTCATCAAATTGATATATGATAGCTTGCATATAATATAAGAGGGATTTGGTGGTTGCTTTATCAAAGACTAATTGCCCTAAAATGGCAAGATGTCTATTGCACACTTGTTGGCAAGCACCAAGTGCAGACATGACATTTATAATATTTGTATTTATATATATAGTATTGATATGAATTTAAAATCTTTAAAATTATATAATTTATTCTATATAATTTACTTATTATATTGAAGTCAATGTTATAGAGTTGGAGCCTCGGCTATGCAAGTGTGTGAAAGAGTTTTGATAGACTTAAGAGACTCAACACATTACAAATCACAAGTAAAACTTTTGGACCTATAATTGACTATTTATTTTATGGTTTATAAATATAGAAGAGGAGCCAATGGTTTATTCTATTCAATTATATTTTTTAGTGGTCGTGACTCGTGACTGAAACTATATATATATATATATATATATACATATATATATATATATATATATATATATATATATATATATATATATATATATATATATATATTTATACTTAGTAGTTAATAGGCAAAATCGTAGTTACTAGATATACTTAATAGGCAAAATCTAGACATAGTAAAAGAGAAGTACAATCGTACGCACATAAGCAAAAGAGATGTGAAAACTTTAAATTAATAGGTAGAAATCTAGACTTAGTTCCTAGATATACTTAATAGGCAAAATCTAAATATAGTTCACTAGCTCTCTAATTCTAGACCAATATGATTAGTTAAATTAAGAATATGCAAGTAGAATTACATATTTATATTTATTAGGATTAGAATAATTAAAGATAGTATTTAAAATTTTAATAATATATATTATATAGATGAGTAAGGGTATAATAGAAGTAAAATAATTTTTCATACCTAGATTCTCAATTTTATTAGTAGTAGGATTTATATTTATTTTAAATATAATAGCATAATATGGATATTACATACTATAATATATAATATATTATATACCATATATTAATGTGTATATAATATATATATTTTTATAAATTAATATAGAATATTATGGGTACATAAAAGGTGAAAGTTAAAAAATATATATAATATGGGTATAATATGTAAGAAGTAATATATAACAAATCGAGCTTGAGCTCGAGCTGAGCTTCGAGTCGATCTCGAGTCGAACCGATCAGGTTTTGAGTCAAGTCGATTCAAGCTAACCCATGTTCAAGATTGACTCATTTATTTTTGACTTCAAACAGAACTCGAGTCGAGCTCTATTAGAGCTGAGCCAAATTTGAGTTGAACCGAGCCAAGCCTGTTTAGCTCGACGAGCTGGCTCGACTCGTTGTCACCCTTAGTCATACCAACCCTATTTGCACTAAAGTGTATATTTTTAGGAGACTTACATTATGTTAACACACACTCGTTACGTATGTATTAGGTTTTAGCATGGGTAGGGGCGAAACTAGGACTTCAGGTCCGGGGGGCCAAGAAATAAAAATATATATAGAAATAAAATTATTATATAAAAATTAGTATTATTCAATCTTAAAATTATATAGATAAAATAAGTTACACATGAATTGATTCATCATCTATCAAAATGGAACTTGACGATCCTTCAAATCTTTAAAGTCTTCAATAATTGACTCTAGTAGTAATTTTTTCAACAATCTCCCTTTCAATGTATACAAGCAACAAATATGTCAAAAAATCATTCTCCATTTTGTTTCGAAGCCTTATTTAGATAATATGCATGGCTGAAAATGATCGTTTTATAGTTGCTGTAGAATCTGGAAGAGTAAGCACAAGTTCCATTACTCAATAAACAAAGTGATAAATTGTTAATCTTATAGTTCTTACCAACTATTGGTACAATTTAGAAATAGTTGACATTTTTTGTACTTAGCATGTTGAACTACATTATGCTCATAATGGAGAAATTGCATTTTTAATTGTTCTTTCTCATGATCTGTGAAGTCTCGCGGATAGAACTTGTCCACTAATTGACAAATGTCATTAATTCTAAAAATTTTAGATACATCTTGAAAGTTTAAAGCTAAGCTACTGGCGGCCGACTCTCCCCATCCAGGTTCCTCTTCTTGATCCAACTCCGACTTTCTCCCTTCCTCTTCTTGATCGGGGTGGTTGACTCTCCCCATCGAGGTTCCTCTTCTTGATATGACCCCAACTTTCTCCCTTCCTCTTCTTGATTCGGGCTTGGCCTCTGAAACTAGCGTTTGACTGTCCCCATCTAGATTCCTGCATCAACTTCTATTTCCCGTCCTCTCTATGATAACCAAGTTTCCTAAAAATTAGAGCTATTACAAAAGAAAAATCTTTTTATATTTTTTTTATAATTAACTCCAATGAGACTTGGATGACCTCCGGGAGCTTTGATACGATATAAGATAATAAAGTTTCCCAAAATCTTGAAATCTTTTATATTTATTTAATAATCTAACTCATAGGCTGGCCCTCCTTCCGTCACTTGCCATCACCGGCCTCGCTGGCCTTGGCTCTCTCTAGGTGGTCGGGGGAGGAAGAAGAGCCTTTCAGAGAAAAACACTTAGAAAAGGAGGGGCTCCCGCTGGATTGCCATGCGGGGTTGCCTCCTCGGATGCGTGAGTTCCCGCGTGAGAGTCCTGCCGGAGGAAAAGCAGTTTCCTTCTTTCGAAGTCTATGTTATCTTGCAAAAACTCTCTTTTTATCTCTGTTTCCCACACATCGACTCCTAAATGCATAAGGATTTGTGACTCCTAAATAGGCAAGCTATGAAAATTTATTATATGCGGGAATACTAATTTTAGTACAAATAGACTTGATCGATTACTATAAATAAAGGCATCTTTTGGGCAAGAGTAGCAGTAGTAGCGCTGAGTTTGTGTTCCTTGCAGGTCTTCGATGGCGAAGGTGGTTCTCGTATCCAGAGACAAGCAAAGGATTAAAGTGGGAAGAAAAGTGGCCGAAATGTCGGGGACACTGAAACAGATGATGACAGAGGTTGATAGGTGCGTGCTGACAGTTTCTGAGGTGAACGGCATCATCTTGGCCAAGGTGATGGAATACTGCAAGATACATTGCTCCAGGAACACGAAGAAGCATCAGAGTGATGATGAGTGGAAGAAGGAACTTGCTGACAGGGATAACAAATTTATAAATACGAATCGGCATGCCCTCAAGGATCTCTTATTGGCAGCAAACTGTCTGGAGATCGAGGGCCTTGTTGATTTGGTAGCTGGAAGGAACGAGATCATTCCAGTGGAAGAAGAGATTAAGATTAGCAAGGGGCGTGCATCGGCATTCTTCTCAAACTTCTCCACAGTAGTTGCAGGTCTGAGTAGGCAAGCACGCATAATCTTATGTGGTGTTTTTCTTTCAGTATTGTTTTATGTCTTTTCTTTGCTTGCGGCGGGTAATTGATACTTGCTAGAAAGTACGCTCTGACTGGATTATTTGTAATACATACAAAATAAGACAATGCTTATTGTTCTCTCGTTTAGATTATTCCATCCCAATGAATACTGGGAGTTTATTTTTTTTATAATCTATTTTAGTGAATCTCTTATATTTTGTTTTTGATCTTTTATTGTAAAGAAATTGATTAGCCTAACATAGGAAATTTGACAATGTGGATGAAATCCATAAATTACAACCAACTCCAGTTCACTTACAAATAACCTATGAAGCCTAATGACAAAGTTCTACAATAAATTGTCCTTTTCCACAAACAAAGCCATCTCAAAAACTTCAAAATTTGTTGTAAAAGGTTTTTGCAACAAGATTAAATTTATTATTGTATAGTTGTTGTAAAATGTTTCGTTATTAATATGCACAAACATGTAATTCATCACATATCCATGAAATCCACCGTCTAAACAAGTGGTCCACCACAAGAGATTGATCGGCCCACTTCATAAAAAATATTGTCTTTCAGCTCTTACCAAAACTTTGATAGATAAATTTCGTACAATATCACTTTATTGAATATTACAAGACTACCAAAAAAAAAAACAAACAAACCAAGTAATCAGTAGGGGTCCAATATTTTTGGATAATAATTTCTTACAAGATTGATTTTGTTGTCAATTAAGGACAAGACAAACAAATCTCCGTAGAGTAGGAACCTAAAACCAAACCAGTGGGCAAGTTCTTTGGATGGACGGGGGTCGAGATGTTAGCCATAGTAATCTTCGGTAGAGCATCATGTAGGCCTATGGCCGGTATGATAATACGCATAAAGGCATGGATGTGCAAGAATTAGAAGAAAGATGACATGTTGACTCATGGTGTATCCTTAACAAGTGATCAAAGAAGATGAATGGGTGCTTTCATGTCTTAATCAGGAGAAAATATTAGGTGCGGACATCAGCCTATAGAAGGACACGTTAAATCTGTTTGGGCCCATACTTAATGATGTTAGCCGTGTACTCCGTCAAACGATGCAACATTAGTTGGGTTTCAAATATGAAATTAATAAAAAAATAAAAATTTAAAATCAGAATGACAGAAATCAATGTTCCTCATAAACATAACCATCGTCCATTGTCCTTCCTAACTGTTGTTCGACTCGAGCCGACGATCGTCCTCCGTCTTCAGCAAAAAGCTACAGCAATGGCGGAGGAAGCAGAACATGAATAAGGCACGCGAAAAGTCCTCAGCCGCCATCATAGCAAAAATGGAGAAGATCGCGCCTTTCTCTGGGAGTTTGCCGACTATGGCTTGGGCCAGCGCTCGTACGATACCGACACAAGGTTCTCGCTGGACGCCGGGCGGATCTCCTTTGACGACCCGCGTTTCTCCTTCAACGAGCCACAGTTCCCACCGATGGTGTCGGTGTTGGGGGACCCTCCGGCGTCGCCGCTGGTTCCCCGGTCGAGGGGTTGCGCCATTCGCATTATGTCCCTTCACCAACGAGCCACAATTATCAAAAAAATATGCCTTATAAAAATTATGTGAAGATAAACCCCACCGTTGCAAACCCACAAGTTTTCAAACAGGAAAAAAGGAAGGGCAGAGAGCAAGTTGTCAACCAGACCTTACCTGAAATAGTAACAATTGCTTATCCAAATGGTTCTTTATATACTACGCTTCTGACAAACAAGAAGGGAGATGAAAGACATTAGCAAACGGAGATTTTGTACCCAGTTTCAAAAGAGTGTGAGTCGACCAAACTTACTGGAGTCAAGAGCAGAGTGACAGAAAACAAGCGTAGTATGGTCGGAGATATGGGTGGAGTAATCAAGCGACCAATGTCTTAAATTGACTGAAAACAGAGGCAAAGTACCCACCACCTGAATGGCAAGGAAGCTTTGTCCAGCGAACAAGAGTAGGTGGTGGGTGAGTAGAGTGGAGGGCGAGATAAGGTGGTCAGTGGAGATGAGATGGTTAATTTTCTGAGTGGGAAGATGAAAATTTTGGCGCTAACAGCGTTGCCAATAAACGGAGAAGTAGACGAATGACAGGCTATCACATGGGCTCGTACATAGATGACATGTCGTTTTATAATTGGTGATAGGCATGATAGGCTGGTGCAGTATCCGCACCTAATATGTTTTCTACAATCAGCCCCATCTACGAAGAAAGCAGATAGAACGCTAAAAAGTTCAATTCAAATTATTATAGGACTTCTAATTTGAAGCATATATGTAGCGCGAGAAGGTTCCCGAGTAATTGGACTTAACATATTTGTTGGTAAAAAGTCTTAAATGGGTTATAAGCGATAACATGGGCTCTCTCTTTTGGCCTATATTAATAGCTCTATTTAATTTTTTAAATTTAGTTAAAATTAATTTATTTTAAAAAATTAAATAGAGTTTTTGATATAAGACCAATAGAGTAATTCTCTAGACATGGTTTAGTAGCAAAATATTTTTATCTACTATGCATTTACATATAAAATTAAAAAAGTTAATATAAGCCTAGTTAAGGCAAAACATTGTGGGCCCTAATTAACGCAGGACATCATTGTGTTGTTTAAAAGCTAAATGCCCTCTAAGTACAAATGCCAAAATCTGACAGCCTATGATGTCTTGGCTCATGCTTTTGCACATGAGGATGGGCTCATAAGGATATTATCGTACCGAGAGTAATATTCAATAGAGCATCATGTGGGTCTTTCGCCACGTCTGACTAATAACATAGCCAAAGAGACATAGTTTGGGCAAATATTATGAGAAAAAAAAGCTACTAGGTGAATATGAGGAAAAATAGTAGTTAGTTGCAGCAACAAAACATGTTTGAATCTTGACAATCCTTAACAAGGTAGTCCAAATAGGAAGAATCTACACTTTCATCTCTCAATAAGGCCCATCTATCTATACATATATACGAAGAAAGCATGCAGAACACAAAAAAGTTCAATTTTATTGGAAACAAGACTTCTAAATTGAAACATATATGCAGTGAGAGAAGGTTTGAATAAAAAGGAACAACACAACCTCTATGTTTGCAAAAAGTCTTAAATGGGTTAAAAGCCACTCCCTATTACTCATTTTCCAGTCAAGTATTCTAAAATCTCTCACTCTTCTTTTTCTATCAAACAAATACTCTCTCGGTCTTGCATTAATAGCTCCAGAGCTGTTAATGTGGGAAGAAGAGAGTATATTCTACCCCCACTCCACCTTCCCATTGTCGGCATCAGTTTCAGATTCATCACCAGCACAGTGCAAGGCTAGCATCCTTAACTTGGTCTACCCCTCCTCCCCCGTCATGACTTCTTCTGCCGCATTCTCCTCCTCTTTTGGGGTGCTGAAGAAAAGAGGTTATAGAAATGCCTCAACTAGCCTAGATATTCAAGATAAACTAAAAAGAAATTGCAGGTTTTTAATGCAAAGTACGAAGTTGTAAGTGAGTTAATGAAACAACATCTTGAATTTATAGTGGGTAACTATGCAAGGAGTGTTTACCTAAAGACATATTTTGGTTTAGTGAGTACAAGTCATATGCTAGGATGATGGCACCGCGTGGATTATTGAGAAGATTAGCCCAAATGCTTATAGTCCAAAGCTACGTAGCCACATCTTAACATCCGACGTATTCAACGTCAAACACTTCATTTAATATCTTGTGATTCATAGGAAGCCAAGTTGCTGAATTCGTGGTGAATTCTATAAAACCTAGGGAGAATAATATAGGGCGGAGGCATATGAACCCAACATGCCATGACCAGCTAAGTTAACGCATCACATCTCAACATTATTAGAGTTATAATTTACTTTGTTTCTTTATCTTTGACCAAGTTTCGTTCTATTGGCTGACAGCTAGTTGGATAAGAACTTCAATTGAAATTGAAGTTCGTTATAGGATTTGACTTTGACATCACTTTTATTTTGCCATGGCCACGTACAGTTTTTTTTATTTTGTGTTTTTTCTTATGCAATTAAGAAGAAGATACTTTTTTCTTTCCATTTTCCATCAATTTATTGTTGATTGCTAGTGTTATGCCTGTGTAGAAGGTCTTTATGTCTATAGCCAGATTCATATAACATGTGTTCTTTGTCAAGTTTCCCTTGTGTCAGCAACGAAAGGAGAGGAAGGAAAAGAGAAAGGAGAGGAGGTGGGGTGGAATAGGATTACTGTTAGACCCCTAATTTATTGGATCAGAAAAGGGGGCAGCTACCCCCTTACTTGGCAGCGGACAACCAAGCTAGCTTGGGCGACAGACAGCCTAGGCAGCCCCTTGGGCATAGACTGATGCTGGAGTAGCATAGGAGGTGTTCCGGATGGACTACTCACCTTACGGAGTAGGCTGAGGAGGAGTCTTTGTGCGGGCTGGACTCTAGTAGTGAAGTTGGGCGCTAGTTGGGCTTAGGGATGAACTTTTAAGGTGGACAAGATTCACTTATGTAGGATTGCTGTGCTTTTAACTCTAGTAGGAGTCGAGGCAACAAGTTCCCTAGACGGATAGGACTCTTGGAGGCAGCATGGTGCTGGACTTCTAGTTCAAGATGGACTCCCTTGTAGGTTTCCTGATTTGGGTTGGGGCGTCCCTGTTGTTGGGCTGAGAGTTGGTTAGGGTGAGAACTCTTGTATGAGTGAGTTTTGTAACTTCCAGTAGCATAAGGACCGGCCTTTGGGCTGAAATTTATATAAAGGAGAGAGTAAGGACGGCCATGGTTGGAAGATGACTAATTTGTTCATGCATAGCGAACTATGGAGCTGAGAGGGAGCTTGGGTGGAGATCCTTGCATTAGAGATGACTTGTGTCAGTGTTGTTGCTATTTGCTTGTGTTTTCCCTTACGCATATAAGTAGGAAGGGACGAGAGTGGCTGTTGGTTGTGCGGTGCAACTAGGCTATCACGTGTGCGAACACTAGGCAAAGCTTCGTGCCCATGACAGTTACCATGGAAGAGATTCGATGTGAGGAGAGGAAATGGGAGATGGTCAGAGGTTGGTGGCTAGGGTTAACCATTGCAATTAAATGAGAAAGCCCATTGACTGCCTAAACCACATACATAAAGAATATTTGATTTTTGGACTGCTTCAACTAATGACTAAATTCCATAAAAACACTTTGAAAAATCCAACTTTTTGCAAGTTATTAAATATGAAGAAAAGTAGTTGTTTGTGTTAGAAAGGGGTTTATGTGGGTTAAGCCCATTTGGGTATTGAAAGCCTAAGCGTACATTGAAGTGAATAAGAATCACACATATGAATTAGTTGAAGGTATGAATAGTCCCACATTGTTTAGAAAAAGGTGGTGGTGTCGGTATATAATGCATAAATTTGACATTTCAAGATAGGCCCTTAGGCTGACCCACTTTTGTAGGAAAAATACATGTTAGACCCATGTACCTAGTTGAGCTAGCCCACACACGTGTTGCCGTCGTCCAGCAGGTTCACACACGTTGCCAGCTAGGTCAACTTGGGTTATCTTCAGCGAGATTTTTGATAAAACTCTAAAAATTATTTTTTGAACCATCCTTCACTAGATTTTTGTCTCCATCTTTTGTGAGAGCATTTCTATAACATTGGTTTGCTACATATACTTTGTAAATGTGCTTTTAGAATTTGTGGTTGATTATCTTAGCCTTGGAGGCAAACACCCAAGTGAATCCTTAGCACTAATAGGGAATGTAAATTTTATCTTAGGGACAAAGTGTACACATTTGATTCAATTATCTTCTTACTATGAGTTTCTTTCATCACAATACTTACAAAAAGGTAGAAAATAACAATTTTAAGACTAATTTTTATTTTTTTTGTACTTTACTATTGTGTCTACTATTTTGAAAGTGCATTCTAAATATTTTGAAATTGAGACTATTTTCTGTTTATTGGAACAAAATGGCTGCAAAGGGTACAAATTTAACTTTGGTCATAATTCCTACTCCGGTGAATATTCCTGTTCAAGTGAAAGGGAGAAAACTAAAAATATTTAGTGATGCGTGTTTTAAAAGATAGTAACAAAAGATGTTGTTCTATCTTGCTAAATTGAATTTGGCTCGATTCCTTATAGAGGAAGTACCCATTCTCACTAAGAGGAGAAAATGAATGACAAAATGGTTGTTGCGGTAGTAGATGCATAAAAATATGCAAACTTTTTATGTTGTAATATGTCCTTAATGAGTTGGACAACACATTATATATTGTGTAGTCTAATAAAGAGTGCTAAGGCACTATAGGAGTCCTTGGATAAGAAGTACAAGACACAGGATGCTGAAAGAAAGAAATTTGTGATAGGAATATTCTTGGACTTCAAGATGACAGTGATTAATCAAGTCTAAAAACTCCAAATTATTAAGCATGATATGTATGCAAAAGGTATGACATTTAGTTAGCCTTTTCAGGTGGCTACAATAATAGTACCAACTTTTTAGGACTTTAAGAATTACTTGAAGCATAAGCGTAAATAGATGAACATGGAAGACTAATTGTAGGGTTGAGGATAGAAGAGGACAACCGTTCTTCTAAAAAGAAAACCGGAAGTTATGGCATAGAAGCCAAAGTCAATGTTGTGGAACAAGAGCATAAAAATAATAACTTTAGTAACAAGAAGAGGAAAAATCCTAGAGGATAGTCAAACAACAACGCCAACAAAGCCAAGTTCAGGGACAAGTGCTATATGTGTGACAAACAAAGATATAAAGCTAAGGATTATCGCAAGTGGAACAAACAAACGGATTCCAAGAAGAAAAATATACAAGCCAATTTGACTGAAGTGGAAAATCTCTCCAATAGTGTGAATGACATCAACCTTTATGTTGTGGTTTTTGAAGTGAACATGGTCACTAATACAAGAGAATAGTAGGTGGACATTGGGGACCCTCGTCATGTGTGCTCTAAGAGAAAAATGTTCTCCACTTATTAACTGGTGGAAAATGTTGATCAACTTTTCATGGGCAATTATTCTACTACCAAGATTGAAACTACTTGAAAGGTGGTGCTTACAATGACTTCGGGTAAGGAACTCACTCTCAACAATGTGCTGTGTGTGTGAGAAATTTGAAAGAATTTAGTGTCAGGATAATTAGTAAGCAAAAATGGGTTTAAATTGGTGTTTGAATCGAAAAAGTTTGCATTAACTATCATACATGTTGCAAATATTTCTAATATTAAGAATACTAGTGCTTCTTCTTTTTTTACATGATTCAATCATGTAATGTGTGACATGGTAGATTAGGACATATTAATTATGGTGCTATGCAATAATTGATTAATATGGAATATATGCCTAAATTTAACATTGATTCTCATCATAAACGTGAAACTTGCTTGGAATCAAAATTGACAAGAAAATCCTTCCAAAGTATTGAGAGATGTCCTGAACCTCTTGAGTTAATTCACAACAATGTCTATGATTTAAAATGTGTTCAAACAAGAGGTGATAAAAAAATACTTTAATACGTTTATTGATGATTGAACTTGATATTGTTAAGTACTTGCTTAAAGTAAAGATGAGGCTTTAGACATGTTTGTACTAAACAAAACAGAGGTTGAAAATCAACCTGACAAGAAAATAAAAATTCTAAGGAGTGATAGACGGAAATATAAATCATCTTTTGGTGAATTATATTCATAACATGATATTATACACCAAACTACAACACCCTATTTACCTAAGCAAAATGTGGTTGTTAAAAGAGATGATGCATGCCATGTTAAAAGTTGTAGATTACCCCAGAACATGTAGGGGGAAACTTTGTTTTCAACAAATTATATTCTCAACAAAATACCTCATAACAAAATCTTGAAGACACCGTATGAATTATAGAAATGTTGAAAGTCTTCCTACAAATTCATAAAGGTGTGAGGGTGTTTGACAAAAGTAGCAGCCTCTAATCCCAAGAGTATCAAGAATGGACCAAAGTCTATTAATTGTGTATACATTAGTTATGTCAATAATAATAGTGCATATCATTTTTTTGTTAATAAATTGGAGACTCCTTATGTAAATGTCAATAATGTGATTGAATTCAAGAATGCTTCACTTTTTTAACATATTTTTTTGTGAATCTCTACACAAGAGGAAAATTTTCTTTAAAGAACTTTAGATGTTGCATAGGATAGTAGTAAAGACTAAGAGGTAAAAGATAATGAACATAGACATAGCAAACATGCTACAACATAAAAAATTCTTTGGTCCAAACTTTCTTGACTTATTTTGATAGAAAATGAGCCTCAAAGTTTTAAGAAAATAATGTCCTCTCCTACAGAATAATATTAGAAAGAAGTTGTGAATAGTAAAATTAAATTTATTATGCAAAATTATACTTGGGAGTAAGTGGACCTTTTAGAAGAGAGTAAACCTCTAGGATACAAGTGGATATTCATACGGAAGATAAAAGCTAATGGATTAAGTGAAAAATATAAAGCTAGACTTGTTATTAAAAATAAAAGCAAAAAAAATTTTAAGATTATTTTAATACTCTTCATCCGTGACAAGGATAACTTTCACTAAGATGTTAATTGTCATTGCTACTTTGTATAATCTTAAAATATATTAAATGGATGTGAACCTAAAAATTGTAGTCAAAACAAAAAGTTTTAATAGTACCTAAAAATTGAGTTGAACAATGAAAATAAAATTTGTATAAAGAGACAAGAGTTCAGAATGCTTGTGCAGAAAATAAATCTCACAAAAATGTGTACAATCACTAATAAACACAACGTAACAACAAGACCCACATTTTGCGGGAAGAGGTATGGGCCCTAAAATATCAAAATGTATTAAATCAAAAAGATTTGATGAAACAAGGTAATGCAGTTAACATTGAAAGCTTACAACCATGACAAAAATCAAAATCCAGAACATTTATTGAACCCAAAACACCTTTCACACTAGAAACTATAGTTTATTCTTAGATAGATAACCCAATTGAGAATTTCATAAATAAAACGTAGACAACTCATTCCCTAAACTCAAGCCTTTCAATGTAGAATGAACAACATATAATTGTGGAAGGTGAACATAAAGGCCACCCACTCTACACCTGATCCTAATTTATGTACCCATTTTGCGGTCCTACACAATATAGCTAGATGAAGAAAAATTAACACAATAACCAAGGTCAGTGACTTGGATAATGGACAAGACACTCAAGGCTAGTTGGGTAACATAAAAAACATTAGAAACAAACAAAAAGAAGCCTTCACTTTGACCACAGCAGACAAGGGCATAAAAGAGCCATAATAGTGCAAGCTGATGAATATTTAGAAGATGGATCATAATTAACAAGATAGGTATGGTTAGCAAAAATGTGATTAGTAGCCCCAAAATAAAAAATCTAAGTAGAAGATGCAATAATAACAAACTGATGACACTAAGGTAAACCTGAAAAAGTACTAAACATGGCAATATAAGTAGTATACTTAATAATTGTTGTAGATGTGCTATGGTCGCATGGATTCTAAGATTAGACCTCCCTCCCATTGATAAAGATGCAAGTGAAGTTCTAGGAAAGGAATCAGAGACCACTGGGGTAGCCAAAGGAAGACTACTAGAAGAACCATATCCATAGCTATGCTAAAAGGAACAAGGAGGTTGGAATGCCACAGGACAACTAGAAGAAGGTGGCGTTAAAGAACCAATGTTACAAAGAAATTATAATGTCTAATTTCCATTTGTTATTATACTTTCAATATGTTAAGCTTCAATTGGAGGATGCCGCTTTAGCCATAGAATGTACTATCAAGAAGTAACTTATATTTAACATTATTATTTCTGAAAGGGATTGCTAATTTGTGTTAAAAAATGGAGGTGAATCAATTGTGAACTTTGCTCCCACAAAAAGGAAAGTTTTCTATAAGTAATTTTTTTGTTCATATGAACTTCAATGTCAAATATCATTACTCCATGCAATTGAAACTTCCCTTTCTGATGAATCATTTACCAAATTTGAAGATGTCATTGTTTGTGTGTTTATTGTTATTATTTGATTTGTCAGAACCATAGCAGGCCCTTCTTGTTTGGAGGTTGTGGTTGATCATAATAGCACAAACTTCATTTTTGTGGAAGATGAAGAGACAAAAAAGGAACTGTTGAAAGTGAAGTTGATGAAATTTAGTTGCTTTCAAACTAAATGTGTTATAGTTCAGCACATTCCTTAATAGATAAATTACTAATAGTATTAATGGTTATCAAATAGTAATGAAACATATAGTTAATGAGTGGATGCAGACAATACCTTAGGCTATATGATAAGAAAGCACTCAAGAACTAATTACAATTTCATCAATATGATCTGTGCTCCTTGCGAATATGCTAGCTCATATCATTAGAATCTTGATATCTTTTCTTGTTTTTTGCTAGCATTTTGCATTTGAAGCAATAATTTTGGTCACTCCACTTGTGTTTTTCAAAATTTTCATCTATCTTCAGTGCAACCAAAAAATTGATTGTGTAGATTTGAGGTTTCTTACTTATGAAAATTGTTTGGGTTATAACAATTTTTGTTTTTTATAAAAAATAAAGAAGTGAAAGATTTGGTCATGCAGAGAGAAAGGAGAGGCTGAAATGTTACTTATTATTATAAGCCCACAATAAATTGGGAAAGCTTGGTATAATAGGTCAATCCTGGAAATTTATTTTATGTTTTCTCAATGAAAGTTAATAATCCCCTAAAGACTATTAAAGACAATCTCAGATAGTTTGTTACCGATAGTGATATAAGTGGTCACTCCTAGTTGAGGGAGAGTACCCAGGGTTGAGTCCCGTGTCGCATAGTGAAAGTATAAGGTGTGTGCTCTCTGTAGACGGAGGGGACAGGGAATCTATCTCTCTTTTTCATCTCCCATAGCATGTGGATTGTTTCTGCGAATCCAAATGCACGATTCGCATGAAGCCTGTATAAAGGAAGCTATCTCTCTCTTTCATCTCCCATAAGCATGTGGATTGTTTCTTAATGGCTTACCTAGATGCACGATTTGCATGAAGCCTGTGTAAATTTTTGTCATCATATCATAGAACTGATTGCTGAAAGGTGAAACATATCTTGCAGCATATGTTGCGATGCAACTTGAATCAGATTTTAACTTAATCATGAGAAGTACAAAATGGGATCTAATCTACCCTATCTTGCTCTTGGATGGTTTTTCAATTAAGTTGGGTGACTCAGGTTGTTCATCTTAAAACTTGGGGTTAGGGTTTATATGAACATGACCTGATTGGTACAACCCAAGTTGTGCCAATGTCTCTCCAGTCATTCAACAGAAAAAAAAAAAGAAAGCTTTCCAAATATGGGTGGTGCCTAAATTGGTGAGGCACTACATTTCTTGAATTGATTATGTCGGTTTTCCCTGCACTCTATGATCTACCTATGCCTCTAATAAAATCCCAGTTTAAAATATGGGTAATGTAAGAATTGGAATGCTCATTATTATTTACAAAATATATCATCATCACCATGTTCAGTACTCTATCAAGACACAGAATCATGAATTTCGGTTCTCGATGATTGTATAGGAAAATGCACAGGAGAACGTGATGTTGAGACTGGAAAAATGAAGGTACGATTTGTGTCAATATCTAGATCTGTTGCATCTTAAGAGGATAATGACGAAAAAGGTGCTGCTATACCTCTCGTATGAACTTCAATTTCCCTTCTACTTTTGGTGTAAAATGTGCTCCTATACCTCTCTTCATGCCCACAGATTGGAAGTCACTGACGAGGAATAATATGGCAGGATAGAATATATCTTGTAATATGACTGAGATGGACCAAGACCACGATTATATGTTCTTCTGTGGCTAATCTTTTTTTTTCCGGCTTTATCATGACTTTGTCTGATGAATTTGACTTCATTGTCATTGCTTTATATGCTAGCTATATGGAAGAAAAGGAATCTTCTGTCTAAATTTTATTATATGTCAGCCAGCTCATTCTATGTACAACTGATTTATTAATTCCGCTAGCTTTTTTGGCTATATAATTCTGCTAGTTTTGAGTCTTAACTGCATGTGGTCTTGTTTTGTTATTTTTTGTGTCCGAATTGAGGTATCTGCCTTAGACATAATTTTCTTTTTCAATTTTTTCTACTTGTTTATGGTCTCTATGATCTCCTAAATCATGAAGAAATGTTGTAAAGGTTAACAAGAGTAAAAGATTGTCGAAACTGTTTTGCTATCTTGCTATCCGATAGCCTTGACAAAAACCGAAGAAACTTTGTATTGGACATGTTACTTGAAAATTTTGCTGCATATCTATGACTATGGCAGTGATCAGGTAAAATGATATGTGACTCGTGGAAGTCTAGATTCAGCTTGACTAGATGATGTTTGAGAGATTAAGATGGAGACAGTGAATAATCCAAGGCTGGAACCCAAATTACTGGTTGTTTGACAGGATCATTGAAGAACTTTATTAGAATACTTGTTAAATGAGGAAAAAAGAAGCTTCTTTTTGCGTTTCCCGTCTACCCTTGCGTTCTGTCATGGGGTTTAATAATTCACACTCCATTTGTAGGAAATCTTCTTTATTTGGCATAAACAGGCAAAGCAAGTTAAAGCTTTAATTCAGAAGTAAGCTCATGTGTCAATTTCAGTTGACACTGTACTTGGTAATTATAAATGTCATTACATTCTTTTCAAACATGTCGTTGGCAGGGATGAGCGTGGGGTTACACTTGTGGTTCTGTTAGGTGTTTGTTTGCGCGTAGGGCGGAGGAAAGGAGAATTAGTGGGCTAGCTTCACACTTTCCATAACTTTGTATTCCTTTTCAGGGAGAGTAGAGCAAATGAAAAAAAGTGTGAGTTCACACTTCCCATCATTTGCTGCGTCTAAAAAAATATAGTTTTTATTGAATGATAAAATTCATATTTAAGAGAAGAAAATTTTATTTTATAATACTCTTTTTAGTATCTAACTACTTAAATTTAACATAACAAATTCTTTTATTAAAAAAAATTATTAACTTAAGGCAGATGAAATATATTATTTAAGTTCTTTGAAAATATATTGTTTGGGTTTATTTTTTCTTCACTTCGGTTGGAGCAGCCTCTCTACCTTGCCTGTTACACATTTACTAGCAAACGGGTTGCTGGAGCCTCGAAGACTCTTAGGCTTGGATCTTTTTTTAGTGTGTAGTATTTACTCGTATTATTGAAGCCTCAGCCTACGCAAACTGGTTAGTCTCCCTAAATTTGATTGGTAGTGAGGTAAAAAGAAAACCTTTTATATAGCTGTCATTAGCGATCTAGTGCTCTTGTGGGTCCGTAAACTTACTGCGCAGTTATTTCCCCAAGATTACAAAGCCCCCCATACTTTACACACTTTATACACTCCTCTTATTATTATTTTTAACTATATTTCTAATTTTTTATTGTCCTATTCTCAATCTTCCCTTTCTGCAACATGAGCTGTTCCATATCCCCTATTGTTGTGGCTCTTTGTTCTCGACTATTTTCCTTCTCCTCTCTCGCTTATGGCTCATTTTTAATTTTTTTTCCTCTTTTTTTTGCCTTATTATTTCTCTGAAAAACTTCTTGATAGTTTTTGATAGTAAGTAGTTACAACCAAAATATGTAAAATTTAACAAAGACCTTAGGTTTTCATTTGAATAAATTTTATTTTGTGGATGGTATCCTCGCTAAAAAAATTTTAGAAGAAAAAAACTTCTAGATGGTTTTTGATAAGGAGAAGTTAGATATTGGCAAATACTTTTGTTTCTTGTATAATTTTATTTAGCAAAAGGTACTCCCTGCCATGAAACCTCTAAAAATATTTTAAACGTCTAAAAAACATTATGGTTGGGGCCAATTTCCGCCACAATATTTACAATTTAATAGAGACCTAATTAAGTTTCTATCCAAATTAATTCTTTTTAGCATAGGGAATTACCGGCCAAAAATTCTTTAAAAGTAATAAGATATTAAGGTAGGGCAAGAGTAATATTATTTAAAAATATAAAAAGTACTAAGATGCTAAAAAATGCTAGTTATTTTCCCGTAACGAGGGGGTGGGGAAATGGACGCGTTCAAATCTTAAACCAAACAGAAAGCAACATCAAATTTGTCAAATCTAGCGTGTCTTGTTTTATTCAAAGAGCCACCGTCCATTAATAAGGCTTGGAATAAAATGTCGATCTGTAACGAGGACAACATCTGATGACTGGATTCCTCAACTGCTCCCCTCTATCTTCATTAGTCCCTCTATCTTGTTTAATTAGCACCTAATAAACGTCTGGAGCTATCCAAAGCACACTGAACAAGTGGCCCGACGAATAATAGCACTCAGACAAATCACCATAAAGAAGAGAACAAAATTTCACTAAGAAGAAACCAAACCATATCAAGACATCTCTCAATCCCCACTAAAAGATGCAGAACCGTCCAACTTTTGGCCTATCTCCCTTACACTTCATTTGTTCCAAACAATTCCTCTCTCTCTCCTCCTCCTTAAACACTTTCCTTCATCTTTTGTGTTCGTATCTCTTTCTATCATCCTCCTTTAATGTGTATTTATCACATCCTTTTCTGATTGCTATCTCTAAAACATCTTCATGGACCCAAATACAGCCACCTCTCCCATAGAAGTTGAGAACTGCAGGAATGTCCTAAGTGTATATAGTGATGGCTCCATAGTCCGGTCAGCTCAGCCAAGCTTCAACGTCCAAGTCCATGATGACGGATCAGTCCTCCACAAAGACGTCGAGTACGACACCACCCACCACCTCTTCCTCCGCCTCTACAAGCCTTCAACTACTGCAACTTCTCGCAAGCTCCCCATCTTCTACTACTTTCATGGTGGCGGCTATTGCATTGGCTCCCGGACCTGGCCCAACTGCCAGAACTACTGCCTCCACCTCACCCGCAGCCTCCAAGCCGTTGTTATTGCGCCGGATTATCGCCTTGCACCCGAGACCCGGCTGCCCGCTGCAATCGATGATAGTATGGCGGCAGTGGTGTGGCTCCGGGACCAGGTGACAGCCGTGGAGCAAGACGAGTGGCTTACCGATGTGGCCGACTTTCAACGGGTATTCATCTCCGGCGACTCTGCCGGAGGGAATATTGCTCACCACTTGGCTGTCCGGCTTGGTGCTGGGTCCCCAGGTCTGGACCCGGTAATGGTCCGTGGGTACATTCATCTAGCACCCTTCTTTGGTGGCACTGTTCGAACGGAGTCCGAGTCCAAGTGCCCCAAGGATGCTTTCTTTCCTTTGGATCTCAATGACAGGTGAGATGTCATGTCCATATGCCCTTTACACCCTGGAAGAAAAATGTGACATTTAAAGAACTTAATTTATTAACCGTTACTTCATCCGCTAACTACTTTTAATTCTATTCACGAATTATTACGAGAAGAATAACGTGAAATAAGATAATTAATATAGGATTTTTTTTTTCAAATCTAGACAATTAATATAGGATAGAGATCATATAAATTAACCCAATATAATACAGAATTTTTACAATATGCATCAAATTCAATCCACAAAAAAATTGCAACATATTAGTTGCATTGGTTGGGTCTTTCCTAGTAGTGGGATAGGCCATAGGGCTGTGTCTCATTGGCGTATACTGTATGAGGTTGCTTCAATCTTACCTACATGTTATTATTTTACCAATTCGCTTTGTACACGCTAGTGATAGTTCCTTCAATAGTTTGAATAGAATGGAATAATGCTTGAAGTTTAAACAAATTGTATGTTGGTCTGTTTATCAGTGTTCATATATGTTATCTTTTTTTTTAAGTTTTAGAAGCATATGTTATCTTGTTGGATTGTTCAAATGGACCATATGTGTATCTTGGTATCTTAGAAGTGACAAACAGAACAAGTGGACATGGACTCGAGTGAACCCTAGTTGGGTGGTCCATTTTCTTTCTGTGACCATGAGTGGGGTCCATTTACTACCCTAGAGAGGATGCTTGCCTTCCAATTACAATTTAATCATTTCTTTTACTAAGAATTATTTTGTCCATTAAATGGCTTACCCTCAAGGTTTTGGAGGCTCTCTTTGCCACTCGGAGCAAACACGGATGACCCGATCTCAAACCCGTTTGGGCCGGCGAGTCCGAGTCTTGAATTGGTGGCCTTGGACCCAATTCTTGTCGTGGTGGGGGGTGCTGACCTGCTGAGGGACCGAGCTGAGGAGTACGCAAAGAAGCTCAAAGGGTGGAGAAAGCGAGTCGAGTTTGCCGAGTTTGAAGGGAAGCAACACGGCTTCTTTACCATCGACCCGTTCTCGGAGGCATCGGCCAAATTGATGCAACTCATCCAACGATTCATCTCTGAGAATGCAGAGTCACACTGAATTATGGTCCGACACAATCAGGGTGTTATTGTGTTCATGGTTTGTATTGGCGCTTATAACATTGTCTACATTTCAGTCGCATAATAAATTATCATTGTTTAACGGGTTACACCTTAATTAGGTGCATATTACTAATTGAAAATGCTGAGGGTAACTGATATGGATGTCCTATCTATGAGTGCACCTTTTCCTTTTAGCCGGACCATTTTCTTATTGGTAGTAAAAGCACTGATTGAATTACATCCAAATTTGGTTAACCAAGTAAAAATGTATTAGTCTCATGGGGGAAAATCTCTAATGGAGTTGTGTCCAAGATTGGAACACTAGTGGTACCAAGCTTCAAATCATAAGAAGACGAGAAAGACAATCAAGAGGGGAAAAAGAAAGTTTACTCATTTTTCATAGAAATAAAACAAAGAAGAAGACCCCCTTATAGGGGAGGGCGAGTCCCAAGGGAGGGACGTGCCAGCTGTGGGATGCCAACCAACTGGGCGAGCTCACAACCATTTAGTTACAATCCCGGATCAGTTATCCTTCTATGTTACAACATATTGAAACCTGAAAGGACAATATTGCAAAGTAAAGTCTTAAATATAGTTGGTTATGTAAATGGAAAGCAGTGTAAGGGTAGGTCAGAGCTATATCTGAGTGGCCTCTGTAACATGTATGCAACATTCCACCACTCTCCACTTTTACCTTGTCCACAAGGCGACCATGCAGGAAGGCAAGTAAAAAACTCTTCCTTGAGCATCCACGATGCATCCTTAAGAGGCTGGCCCATATAAGCAACAAGTACCTCTGTAACAATGTTGACCAAGTGACACACTTGCCTCTTATCAACAATAGACGTAGGCAGAGGAGAACCCGTCTTAGGTGAGCCCATAAGTGGTGGAGGAGGAACCTGAAACACTTGGGCTAGATCACCAATAAAGCACCGTAGGTAGAAGACAAGGAACACGGGATGCACCAAAGAACTATCCGGTAAGCCAAAGTGATAAGCCACACTACAACATAAATGACTATTAGCGACGCATAGTCCTATAAGTGTTGCTAATGACTATTAGTGATGCATAACAAACGTCGCTATAACCATCGCAAAAAGTGCCGTCACTATTGCCCATTCGCGACGTATAGCAAAAAGTGTCGCTAATAAGGCCTATTAGCGATGTATATATATGCATCGCTATTAATAAATCTATGTCGCTAATAATAAATTATTAGTGAAGCTTATTTTTAAGTGTCGCAAATGATAAGTTATTAACAACGCTTTTCTATATCTCACTAATACAAAAAATTATTTTTTAAAAAATTTAAAATAATTTATTAGCAACGTATACCTCTATGTGTCACTAATAAGGACTTATTAATGATGCTTGTATATACGTTACTAATAAAAAAAGTATTTTAAAAAAATAAAAATAACTTATTAGCGACTTATAATTGTAAGTGTCGCTAATAAGTCCTTATTACACTACAAAAAAATGTCCTATTAGTGACATATTTAAATGTCACAAATAATGGCCTAAGTGTCGCTAATGACTATTAGCGACGTTTAAAAAATGTCACTAAAAGCGTCAATAATAGTCCTATCGCAACTGCTCATTAGCGACACTTAAGGAATAATGTCGCTAATAGGTAATATTAGTGACATTTTATTTTTTTATCGCTAATATTAATTTATTAGTGACACTTTTCAAACTCTTGATAGAGAGATGGGGGATGGAAGCGGAACGTCAGATGTGTGTGACACCAGCCGACCCCTAGGGATGCAGTGAGGCAGCGGCGGCGGTGAAGAGTGGGGCACATGTTGTTCAGCGGAGCAGAGACTCAGAAGTGGGAGGGAGGAGTTGAGAGAATGGGAGGAGGAGAAGCAGTGGGGTGGGAGAAACCAGGGAGAGAGGGGGGAGTAGTCGCCGGGGGCCTGGTCTCCAGGAGGCGGTCACCAGTATGTGGTCGCAAGGGGTCAATCGCTAGGGCTCAGTGACATAGGAGAGGGGAACTGGGGAGAGAACTCGACAACTCATCCAATAGCTCTTCAATAACAAGGATGGCATTGAGGGCTCTGTAGTCCACACAAATATGACATGACCCATCGTTCTTTATGACAAGGAATGTGGGAGATGAATAAGAGCTAGTGCTTCATTAAATAATGCCCTTCTAAAGCAGGTCTGATACCAAGCGCTCAATCTCAAACTATTGTACTTGTTGGTTGTGGTAGGGATAGACATTTGTAAGTGATGCATGGGAGTAGTATGGGTTCAACAAATATATCATTGAGATAGTATATGAATCAATAGTAGATTTTTTATCATTTAGGTCCCCTACATAGCAAGAATCATTATACCCAACCAATGATAGACTTTCAACCTAATGTGTGAGTGTCATACCCTTAGTTCCTAGTAAGTATATGAACACCTACTTTATAACATACTAGTGTTGCATTCAGGGGTACTTTGCTTATTATCTACTTAACAAGCCTATAACAAAGCTTAGATTAGGTCAAGTAATGACATATATCAAGCTATCCATAATGTCTGCACATGTTAGTGACTCTATTTTGAGTCTTTCCTTGCTACTTGAGGGTGTCATTCTCATATAAAGAAATGTACCCTTATATATAGGGATTTAATGGTCTTCCAACTAATGATACCAAAGTGCTTCAAAACACTTTCAATGTAAGCTTCTTTAAATATACTAAGCTTGCCAGCCATTTCACCTCTATCAATCATTATTCATAGGATGTAAAAGGCTTCACCCATGTCTTTCATTTCAAACTCGAGTTTGAGCTACTCCTTAAGACTAACAATCAAGCTTATATCATTCTCCATTGGGTGAGTGAAGGAAGAAGGGGCAGGGAGTAAAGAAAAGGGGAGTGGCCGTTGGTATACTTAATTAGCACAGATGATTAAAGGAATGACTAATTGGTCGCAAATATAACAATATTTAGCTACATAATTTTTAACCCGTCCCAAAAATAACATCTATTTTGTAACAAATTTTATAGATTGTCGAGAATAATATCTTATTGGGGACATTTAAATAAATTAATCGCAAATGACCTGTATATTTTGCAATAGATTGTCTTTTGTTGCAAAATAAGTTTTATTTATTGCAAAAAGATCTTTTTGTTGTAGTGGTAGTAGATTCAAGACTTCATTGTGTTAGAAATGAAAATCACAAGATTTAGGGATTCAAATCAAGAATAAGAAATGAACTTGATGGAATTAAACCTACAATCCTTACAAAAAAAGTTGAAACATGGGGTTATTAAAGCAAAAATGAAAGGATAAAAGAAAGGTTAAAGGAATTTTACGTGAAGATGAAATTTCCTGTTTGGAAATGGGGGTAGAGCCCTTTTAGATCTTCCCAATATCAACCCTTCCCTTAATGAGAAAGGGGTAGGGTTTGCCATTTATAATGTATGATCTCTAACTTTAACCCAGTTTTATTTCCTATTTTATTATGTGATATTGTGCAGTTTTGCTTAAATTGTTGGTTTGACTTGATTTTGGGGTTAAGGATTACTAATTACAGTTTACGAAGGTTTATTTGCATTTTTATAAGATTTAATATCAAACTTGATTTATTTAATTTTTATAGATTTTATTTTAACTTTTTCTAAATCAAGGACGTGGACCCCACCATGGATCCCATGTCCACGATTGGACAACGCGCGACCCACATATAATAAGTCATTTATTAGGCTAAAAAGTAACTTTTTGGGCTAAGAAATGGACCAATAAGTCTTGAATGAACCTATAAGTGTATATTAGATCTTAAAAACGAAATTAACTAAACCCAAGCCCATTTAATGGCCCAAGAAGTTAGTGTGTTGCCTTAGATATATAGATATGTGTCCAAAGGTGCTGCCCCCTTCTTTGATTAAATAATTTAAATAAAATATGACATCAAATTGTGAAAATAGTGGATTAAGCTAAATACTAATATTTTTAAACTAAAAATATAAATAAACTTAAGAAATTCATAATTAAATTAACCCGCCACCCAAAGAATTCACTACAACAAAAGGGGGCTTTTGCGACAATTTTTTTTGCAACGAAGTAAAATTTGTCGCTAGAAGTAATCTTTTGCGACAATTTAGGAGTTTGCAGCAAAAGAAGATACTTTTGGCAACCAATGTGCCTAATCATTGCAAAAGATTATCTTTTTTGCAACAATAAATTTTTTTTGTCGCAAACGATTGTTATGTTTGTGACAAAATTGCCAATTCGTCGCAAATGATTATCTCTTTTGCAACTAATTAGCAAGTTTGTTGCAAAAGATATATCTTTTATATTTTTTATATAAAAAATAAAAAGTAAATCCTCAACATAAATATAAAAATAAAATAGCTTATCATTTGTGACAAATTGGGCAGTCCGTCGCAAAATGTTTGTCTTTTTTACTTTTTATTAAAAATATGAAAAAAACCAAGTAGGAGTATTAACAGGCTAAGCTAAGTATTGGGCTTGTATAGTTTAAACTTGAGTTGTTCAAACTTAGCTTGACCTTGGCTTGAAGCTTGTTAGACCAAAAACCTTCCAGCCCGAGTTCAGTTTGAAGTGAAAATTCATAGCTCGAACCTCATTAAGTGAATTAGGAGATTGTGCTCAACTTAGTATTGATTAAAAAAATTAAAATATATCTAAATCTAAAATATTATAATTAGTCCTTATAAACATGGAAGGCTGTATCGATATGGATGAGAGTATCGATAACTATGGATACGGGTACGCACCGATGATACGCTTGGTACGCGCCGAAATGGGTATAAACAATTTTATAAACATAAAAAAATATTATAACTAATAATATATCATTATAATACTTCTTTTAGAGCATAATAATACTATAGAATGCCATATCAACCGATACAGGTATTCTAAAATTAGTTTATTTGGAACCATACACTATTATGTTCTCCGTCCCATACAAATTATTGCTCATTCTTTCTTATATTAAGTGCTCTAGAATTAGCTTATTTTAAAAATAAATCATATATTTAATATGAGTCTAAGTTATATGTTTAAATAAATGTATATTTGTGGAGCACTAAATATAAAAAAATAATTATGTAAATTACATGGACCTACCAGTATTCATCCCATATAACTTTAAAAATATTATTTTTAATATAATAAAAATATAAACTTGTAAAGAAGTTTGGTTTGAATTGTATTTTTTTTTTAAGAAATTTTTTTAAATTTTTTCAAAAAAAATATTTTAAAAATTAAAAAATAATTTTTAAAATAAAAAAATTAATTTTTTAATATAGTATCGATATGTATCGGCCGTATCGATACGGTACGGCCGATGCCTATCGACATTTTGTGTGGGGGGTGTACCACCCCCCGTACCTGTATCAGTCTTCACCGATACAGGTACGTATCGATCGCTACCGATACGGGTACGTATCGACCGATACGGGTACGTATCGATCGATACGGGGCCGTATCGACCGATACGGCCTTCCATGCTTATAAATAGGGCACTAACACCCCATTAACTTTGGTAAAATAACACTCGCATCCCCTAATATTTTTAAAATTGCACATATACACGCATAGAAATATTTGTGCTTCTAAATTGAATTCCGAATAAATATTTGGGTTAGGGCATGAGGATATGTATCCATGTGTGTTGGTAGAGGTACGATAGCTCACAATGCATGGATGTGTTCCCACTAATTATGAAATGAGAAAAATACAAAATTAATACCCTTTAAGTTCATCTTACATTGGTGCAACCTAGTTACAAAATAAATATTTTAATTTTTATATTTAATAATAACTTAATTATTTATTTATGAAAACATTATAAAACTAAAATCATTATAGGGTTGGACATTTTAAGGCCCACATAGGTTAAAGGTCTGGTTAAGGCCTAGAAATAATCTGATAGGATAGGGCTAAGGCCGAACTCTAGCCCAACCCAGTTGCAATTCTAGTTGTCAGATATTAGTCATGACCTATTTTGCATTAGTGCAACTTAATTACAATATATTAATTTTAATTTTTATATTATTAATAAATTAATAAATTATTTATAACAAAATTATAAAATTATGAAAAAAGTTTAAATGTGTCTGGGCTCACACATGTCATCATGAGCTTATATATTATGGGCGATCAGATCAAGATCTAATGGAAAAGGGGCGAAAACTAGTATGTCCCCATGAATTATTTTGCATTAGTGCAACTTAATTACAATATATTAATTTTAATTTTATATTATTAATAAATTAATAAATTATTTATAAAAAAATGAAAAAATTATGAAAAAAAGTTTAAATGAGCTTGGGCTCACACATGTCAGCATGAGCTTATACATTATGGGCAATCAGATCAAGATCTGACGGCGAAGGGAGCGAAAATTAGTTTGCCCCCTTAGTTATGTGTATAATTAAATCAAAATTCGATTGTGCTTGATGTCTGAGCTTACATATGACTATGTGAGCCCAGGCTCATATAATCGACCCTCCACAACTTTTTACAAAAAGATAATTTTACAAAATCTGTCCAGTGCCATCTAGCCTTCGGAGATGTGTGCCTGAAATTTTCCTATTATTTTTCAAGTCCAAAATCCCTAATTTATTTCCTCCGGTGTGCTGTTTAGTGTCTCTTAATTTTCTTCATTTCCATGGGCCAACCTAAAAGCTTTCCCTTCTCCTTTTAATTGGAAAATGTTTGGCCTTCTCTATTTCTTTTTACGTGAAGCCCTCCCATCCAATTGAGCTTCTTTCAATCGGCCCGGTGTTGCATCAATTTTCTCTCAGGTATGTTGAACTCATTTTCAAATCATAAACCCCCTTTTTTTACTAATTAATTTTAATTTTTTTATAACAAATCACCCAACGACTTTTGATGTTTTAGGGAATGTAGAGGTGCTAACGAGTCGAACCAGCTTATTGAATAAAGGTGCCTCGACTCAATTCTGATATAGCTCGACTCAAAGTAGGTCAGTTCAAATTCGATTTAAACTCAAATATTTTTTAATCGAGCTCAAGCATACCTTGGCTTGGTACTTGACTCAAATAAAACTCAAGCCCAACTCGAAATTGACTCGAGTTCAAACTCAAATAAAACTTATAAATATACTTTATAATATGAGTTCTGTTTATATGAGCCCGAGCTCATATACGCCGATGTGAGCCCAGGCTCTATGGCCCGTTGGATTTACATCCGGCGGCCTATAATACTCATGGGTTTAAATGCCAATGAATATTATAGGCCGCCGGATGTAGATCCGACGGCCCATAAAGCCCGGGCTCATGTGGGCATATGGCTCACGTAGGCGTACATGAACCCGGGCTCATGTAAACTTTTTCCTTATCATATATATAGAGTAGCAATATACTCCGCCGTTTTTCTGATATGCCGTAGTGATACAGCTCGCCCTTCTTCTGATCTACCCATCATTTTACATCAAACGGCCTGTGCTGAAGGAGGTAATTTAAGATTTTTTCTTAATTTCCCAACTTGTTACTCCTTAAAACCTTCCCCGGCGGAAAACTCCCTTTCTTCACCCGGCCGCCTCTCTCTCATCCCTCTCCTCCATGCCGGCCCTTGCCCCAAATTACCAAAGGCCACCGGCTCCGCCTCTCTCTTATATCGGTCCTTCCCGATTTCCTCTGCACAATGCTTCTCCTCGTCTCTCTCATTCCTCTCCTCCCTGCCCGAGCTCCTCTCCCTGATGGAGTCGCTCTTGGTTCACTCCAAGACCTCCACCATCATACCCCTCCCTGAACCCTTCGTGCCAGAGGCCAGAGACCACCCAGCTCCCCGCCGCTCCACTGTCTTGACAGCTAGAGGTTGCCCAACTCCACCTCCATTCATTCAGCTGCTCGCCACCACGGATTCGACTGACCAGGAACCAGGAGCGGCCCAGAATCATGGCGAGTAAGCCCGAATCCTCTAACTCGTGAGATCTTCTTCTTCGCCTTGCTGTGGTTTATTTTTTACGTTTTTTTTTTTCTGATTAGATAAGGGTTTGTAGTTGAGTAATTGGCATGGGGAAAATTGGATGTTGCATGCTTGATTTATGGGTGTTTTTAGATTTTCGTTGTCGACGGTTGTTTTTGGTTTTTGACTGATTCAAAACCCATGTCATCGGAACCAAGCTGGACACTAGTGTAGAACACCTCGAATTGGTGAGTCTTTAAAGATCAAAGTGTATTAGAAATGGTTTTCTTTGCCCTGTGTGATTTGCTGCCCTGTGGATTTCATGCTTCAGTCCTTTTATTTTTCATATAAAAAGAAATACTATGTCAATTATTTTATAGTAATGTTTGATCCTGATGCAATATTAAATGTATATGAATAACCCAATGGTGGCATATAGCCATGTCATAACTGGGACTATGGATTAGTTGAATTTGAGTTGGATCCTATTTAGCCTCAAGTTGGAGTGACTTGGTTCAAGTTTGTATTAAAACCTGCCTTGAGTCTTATGACTAGCTAAACACCAAACACTTCCATGAAAGGAAGGACTTGAGTGAAAAGAGTGAAGGGAATGGAGGAAGAATAAAAATTGTAGAGAAAGTATCCTGTTTGACGTATAGTTATAGATTCTACATATCAAGCAAGTGAATCTGTCCCTATCTCTTAAAAGTAGAATTTTGGGATTGGGTCAATTGGGCGTGTAATGATTGATGTGAACAAATGGCAGCATATCCTTTTACTTATTTCCTTAATTGCTATTTAATGATTGGGTTCAAGTTAAATAGTTCTACTTATATTTCTACTTGTTAATTATCTGCATCAAGTGTAAATTAGTTCTTTTGTGAAGTGTTGCCCTCTTTTCTGCATTGCAGTGTTCATTTTTATCCCATGGAGGCAAGGTGAAAGATGATCATGTCTCTCTTTTGATCAAAGCTGGTCTTCCGGTGAGTAGTTTAATTTCGTTGTGTAGAGACTGCAGCATTGGATCTGAATGGAATTGTTTTGTTGTGCAAGAAATTAAGCATAGTTTGTGTGCCCAGTTCTCTCCAGATATTTTTTTCCTTTTTTACTTCTTTTTATTGACACAGAAAGAAGAATAATGTTGTGGCCAGGTAACTTTTGACAGAGAGATAATTTTAATATGTGATTTTGAAGCCTGGATATGTTAAAAAGCTCTCCGGATTTGTTATCTTATAAATATTTTCTAAGACATTGATAGTTACTTGGCTGTTAGGTGAAATTAGTGTATGATGGCTAACCATATATCAGGTGAATTCCTTGAGTTTCCAAGATCTAGGACGATAGAAATTGCGAGAGTGCTAATGATTGTACATTATTTTTGGTTTTTTTTGTTCATTGAGATGCTCAAATGTATGAGATATTTTTCATAAACACCTAAACACAAATGCTTTAACAGTTTTTTTCTCTTTTATTAAATTCATTGTGAAAAAGTTTAAGAATATAATTAGTATTCTAGTTGTATTGAGCTAATTGGCATGTTGTTGAACTCTTTTGTTTTCCATATGTTATTTGTATTGTTTGCTAGGAATTTTCTGGCCTTCTGTAAAATGTAAGCAGTTACATATAACAGGTGGCTCAAATTTCTATTATCTTTTCTCTCTATTTTGAAAATATGGAGAGCTAGATATATTATTTTTTTACTTAAAACATGCCTTAGAAGCAACTAAGGCAATGCGCTGAAATTACTCCATGGCTTATTTGGTCTCCTAGCCTGATTGGCTCAAATGGTTGGCAAGCAGGTGCATCTCTCTAATATAATACTTGGTTTGTTTTAGAAATTGAAATATCTTAAGCTCTGAAATGTTTGATTACTAGTTAATAATTCTGAAAGGTAATACTAATTTTTTTCCATATTTGAATGGTTAGATGACCAATATGTTGTTACTCATTACTGAAGTTGTACCCTTACAGCTTACTATGATTTAAGTCATTCTGATCGTTAATTTAGATTCCATAAAAAATGGATTTATTGTAGTACATAAGTTTAAGGTCACTAGTATTGCATTTTTGTTGGGATTGATATCTTTTATTTTTGCTAGGTGATTGATTTCTATTATTTCTAAGCTGACAATTTGAAAATAGCTTTTACGAACTCTGTTGGAGATGATATTACTAAGATGATCACTTTTGACCGTGGCAATTGGCAAGAATGTGTCATTGTTACTGTTTGATTTTTGCTTTCACACATTACTGATCATGTTGTTGCCTCTAAAATGCTTAGAGTTATTGGTTTGCAATTCCTAATATTGGCTCCATACTCAAAGGCCTTTCTCAGGTAAGACATTAGTGAATAAGGTATTTTTTATGTCTAACAATCAACTAATTGCTTGACTTATAGGGAAGAAAGGAGCTTCTATTGCTCTTAAACCGTAGGAAATATAAAGAAATGTTGATGGCTCCTTTGGAGAAGCGGTTGCTGCTGTCTTCACTCGATATGCAATTTCATCTTTGTGATTTGATAGGCTCTGGTCATCTTAAAACACTTGATACACCTATTGGCTTGCTTGTTTGAGTCTCTTAAGGATTAAGAAACTGATGGAGCAACAACCAATATAGTCAGTCATATTCATCAATTTAGGTACAAAGCATTTTCATGCAGAAGGATTATTTATAGTCTTAATTTTATGTTTAGCTATATAAATTTAAATTAATTTAGTCATTATTCTTTATTATATTATGCTTATTTTATATTCTTATACATGCATTTACAGGTAAATATGGAGTTCAAAAGAATCATCAAAATTTGCGATGAAGAAAATGATACAAGTGATTTCTTTTGTAATAAAGTTACATTGATATTGGTTTCATTCTAGTTATTTAGTATTTTTTAGTTACCTAAATGTATTGGATTTATGGTTTGTAAGACAACAGATGATATTTAGTTTAATATTAAGGCAATTAAATTTATTGAAATAAAATAGAAAGTGAAAGATTTATGTCAATCATAGTAAGATATCTTTTATATTATTAATTTATACAACTTTTTAAATTTATATATTTTTAAATATCTTCCCTTCCCCCACTCCCCTGCCAAAATAATTGAGTATAGCCATTGCAATTAATGTGCTAGCTCTTGTGGTATGATAATCTCACTGCCATAGCTCTATCCCATAATCCTATCTTCCATGCACGGACAAAGCATATAAAGGTTGGGTTTTATTACATCCGAGAAAATGTTCAAGCCCAAGAGCTATTTATTCATATCATTGATCAATTGGTTGATAATCTGACAAAGCAATCAACCAGACACCGACTTAGACATTTGCTTCCCAAGTTCATGCGTACCCAACCTGAACTTGAGGAAGGTGTAAAAAACATTCCCTCCTTGCCTCAGTTGTTCTAGTCAAATTTTCCTTGAGTTCACGTCCAACAAAATGCAATGCAGAAATATGTGTCTCATCCACATCAACCTCCAGCTGAAGTGCCAGCTAGCAATTAAGTTAACATCAGGTTCCTCCGGCTTCTATTCTACTTTTCACTCATCCAAAAAGGACAAGTCATCAATTCTACATTTCTCAATGCTCAAAATCGACTATAGCCTTTTTCTACATAGGTTCCTCGTAGATCTGAGCTGAGATAATGGAACTCTATTTTCTGTCAAGTATAACTTACATAATTTATTCTTTTAATATTTTCACCCCTCCCTCATGGGTTTTATTATAATAAATATGATTCTTAGTGAGATCACTTAACTGGGTATCTAGTATCCATCTATGATTTTTATCATCTTGTCAATTTCATTCATTTTGTTACTTGTCTTTTATAGATTTCCTTGAGTTATTTTTTCTAACATAAAAGAGTCTCACACAGTGCAAGAAACATCTATTACAATAGTTCACATCAAACGATTATTGATTAAATAAAATATGAAAGGATTATTTGATACAAAGGGGACATTCAACTTTTGATAGCGTCTAATATACTCCCTCTGTCGCACATTAATAGATCGATTTGGTTTGTTAGTTAATTTTGAAAAATGAAATAGAGGTATTAATGTGGGAATAGAGGGATCAGTATTATAGTGTTAGAATCACTAAAGCAAACAACTAGGAGCAAGAAGGCCTTCAATCTATTAAGTTGGAACCTTTATTTTGCATCACCATTCTATTTTTTTAACAAATGATGTCAAAAACACCAATCTTTCCTAGTGAGATTATATATTTTAATCTACTTTTTGTACTAGTATTGGAATGTAAATAGCTAGAATTTAGTGCTCATTGGTTTAAAGTGTTCCAATGTATGTAGGCTTAATATTTTTCTTTACAATTATTAAAATTAAAATAAAAACAAAATAAAAGATTAAAGTAGAAAGAACATGGAGTTAGAAGTTTGATCAAGCATGCAACAAAATATGAGAACTCGATTCCTTCCCAAATCCTTTCCACATAAGCACATTGATGCCCTTCAATCATTTTCCTAGGCTTCCACATATTGTTGGAGAATATTCAATTTAGTTTTCTACTATTTGCAATATTATTCCTATAAGCACTTTAGTTTTGTTTATAAAAGAACATACTCAAAAGTTTAATGGGAAAATCATGTTAAACAAAAAGTTTACGATACATGATAAATCATACATTCTCATCATTGTATGAAAGAATTACCTGTACATCAAATTAATTACACGAAGTGCACAAAAGGTGCTAATAGTAAGTAGGGAGAATAGAGACAACCCAACTAACAAAAGTATCTTAAAAAGAAAGAAATTTAAGTCACTGCTCATGCTTGTTCATGAATTAAAGTGATTGCATTGATAATTTCTCTAACAATTATTTCTCACCAACTCCTAATGATATTGCATTTCAAACTTCAAACCTTTCAAAGAGGGCATCTCTTCACACATATAATATCATACAATAAAATAAAATATATCTTACATTTATTAACAAAAAACATATTTGTTTCCTCAGCAGTTTATGAAATGGCACTAAACTCAACAAACTAATATGGTGGCAATAGGATCTTGTGAACTTGCAAACTTAGAAGTTGGAGAGAAAAGGCTCCTTGTGTGCACTTGATAACTAGGGCAATTCCTAGTTACAGGATTTGCCAATTGTTTTTAATATTTTTGGCTTAAGAATTTTAGGTAAGCAGTTATTAGGAATCTTCTGGTACTAGGATTACCCTATCGATAATTTATGGTTTATCATAATGCTTATTTATATAGGTTTTGTGTAGTAATTATAATACATATTTATATAGGTTTTGCATAAGGATTATGATGCTTATTTACATAGTTTTTGTGTATTGATTATGATGAATGCTTAAGATATTGCACAAGTCTTAGGTGTTAGGTATTTGACATTCTCTTGTGATTTAACCACCTGTATTGCATAGGCTTATGTATGCACCTTGGGAATATGTCATTATAGAGTTAGTGCGAGCTCTATGTCTTCAAACCCTTGCTAAGCTAAGCTCACCTATTCGTCTTATTTTGTATTTTGGGGAAGTACTCGTGATGATTTGTTTTGTGGGCACGGTGGAGATTAAATAAACACAAAGTGGGGACAGTTCTCCTTTTTTAGGATAGCCTTTAGTTGACTATGAAGTAACTAAGAGACTTGACTACTTTATGGGAGAGTTTTATATTCATGGCATAAACTTGTTTATTTCTTTTGAAGGCTTGTCTCCCATATGAATATGAAATTATATGTGGATGTTGAGAATGATAATGGGATTTCATTAAATTTCTTTTGTCTTCATGTAACTAATTTTAGACAAAGTGGGTGTTGTATACTTTGATCTAGCCTAAGTTTGGGTTAGAACTCAAGACACCTTTGTCATTTCTTTTTGGGCGGTTTCAGGTTAAAGGGGGTGTAACACTAGCCCCCCTAGCATACTAGGCTACGCCCAATACCGTAGCATGCTAAGCTTTGACCCAACCCCTTTTTACAGGCCGACTCCTCCCATTTACACCCCTTGCAAAGGTCCACAAGGGCTCATCGGCCTAAGTGTCAAATATTCTTGACTTTCATAATCATCTAGACATCTTGTATTATAATTCACTGGACTATTCATCTTATTATGTTAAGGTTCATTCGAACCTAACTCCCATGCTAGGGGAGTGACTCTACAAATAAAGTCCAATTTTTTGAAAGCCATAGACCCATGATGCTTTTTCATACTATGATCATACTCTACGTAGCTAAAATGACTCACTTTTAGAGCCAACTATTCACTAGGTTCCTCTGTCCTTGTGTGTTAATGCATGGGTTAGGGTATCTGTCCATCACAAAGATTTACACTTGCACAGAATTTACGTACACCAATGTCATACACATTTATTCATGTAATCATACATCTATCAATCACAAAAACCATGCTATTACATATCTTTCAAATAACATATATTATGGTATAGGGCATTCATGAAATATACTGACGTGTAAGCTTGGGTGTCAATGACCACCAATATCCCATCAAAATGTCAGACCCTGGTTGCACTACAGGTGACCAAAACCAATGCAGCACAATATGTCGATACCAGTACTATTCATCTTCTTCCAACCACTGTCTCTATCATTAACGTCCCATCAACCATATCTTGGATCCGGAAGAATACAAACAAAGACTATACTAATTCCTAAACAATTTCTTCTTAAGAGCACAATGAATTGCACACATAAGCTGAGATTCTTACAATTTAAACGTGAAATGATGCTCTTTGATCAACATGCAACAAGATCGACATTGTTACCTAAAACAAAGTAAAATTCTCCGGTAAACAAACATGCATGCATTCAAAACTAGCCAATAATCATGAGAATGAATAAAGAACATGCATTTCAAACATCACGTGGAAGCAAGGTTCGTGATCCGACCTCGATTCTATGTTGCTCCTCCTTCCTGACATGAACCCTTCTATACTCCCAACTCGATGATGCAACATCACTTTTCTCGATAAAGTTTAACATTATGTGAAAGTTATGATAGTCAAAATTTGGAGGAATATTTGTACAGAAGTGGTGCTTCATTTTATCGATTGTGCTCTACGAAATGAACATAAAGAGCCAAAGAATCAAGAGTGAATAATACACCCTTGGGAAGCACATCATATGGGTGAGCTAACATAAAATACCCATGTGGGTCTTCTTTAGTAGGGCTTGTTGACACGAGCCCAGCGGTAATAAGAAAACAAAAATTCGAGTTTGGAGCAGACAGTTATGACATTTAAATTTTATATATCAGTTTTGAATAATTTTTTTTTGAAATTATAAAAAAGAAGGGGCCAACATTAGCAAGCTTACACTAGCGGACTTGGTTTGTATTGACTATTATCACCATGCCATGAGGTGTACGGGATTGTGGCTACACATGATGTGCATCCACCACATGTTGCAACTTCATAGTGGGTGGAAATGTGCATCATACAATTCCTCATAGCACATGACATGCAGACATCCGTGCATATAAAAGAGGAGTGACTTTTTCACACATTAGACACACACCTCCTACGCTCTATGACCCTTTAGCTATATCTCAAACCTACTTTCCTCATTGTAAGGTTACTTTATGTCTATTTGAGCTCGTTTGAAAATTGACCCTAGCTGAATTGATGGTGCTCTATATAGTGGAAGGGTGGGTTTTTTGAGACAAATACCTTAAAGAAAAGTTTTGGTGATAGCCTCAAGGGGAAGTGAAACTCTCGGGGATCAGGGAGTTCAGGAAGGACGACACTAGAGAAATGTGATCTAATTTATTAAGTGAGTCTACAATAGAGAGCAAGAATTTGGGGAAGTTTTTGATGACTACCAACACATGTTAACAAGAGTCACAATTAAAGCAAGGAGGCTGACACGTGTTGATGAAGCATGACATGGGAGCAACATGTCGTGATGGGTGTCGACAAGCACCTTAAATGTGAGGGCAAAATCCAACACTCCAAAATTCTTAGATCCTCTTTCTTAAAATAGGGCACAATTGTCTCTTGAATTCAAAACCACATAACACCCCATGATTTCTTATGCAATTTTGTCTTATAGTTTCATTGACACGACAATTGACACATCAATGCTTGCCGATGGTTAAGATCTGTTTTCACTTATATTACATACACACTCTACTCTCACATGGACTCCAAAGAGACTAATCAACATTTTGAAATTCTGAGATCGTCTCCCTTTAAGTCGGGAGCAATTGTCTCTAGAATTGAATACCGCATAACTCCCCATAATTTTTTATGCAGCCACATCTTACGGTTTCACTAACATGTCCATCAATACTCTTGTTCTTGATGACAATTAAGATAGATTTTCACTGAGTGCACATAGATATGTCAGTGGCTTGCTGACTTAAAAAAGGAAATTTATAAAATAAAAAGTTGTATTTTTCTTGAAAAAAATACATGGTGTAACAAGTTGTGGATGGGCAAAGGAGAGTTGAAGTTGGAGGGGTGCCAAAAGGGTAGTGTGTCACAGGGTAGCGAAGCATACTATCTGTGACACATGCTAGGGCATAGTGTCACGGGATTGTGAAGTAGACTATCCATGACACGTGTTGGGTGGCACCACTGGTGGAGGTGGAAGAGGGGAGTGAACCACACTGAGTTAAAAAATGAAGAAGAATAAAACATTCTTAAAATTGATGTTTCATAAGTCATATGATCACTTATGTTCCTATTTTCACAAGTCATAGTGATTATATGCAATATAATTGTAATTCCTATGGGGATTTTTCCTAATATTACTGCATCAATCCATCCACCTCCTCTACCAATTACAACCAAATGTTGTATTAGCAACGCAAAGAAAAGCATCGCCGAAAGCTACTACTTGTAACACTTATAAAAGCATCGGAAAAAAATCACTATTAGCGATGCTTTAATAAAGCGTCACTAATAGTTCAACTATTAGCAATGCTTAATAAAAAAAGGTCATTAATAACACAACTATTAGAGACAAGTTATAAAAACATCACTAATATTTGTGTTGTTAGCGACGCTTTAGGGAAGCGTCACTAAAAGGTATACATTTTAACGTTTAATAAAATGTGTCGCTAATAGTTGTACTACTAGCGATACTTTAGAAAAGCGTTGCTAAAAGTTATATGTTTTAAATAAAAAAATAGATTAATTAGCAATGCTTTTTGAAGGGCCACTAATATTATTAATAATAGCGGATGCTTTTATAAAAGTGTTGATAATAATTGGACTATTAGCGACATTTCAATAAATGCGTCACAAATAAAATAAATTTATTTTTTAAAAAAGTATGATTATTAGCAACACTTACAAAAAAGCATCACTAACAATTTTTAATTTTATTTTATTTTATATTTATTATTTAAATATATAATAAGTAGACAGAGAGTAGAAGAGAAGAAGAGAGATGAGTAGAGAGAGAGAAGAGAGAAAGAAAGAAGAGAGAAAGAGGAAGAGGTAGGGAGAGAATGAAGAGAGAGAGAGTGAGGATAGAGAGCGAACAAGTTGATGAATTTAATTTTAATTTTTGAAGTTTTTTTAAAATATTATATTTTAAAAATAATAATAAGATAATAAAAATAAATAATATTAGTGATGCATAGTAATTTGTGTCGCTAATATACTAGGTATTAACGACACATACAATTAAAGGTCACTAATACTTGTTATATTAGCAACACATATTTCTATGCATCGCTAATAATATATACATATATATATTTATTTTAAAAATAAATTTATAAAATAAAAAATTAAAATTAGAGGAGAGAGACGCTAGATAGAGGAGAGAGGGGGAAAGAGAGAGTGAAGAGAGAGAGGAGAGTGAGTGAGTGAAGAGAAAGCACTACAACAAAAAGAGGCTTTTGCAACAAATTTGTTTGTCGCAAAAGGTTTATATTTTGTCGCAAAAATATTTTTGAGACGAAATAAAATTTGTGCACTTTTGTCGCAAGTAAGGCGTCACAAAAAGTCATTGCGACAATTTTTTTTTTGTCGTAAATAATATACACTTTTGCGACAAATTTATTTGTTGCAAAAAAATAATTATTATGTCGCAAATAAATATAATTTTTTGTGTTAAAAAAATTAAAGATATACAATTATGTCGCAAAAGCATTGGCATTTGCAACAAACATCTTTTGTCGTAAATAATTTTAATGCATTTGCGACAAACTGCATATGCCGCAAAAGGTGTTTTTTGGATAATTTGTAGAGAGTATTAGCGACAAACTAAATTGTCGTAAATGAAATTAAAATATTTACGACATTGTATATGTCGCAAAAAATTTGACATGTGTATATTTTTTACAAATATTTGCAACGAAATAAATTTTATTTGCGACAAAAAAAATTTATTACAAAAGAGCTTTAAGTACAAATTTAAATCGTCGCTAATTGCAATAGCTATACTCAATTATTTTAAGTGGGCGTACGGGCAAGTGGGAGGAGGATATTTAGAAATATACAAATTCAAAAAAGTTGTATAAATTTATAATGCAAAAGATAAACTTAATGCCTTAATATAAAATTAAATATCATCCATTGTCTTACAAACCATAAATCTAATACATTTGGCAAACTAAAAAATACCAAATAACTAGAATGAAACTGTATCACAAAAGAATTCAATTATTTTCTTTCATCACAAATATTTTGATAATTTTCTGCATATTGCTCTACCACGTACGCTTTTTCTTTGGCGTTGAGTTAGTGGTAGACATAAGTGGAGTTGTAAATGTTGACTCCTCTACTAGAGACTCCGATGACCTTATTTCTGCTTAAAATAATAGAATGGCCCATTTACATGGTGTCATAATATAATACTGCAACAAAAACATAAATGTAAATAAAAAAAATAATTATAAAACTTTATATTAATAAAAAGTAATCCAAGTAGGATAAATGAATTAAATAAAATAGAATAAAGCTGAGTTCTGAATAATAAAAATATAGTCCAATTTATTGAAGTACAATTTCTTTATTATCCAAATTTGAATAAGGGGATTAATTAAATTATACTTCTTTTTATTGAAACAGAAAAAATACCTTATTCTATTAGATATTTAGACGTCCCTCCCAGAATTTCTCTTCTCAATTCAACCTAATAGTGTGAAGACATTAACTATTAAGCATAGCACATAATGTCACAAGGCTAGAAAATATATTCTTTGGTCTATATATATTTGCAAACATCAAAAGGGTGCAATAATACTATTAGTAAAAAACATATATTTCTTACCTGAGAAAGACATTTGAGTATGGAGCCAATATTGGGAATTGCAAACCAGTATGTGTTTGCGTCAATCAACTATCGAGTCTACATTTGTAATTTAGAGGCAACAACATGATCAGTAATGTATGAAAGCAAAAATCATACAATAACGACACATTTTTGCCAATTGCCATGGTCAAAAGTGATCATCTTAGTAATACCACATTTGTAAGAGCAGTAAAATTACACAGGTATTAATGAAGTTGAAAGAAATACGCAAGGTAACAAGTGATGATAAATTATAAGATGGAAGAGAAGGAGGAATGCTGCATATGGAACACCCAGACAAGTACAATATTGATAGATGATTGAGCATGCTAACAAAGTGAAGCCAGTTATGCGACTTACTAAGGTTGACTAGGATCAAAGACAAATGAGATAGCGAGTGAAGGTTGTCCGAATACATCTCATAATTGAAACCGAGATCAAGATAAAACAAACTTGTAAAGTTTCCATAGCTCATGAGTTACCTGCCCTATAAAATCAGAATGACTGAGAATGAGGTATTTCAAATGAGGGAATAAGCCCATGAATTTTGGAATTTTCATAGGGAACCAGTTATAGTTCGGGTCCAAGTGAGTCAGATGGCTAAATTGGAGCAAAGAAGAAGATAGCTCACCACTCAAGTTTGAGTTTGAGTCCTTGCTGGTGAGAAATGATGAAAATCAATCACCTAGCAAAAATAAAAGATATCAAACTGTCAGCTCAGAAATAATAAAAAAATATCAATCCCACCAAAACTACAATATAAGTGACCTTAAATTAATGTGCTACAATCTGTTTATTGTGTTTTTCTTTCCTTCTTCGAAGCTTTCTGTTTGAAGCTTAGGAAGCCATTCTTGTCCTAAAAATTGTGTTCTGTTGACAAATCTTCAAGATTGTTTGGAAAATTATTTTTGTCTTATCTCTTGAATATTACCCTTTTACATGTCTTCATCGTGAGCTTTGGTAGTGCAGAATGAATATGATGCTAACCAAGCACAAGTATTTGTGCCTGGATATCAAGGTGAATGGCAAGACTACCAGTATGCTGAGCAATTGGCTTATGCTGGGCAGTACCTTCCTCAGGAGATGCAAGATTATGATGTACAGGCTGGAAACAATTTGAAGCGGGACCCACGTTTCATGACCCAAGAGGAGAAGGTCAGAGGAATGGGATCTATTTTCAAGCTAATATAAAAAAGCACCCCAATGGGCATTTGTGGTTAGGTGTTTATGAAAAATATCTCATACATCTCAATGAATTATCTAAAAGCACCCCAATGGGCTAAGCAAACTGCTCAGGTGTGTATAGGCTGCTGGAGTTGTAATATTCAGGCTGCAGGTAATTGTTGAAGTAATCATTTGATCCAATTGTCATTGTGAAGATAGATTTGGCTAGGTAAACTCATGGGACTAGATACTGCCTCCTCAGCTGTTCTATAGTTGCCTGGAAGTAATCTATCTGTTTGCTCAGTGGCAAGCACTCTCCCTATTAAAACCAAATCATCTCTTTTAATCGTAAGCAAAACTGAAAGTAACAGTTTCAGAAGTTTAAAACGCAGCTTTTGACTTGTTAAAGTAATTTTTTTACCAGTATTTGTCCTGTTTCATCAAGAATGCCACAGGATGCAGATGCGTAGTTTACTCCTGTTACTGGTTTTACCTTACCAACCAGACCCAGGTATGTCTAAACAAATAAATGTAAGCAGTTCCTAATTTAACAGCGACCAGGATGAATTTTCTTTTTCCTTAAGAAACTCAAGGAATTCACCTGATATATGGTTAGCCATCATACACTAATTTCACCTAACAGCCAAGTAACTATCAATGTCTTAGAAAATATTTATAAGATAACAAATCCGTTATACCTGGAGATCTTTTTAACATATCCAGGCTTCAAAATCACATATTAAAATTATCTCTCTGTCAAAAGTTACCTGGCCACAACATTATTCTTCTTTCTGTGTCAATAAAAAGAAGTAAAAAAGGAAAAAAATATCTAGAGAGAACTGGGCACACAAACTATGCTTAATTTCTTGCACAACAAAACAATTCCATTCAGATCCAATGCTGCAGTCTCTACACAACGAAATTAAACTACTCACCGGAAGACCAGCTTTGATAAAAAGAGAGACATGATAATCTTTCACCTTGCCTCCATGGGATAAAAGTGAAGACTACAATGCAGAAAAAAGGGCAACACTTCACAAAAGAACTAATTTACACTTGATGCAGATAATTAACAAGTAGAAATATAAGTAGAACTATTTAACTTGAACCCAATCATTAAATAGCAATTAAGGAAATAAATAAAAGGATATGCTGCCATTTGTTCATATCAATCATTACACGCCCAATTGACCCAATCCCAAAATTCTACTTTTAAGAGATAGGGACAGATTCACTTGCTTGATATGTAGAATCTATAATTATACGTCAAACAGGATACTTTCTCTACAATTTTTATTCTTCCTCCATTCCCTTCACTCTTTTCACTCAAGTCCTTCCTTTCATGGAAGTGTTTGGTGTTTAGCTAGTCATAAGACTCAAGACAGGTTTTAATACAAACTTGAACCAAGTCACTCCAACTTGAGGCTAAATAGGATCCAACTCAAATTCAACTAATCCATAGTCCCAGTTATGACATGGCTATATGCCACCATTGGGTTATTCATATACATTTAATATTGCATCAGGATCAAACATTACTATAAAATAATTGACATAGTATTTCTTTTTATATGAAAAATAAAAGGACTGAAGCATGAAATCCACAGGGCAGCAAATCACACAGGGCAAAGAAAACCATTTCTAATACACTTTGATCTTTAAAGACTCACCAATTCGAGGTGTTCTACACTAGTGTCCAGCTTGGTTCAGATGACATGGGTTTTGAATCAGTCAAAAACCAAAAACGACCATCGACAACGAAAATCTAAAAACACCCATAAATCAAGCATGCAACATCCGATCTTCCCCATGCCAATTACTCAACTACAAACCCTTATCTAATCAGAAAAGAAAAACGTAAAAAATAAACCACAACAAGGCGAAGAAGAAGATCCCACGAGTCAGAGGATTCGGGCTGACTCGCCATGATTCTGGGCCGCTCCTGGTTCCCGGTCGGTCGAATCCGTGGCGGAGAGCAGCTTAGTGAACGGAGGCGGAGTTGGGCAACCTCTAGCTGTCAAGACAGTGGAGCGGCGGGGAGCTGGGTGGTCTCTGGCCTCTGGCACGAAGGGTTCAGGGAGGGGTATGATGGTGGAGGTTGTGGAGTGAACCAAGAGCGACTCCACCAGGGAGAGGAGCTCGGGCAGGGAGGAGAGGAATGAGAGAGACGAGGAGAAGCATTGTGCAGAGGAAATCGGGAAGGACCGATATAAGAGAGAGGCGGAGCCGGCGGCCTTTGGTAATTTGGGGCGAGGGCGGGCATGGAGGAGAGGGATGAGAGAGAGGCGGCCGGGTGAAGAAAGGGAGTTTTCCGCCGGGGAAGGTTTTAAGGAGGAACAAGTTGGGAAATTAAGAAAAAATCTTAAATTACCTCCTTCAGCGTAGGCCGTTTGATCTAAAATGACGGGTAGATCAGAAGAAGGGCGAGCTGTATCACTACGGCAGATCGGAAAAATGGCGAGTATATTGTTACTTTCTTTCTATATATATATATATGATAAAGGAAAAAGTTTATACGAGCCCGGGCTCATATATGCTTATGTGAGTAATATGCCTACGTGAGCTCGGGTTTTATGGGCCGTTGAATCTACATCCAGCGGCCTATAATATTTATGGGCATTTAAACCTATGAGTATTATGGGCCGCCGAATGTAAATCCAACGGGCCATAGAGCCCGGGTTCACGTAGGCGTATATGAACTCTGACTCATATAAACAGGACTCATATTATAAAGTATATTTATAAGTTTTATTTGAGTTTGAACTCAAGTCAATTTCGAGTTGGGCTTGAGTTTTATTTGAGTCGAGTACCAAGCCAAGGTATGCTTCAGCTCAATTAAAAGATATTTGAGTTCGAGTCGAATTTGAACTGACCTGCTTTGAGTCGAGCTATATCGGAATCGAGTCAAGGCACCTTTATTCAATAAGCTGATTTGACTCGTTTGCACCTCTACATTCCCTAAAACATCAAAAGTTATTGGGTGATTTGTTATAAAAAAAATAAAATTACTTAGTAAAAAAAGAGGGTTTATGATTTGAAAATGAGTTCAACATACCTGAGAGAAAATTGATGCAACATCGGGCCGATTAAAAGAAGCTCAATTGGATGGGAGGGCTTCACTAAAAAAGAAATAGAGAAGGCCATACATTTTTCAATTAAAAGGAGAAGGGAAAGCTTTCAGGTTGGCCCAAGGACATGGAAAAAATTAAAATAAATAATTTTATCATTTTTTATAAATAATTTATTAATTTATTAATAATATAAAAATTAAAATTAATATATTGTAATTAAGTTGCACTAATGCAAAATAATTCATGGGGACATACTAGTTTTCGCCCCCTTTGCCATTAGATCTTGATCTGATCGCCCATAATGTATAAGGTCATGATGACATGTGTGAGCCCATACTCATTTAAACTTTTTTCATAATTTTATAATTTTTTTATAAATACTTTATTAATATATTAATAATATAAAAATTAAAATTAATATATTGTAATTAAGTTGCACTAATGCAAAATAATTCATAGGGACATACTAGTTTTTGCCCCTTTTGCCATCAGATCTTGATCTGATCGCCCATAATGTATAAGGTCATGATGACATGTGTGAGCCTAGACTCATTTAAACTTTTTTCATAATTTTATAATTTTTTTATAAATAATTTATTAATGTATTAATAATATAAAAATTAAAATTAATATATTGTAATTAAGTTGCACTAATGTAAAATAGGTCATGACTAATATCTGACAACTAGAATTGCAAGTGGGTTGGGCTAGAGTTCAGCCTTAGCCCTATCCTATCAGATTATTTCTAGGCCTTGACCTGACCTTTAACCTATGTGGGCTTTAAAATATCCAACACTATAATGGTCCTAGTTTTATAATTTTTTTATAAATAAATAATTAAGTTATTATTAAATATAAAAATTGAAATATTTATTTTGTAATTAGGTTGCACCAATGTAAGATGAACTTAAATGGGTATTAATTTTGTATTTTTCTCATTTCATAATTAGTAGGAACACATCCATGCATTGTGAGCTATCGTACCTCTTGGCAACACACATGGATACATATCCTCATGCCCTAACCCAAATATTTATTCGAAATTCAATTTAGAAGCACAAATATTTCTATGCATATATATGTGCAATTTTAAAAATATTAGGGGATGTAAGTGTTATTTTACGAAAGTTCATGGGGTGTTAGTGCCCATTTATAAGCATGGAAGGTCGTATCGATTGATACGGCCCCGTATCGGTCGATACGGCCCTGTATCGACCGATACGTACTCATATCGGTGGAGCCCCCCACACAAAATGTCTATATGCATCGGCCATACTATATCAATACGGCCGATATGTATCGATACCATATTAAAAATTTAATTTTTTATTTTAAAAATTATTTTAAAAATTTTAAAAAATATTTTTTTCAAAAAAAATTAAATTTTTTTTCTTAAAAACAAAAATACAATTCAAACCCAACTTCTTTACAAGTTTATATTTTTATTATATTAAAAATAATATTTTTAAAGTTATATGGGATGAATACGGGTAGGTCCATGTAATTTACATAATTATTTTTTTATATTTAGTGCTCTACAAATATACATTTATTTAAACATATAACTTAGACTCATATTAAATATATGATTTATTTTTAAAATAAGCTAATTTTAGAGCACTTAATATAAGAAAGAATGAGCAAGAATTTATATGGGACGGAGAACATAATAGTGTATGGTTCCAAATAAACTAATTTTAGAATACTTGTATTGGTTGATACGGCATTCTATGGTTTTATTATACTCTAAAAGAAGTATTATAATGATATATTATTAGTTATAATATTTTTTTATGTTTATAAAATGGTATAAACCCATTTTGGCGCGTACCAATCGTATCATCGGCCCGTACCCGTATCATAGTCATCGATACTCTCATACATATCAATACGGCCTTCCATGTTTATAACGACTAATTATAATATTTTAGATTTAGATATATTTTACTATTTTTAATCAATACTAAGTTGAGCACAATCTCCTAATTCACTTAATGAGGTTCGAGCTATGAATTTTCATTTCAAACTGAGCTCTCTAACAAGCTTCAAGCCAAGGTCAAGCAAAGTTTGAACAACTCAAGTTCAAACTATACAAGTCCAATACTTAGCTTAGCCTGTTAATACTCGTACTTGATATTTTTCTTATTTTAAATAAAAAGTAAAAAAAATACACATTTTGTGACGGACTGCCCAATTTATCACAAATGATAAGCTATTTTTTTTTTATATTTATGTTGAGGATTTACTTTTTATTGTTTATATAAAAAATATATCTTTTGCAACAAACTCGCTAATTAGTTGCAAAAGAGATAATCATTTGCGACGAATTGGCAATTTTGTCACAAACATAACAATCTTTTGCGACAAAAAAAATTTATTGTTGCAAAAAAGACAATCTTTTGCAACGATTAGGCATATTGGTTGCCAAAAATACCTTCTTTTGCTACAAACTCCTGAATGGTCGCAAAAGATTACTTCTAGCAACAAATTTTACTTCGTTGCAAAAAAAATTGTCGAAAAAGCCCCCTTTTGTTGTAGTGAAGATAGGGGCTTGAGAGAGTGTGTATGTAGAAAAAGAAGGGGGAGATAAATTTAATTTTAATTTTTTTAGATTTTGATGAAATATTATATTTTAAAAATATTAAAAATAAATAAAAATAAATATTATTAGTGACGTATAGTAATATGCTTTGCTAATATACTAGATATTAGTAACACATACAATTATGCATTGCTAATATTTAGTATATTAGCGATGCATAATACTATGTGTCGCTAATAATATTTATTTTATTTATTTTTTATTATTTTAAAAAAATTATAAGAAGGTAAATTAGAGGAGAGAAAGTCTGTAGAGAGAGCAGAGACAGTAGAGAGAGGACAGAGAGGAAAAGAAAGCGAGTGAAGAGTTATGTTTTCCCAACAATTGATTTTACCAGGAAAACCAAGTGTTCTAGTTGAAAACTATGTATTTTAGTGTCTATTCACATCATGAGGAAAACTTTATACTAACAAGCTAGCTAAATTTTTAACTTTAGGGCCTTTAGGATAGTAAAAGGATAAATTCTCAAACCTTTAATCATCTAGATTTGTTTTAGTTGCATAAATGTGTTGCGATAAACATCATATATAAGAGGGTGGATTCTCCTTTTGGATGTCATGAACATCCTGCTCAATATTGCCCAATACATTCTGTTTCTAAGCCTCCACAATAATTTTAAGCCTTGCTAGCTTATTACTAAAAACTGGTAGAGGGGATGGAACCTGCCAACTTTTAATTACAAATTGTTTGAAATCTCCTCCCTATACCACATATAATTTTAATCTTATCCAACCAATGTTTGTTGCATAAGACTAGAGGAGGGGACTCTTGAGGCCAGAATCCAGCTCCTCACTAATAGTCATAAGTGTGACTTAGAGTACTACTAGGAATGCTTAAAAGTGTCGCTAACCGTACTATTTGTTGCAGTGACCACTTCATAAATACAATATCAAATTTGAAAAGTGACTTGTATTACATAGCTTTTGTGTGGAGCTAGCGGTTGGACTTTATTGGTAATGGGTGAGTAACATTTTTTCATAGTGAATATACATATTTTTAGAACATATTACATTAATTGTATTATGTTAAAATGGAAATATTGATTGTGCTACTAAATTATGTTTTCCCAACAATTGACTATACCAGGAAAACTAAGTATTCTAGTTGAAAACAATGTATTTTAGTGTCCACTCACATCATGAGGAAAACTTTATACTTCTAGGCTAGATAATTTTTAAACTATAGTGCCTTTAGGATAGTAAAAGGATAATTCTCAAACCTTTAATCTTCTAGATTTGTTTTAGTTGCATAAATGTGTTGAAATGAACATCATATATAAGACGGTGGATTCTCCTTTAGGATGTCATGAACATGATGCTCAATATTTCCCAACACATTCTTTTTCTAGGCCTTGAGAGTAATTTTAAGCCTTGTTAGCTTATTATTTAGAGAAAATTTTACATAGTGTCGTCAATTTCATTTTAATTTCATATAACTTAAAGAGGACAGTTTTTAATTAAATAATATTTTCAGATAACAACAGTTGCATAATTTTTTTCTTTAATACCTAAATTACCCTTCTCTTTTTATTTTCCTCCTCTCTGTTATATTTTTCCCGTCCCGTGGGGAAAGGGAAACACTCCTCTTCCCGTCCAAACAGGGAGGTGCCGCTCCTCTTCGGCCTTTTGGGTGGCCGAAGAGAGGAACGACTCAGGCGGAGGAGGGACCATTCCACTTCCGAGCTAAAGCCCTCCCCCTAGCTCAGCCAGATTGTCCACCTCGCAGTTACCCGAGTACCCTGGAATCCTCCCTCTCCGACTTCTGTGGCAGGTTCCTGATCCGGCTTTCCCCGAACTCTGTCTCCCACCTCCTCGCCTCCGACGACTTCCTCAGAGCAAACGTCAGTCCTGCATTTACCTCCTCATTTTCCATTTTTCGCAGAGGCAGAGCTCTTGTGTGGCCAATGACTCCCGGATTCCAGATGAAGCTCTAAGATCCGGCCTTTTCTCTATCTTTCCGCCCCTCCCGTCTTATTCCCAATCATGAGTTAGTAAGTATCTTTCCATCTCACATCTTTTGCGATTCTTCCTTTGCTGCTGTTTTTAAGTACGTTAGCTTAATGCTTGAATCCCTTTCCCTGAATTCTTCACTGTATCTTGACCAAGGATCTTGCAGATTGCTACAATTCCCATTTTATTGTCTAGTCTCAGTGAGATCTGCATTGAAACCACTTCTGGACTTTTGTAGTTAACTTGTGGGAGGTTTAGGGAATATGGATTCGGTTCCTTTATTAATTGTGAATTTTAGTTGCATTTTCTTCTTAATTGTAGGATTTTTTCTTCCATTGACAGTTAGGATAAGATATCTGATATTCTTTTTTTTTACCTGCGCTGTGTTCCATTCACAACTACTAACTTGATTTCTGATGAGACATGAATGAATATCTTTTGTTTTTTTCATATCCTGTTTAGTTGCTTGTGTTTGAGTTCATTCAAATGCATAGATTTTATTGCTCTAATACTAGAATGGTGTGTGTTTCATGAAAAGAGTTCAAACATCAGACTAATGGTGTTTGAACTTATTGGCGGCAGCTATAGGGATGAAAAGAGGTCCCCTCTCTGCTCGCATGTTGTGCTTGTAAGTAGGCCTTTGTATCCCCTTCGTCCAACATTTCTATCCATTTTGCTGTGTACCAACTCGATACACAACAAATGGTGACAAATGTTTGAAAAGTATCTGCCATTCATTTTTACCTTGAAGGTAACCATCTCATTGTATAACCTGACTGTTGTACTCCCCATTAATAGTGCATTGCACTCATTTATTTATTCTAAATTTTTTGAAAGAGATAGAAATGCTTGAGGCCATTGTTAACAAACTGTTTTGTGGACAATGACATTGTCATCTGAATGAGACATAAGGTTTTTTTCCCGCTCCTTACGGAATAATATCTGAGTCTTTTACTGTATAGATTTTCTAGGTAATAATTTATCCTAAAAAATCATAGCTCAACTAACTCACATTAATTGGATCAGTTTGTGCCAACTAGCTTCATTTCTTCTTACTTATCAACTTTCAAAGCATTTAAGTTCTTGGTGCCTTGTTCTAATTGCCATCAACATGCGAATTTGCATGACCTTGTCTAACTTTACTTAAATCTTGGAACTTTGAAAGGATTTAAGTTTTGTGCTTCTTTTTGTCTAACATTTTCTTTATTTTAGCCATATTTTCTATTTTTCAGATGAAGATTATCTTCATACACTAAAATTGGAGGACTGTAAAGCATATTTACGTAAGCATGAACTTAGAATAACAGGAAGCAAACCAGTTTGTATGCAGCAAATTCAGGAGCACTTGAGGTATGCCACTTTTAGTTAAGTTATCTCTGTTTTCACTTGGCAGGAATTATGTATATTTAGTGTCCCACCAACAATTAGTATTTGCTTCATGCACATGTTACGTGCCAAGTACAGTATGTGTGGCTAATCCATATGTCTGTGGCAACATTGTACATAAAATTCTGCTATGGTTGATAGCAATTATATGGTATGCAGTTTCTTGTTAGCTGACCCTCTTAGAGTTATGGTCTCACTATATTAGTGTATCGTTTCAACTATAAATTCCTAGCCCATGTACTCAAGTAAACTATTGGTTGCAGGCAACTTTGCTCAATCCTATTATAGACGGTACTCCTAATATGTTAAAGTCCTACTCCAAAGCCAGTTCAGCGAAGGGAGTTGTACTTACCTCTTCCTGCTCCTCTATCAGATATTGTGAGGATACGACAAAAGCTTCCCCACTTAATGAATTACAAGGAACATGGGGACTTGAAAAGAGTTTATAAGCTTCAATAGGAACGAATAAGGAAGGCAAACTAGTTGAAGCTTTGGACAATTTTTTTATCTTTTTCGGTATGCACTATGAAGTAGGCAAAATTTTGTTCTCTTTATTAGAGATTTTGAGAAGCAATAAGTGTGATATAGATTCTGTTATGTAACAATTTAATTTATATTCCCTAAATTCCATAGACATTGATTCCAAAACTGCTTGGATAGAGTTGTATTGGGCTGAATTATTTAATTAATGTCAACATCTTTTTACGGCACAACACTATCAAGCTGTCCCATAAAAATATTTTATTAAAATTTAAAAATTTAATAACATTTAATATGGTTAATGCCCTACACTTTTATGATAATTTAGGGAATATAAATCAATTAGAGTTTTTAAAATTTGTCCTTGTACGAGTTATTTTTGCCTTTTTATGCCACAACACTATCATGTTGTCCCATAAAAATAATTTATTAAATTTTAAAAATTTAATAACAATTGATATGGTTAATGCCTAACACTTTTATGATAATTTAGGGAATATAAATCAATTAGTGTTTTCAAATTTTGTTCTTGTACGAGTTAGTTTTGCCTTTTTACACCACAACACTATCATGCTGTCCCATGAAAATATTTTATTAAAATTTTAAAATTCTATAACATTTGATGTGGTTAATGCCTTATACTTTTATTATAATTTAGACAATAAAATTAAATTATAGTTTTCAAATTTTGTCCTTTTATGAGTTTTTTTGCCTTTTTACGCCACAACACTATCATGTTGTCCCATGAAAATGCTTTATTAAGTTTTTAAAATTCTATAGCATTTAATGTAGTTAATTTCTTACACTTTTGTGATAGTTTAAACAATAGAATTCAATTAGAATTTTCAAAATTTATCCTTGTACAAGTGTTTTTTGCCTTTTTACGCCACAACACTATCATGTTGTCTTATGAAAATACTTTTTACATTTTTAAAATTCTATAACATTTAATGTGATTAATGTCTTACATTTTTATGATAATTTAGACAATAGAATTCAATTAGAGTTTTTAAATTTTGTCATTATGCGAGTTTTTTTACCTTTTTAAGCCACAACACTATCATGTTGTCCCGTGAAAATACTTTATTAAGTTTTTAAAATTTTATAACATTTAATGTGGTTAATGCCTTTACTTTTATGATATTAACATGTGTCACAAGGTGCGGGTGCATGCAACAAAGACAAATAACTATTTTTTACCTAAGGGCTAATCATACTTCAATTAACAAGCACAAACTCTTTATACCATACATTAATGAATCAAGTTCAGGTTGAATTAAAAATCATAACTAAAGAACAAACCTTCTTAAAGTTCAGTACTTAAATCGCTTAGTATATGAAACTGTTACATAACAGAATCCATATCACAGTTATTGCTTCTCAAAAGCTTTAATAAAGATAAAAGACTAAAAATAAATATGTACACATAATAATATTAAAATTAAATTGGCAAAACTTTACAAGAAAATCGACTACATGATCTGGTGTTGGAGAGTATCAAGTAGGAAACCTCCTTTTGCTTCTAAGGAGCCTTGTGTAGGGCGACTCCGGCATCATTGCTTTCTATGGGAAAAGGTCTTCTATACTCCTTCCCTTGGTTGGAATCTTTAGGCTTCTCTAGTTTTTTGCTAGCCCTTCTCCAAACTAATCAAATGCATGTAGGCATCCAACTAAAGATTTCCCATATGGGCTTCCCTTGGTTAATAAAATATTGCAAACACTTTTGAACTAATAACTCCTGGGAAATAGTAGTTGCACTTGATACGTATGCGCTACCTGCTTCAATAAAACGTTCAGCCATGACAACATTCTGGCAAGTAAACTCACCATATAGTAGAATCCTAAGACAAGGAAACCAAAAATATTTATCAGTTCAGATCTCCAGAAACCATTTATTCAGAAGTTCCTCAGCTAAAATATCGTGCATTAACTCACACCACATGCCACTAACTCACACCACATGCCACATTGCTAACATTTTTAGGTGTTTACAAGGAAGATCTGACATGAATAGCACACTGGAGAAAAAAAACACACTAAAAAAAGAACATTATAAACTGTCATGGCCATATTCCTTGAGAAAATACCCCAACTTGTTTGTTTGTGAGGTGGTTAATAATTTAAAATAGATGATGCAACTTATATCCTATAATCAATAATAATTATAGAAAACATATTAAATGCCAAAAGACAGTTCACCTCTGCCTACACAAAATGACAACCAATTGAGTTGATTTTCCATTTCCTACAAAAGCTTCTGAAATTTGGTTAGTAGTGTACCAGCCACTCCCTGTCTCCTTGGAAGCCCTCTCGATCCAGCACTTTAATGGCAACTTCTGTAGATTTGTATCCAGGTCTCACATTATCATTAATTATGCCTTTGTAGACAATACCAAACCCACCCTCGCCTAAAATTTGATCTAGCCTAAAGTTCCTAGTGGCAACTCTCATCTTATTATATGTGAAGATATCAGCGTTCTTGTAGTTGATTTGCCGAAGTTATTATGTTCTTTTACGTTCAAACTGAACAATTTAGGAAGCAACTGAAGAAAAAAAAATGTCGTTCACCTATATCGCTGGTGCTGTAAATGATGGTTACGTACATGGTGCCAACATAACTAATTTCTTCCGTATGAATGCTCCATGAATCATAGGAACATGTGGTCTTCTCCTTCACGGCATAGTATAGTAAAGTTTCTCAATGAAGCTTTGTTTTATAATGTTTAGAACATGAAGACGAGTGCAAAATCAGAATGATCACCTTAATTAAACATTCTAGGGGTACAGATAAGTTGACTACATTTGCAAGCTTCGAAACATGAACAATTACAATTACTCTCAGTTCGTACACCACGTAAACCCAAATACTGTACAAGGACTCTTAACACGTGTTTACAGTTATTCTTTGAAAATAATATTTTGGATACAGGTAGGGTTGTACAATTTTTTTTTCAAAAACAAATAAAAGGATGAACAATGAGCTACCGACCTTTCATCCGCCAATCATCTAATTGCCCAACTCTTTCCGGTACACCTATATCAACAATCAGCCCACTGCTGTCGTTCGTTTGCAGCTTCTCATCCAACATATTTTTAAATTGATTTGCATCAAGAAGCTGCATAAGTTCATCTACATCTTCCCGTTCAACTCCAAGCTCTTCCACCACTTCAGTAAGCTCCTCAAGGCTTATCTTGCCATCTCTATTTTTGTCAAGAAGTTGAAATACTCAATTTCCTTTATCTATCTCGATTCCTCTTTGAGGATTTCCAGAAGGTAAATCTCTGAGATGCAGGGTTGCAAGTTTAGCAACCGCCATCATGATAGCCTTGAGCCATTTTACCTAGAGTTTCAAAAGATTAAACAAAAGGTTTGATATGGCTCTTCAACATTTCATGTAATAGAATTTTGACATCAAGAAAACCGAACAACAATCTATACATACAATTAATGTCAAAACAAAACAAACAGTTAAATTATTTGAAATATATGCAATGCTAAACACAATGTAGATCTATATCGTCTTGACACCTAGTATAAGCATTATTTTGTCCTACTAAGTCCATCACTTAAAAGTAACTTTTTTAAATTGATTTGTACTAGCAAGAATGAACACGCATAACACGTGTAAATACATATTACATAAAAAAATACTTCCCATTAATCAAAAATATTAAATAAATAAATACATATTAACGCGTGTAAATACATATTAGTAGCATGATCATGCTGCCCTTTGAAATTTATTAAAACTTTCAAGGCAGATGATCATGGTGCCATGAATTTTAATCATGCTACCCATTTTTGAAATCAACTGGAAAATGAACATGTTGCCCATTTTTGAAATCAATTGGAAAATGAACATGCTGCCCATTTTTAAAATCAATTGGAAAATGAACATGCTGCCCATTTTTTAAATCAACTGGAAAATAAACATGCTGCCCATTTTTTAAATCAACTAGAAAATGGAGAGTAGCATGATCATGCTGCCCCTTTGAAATCTATTAGAAATTTCAGGGCAACATGCATTTGAAATCTAATAAAAATTTCAGGGCAGCATGATCATGCTGCCATGAATTTCGATAATGCTGCACCTTTGAAATCAACCGAAAAATGAACATACTGCCCATTTTTTAAATCAACTAAAAAATGAAGAGCAACATGATCATGATGCCCCTTTGAAATCTATTAGAAATTTCAGGGCAACATGATCATGCTACACTTTTGAAATAAATTGGAAAATGAAGGGCAGCATGTTCATGCTGTCCATTTTTTAAATCAGTGAAGAGCATAATGATCATGTTGCCCCTTAGAAATCTTTTAGAAATTTCAAGGCAGCATGATCATGCTGCCCTAAAATTTCCAGTACGACTACAACCGTAATCTAGCTCCAGAATTAGAACAAGACTTGAGAACTTAAAATGGATACAACATTCATTACATAGATTGATCTAACTCAGCATATAATAGCAAGATCATAGGTGCTTCAAGCTTCACATAAATGGCAGCCTCCAAATAAAACAATCCAATCTGGTCATTTCTCCTATGCTGCTAATTTTCTTGGGGATGAAGAGCGACATTTTTCATAGCTCAACACAGTCCAGAAGCTTGGCAATTAGTATCACAACACATAGGTAGTTTGTCCTTCCCTAAAAACTTAAGCTGTTGGGGATTGATAAGGTATAAATAATAACTATATATGTCAACTACTTACATTTGATAGTTATCCAATTTCGTTATACAGTTTTAAGCAGCCAAAACAGTCGGACAGCTTATAGGCCACAAAAGAAAATTGTTTCGCCTTAAAACCAACTCAGATGAGATAAGTCCCACATAAAATTTTGAAGTTTTTGGTCTTAACTGAGTGCAAGACAACTGCTAACCTGTGAGCGAAGGTTTTCTGTTTTATCCACCAAAAGGTCAATCTTTTCACCACGGTCAAGGACCTACAGAAAGAAGTACCTCAAGATTATTCTACTACATAGGGCTAACTTTCTGATAATGCGTCCACGAAGAGGGCAATATAGACTAATTAATCAAAAGGTTCAAAAGAATAAAGTATATACTGAGAATAGCATGTTCATATGTGAAATGCAATGTATTAACAAACCTTCTCAATAGTTTCCATCATCACTCCTTTAACTTCTGGGCCTTAACTTTTGCAAGTTTGCTAATCTCCTCGGGATGGTCCATGCAGTACTGCATGTGCTCTTTAAGTTTTGGCCTGCAAAATTAGATTATACATTATCCACCTTTGAAATATCACTTTAATAACCCCAAGTGGCCACCATGTTACCACATTTTTTCTCCTTTTTGACTATCTTACTTTAATATCACTTACCCAAATTCCATGTTAAGGCTGTTAGCTAAAGTAGTTGCAGCCTTTCCTACTCTATATCTCTTGTTAAAATCATCCTTGACCCTATCCAGAAATGCAATAGGAACCTGCCTACCAGTAGTCTCTACAGCAACAACACAATAAGCTGCACCACAAAAGAAAAATGGCAGAGCATTTGAATAAACAAAATTTACCTTTCTAAACATCTAATTTAACGCCAACTTCATCTGAGTTGACAACAAGAACCCACAGTACAAGATCATTTGAACAATTAGAAAATGTGAATCAGGAAACCGACCCACTATCGACCCGCAAATCATCAAAATATACGCGAAATTCATCAAATCTCTACAATGGGTTTCTAGAATGAACACCCTTACATCAACAAATCCAAAATCAACTACTTAATTAACATATAACAACCATTTCTTTGAAAAAAATCAAGACATTATACAGATGATAGAACAAAAGGAAGGCCGCGGGGCTTACTGTAACTGTCGTCAACGAGGTAATTGAAAGTGTGGCCATCACAATTGTAAGTGAATTTGTTATTGCTGGAGGGGAGCTTTGGGAGGCATTGTGCAGCGATGCTCGTGAAATTCCCCGTGAATTCCGTGTACTCGGCTAGGATCACATTCCCCCGGGCCACGAAGCTATTGGTCAGCGACTGCTGCCCCATCTCCGAGCCCTAACATGACGCCGACGATGATAAAGAAGAGGAGAAAAAAATCTGAACTTTGTTCCCAGAACCGAACGAGAAGGGGTGATCTGATTTGAAATCGATAGATGAGTAGAGAAAAGAAGATTTACAAGGATGGGTATTTTTGTCTATTTACACAATCACCTCTATTGATGACGTTTTATGTTAGGTAAAGTTATTAATTGAGGTTTCTGTAATTAATAAGTTTTCTTTGTCTCTATATGTTAATGCCCCTATTATTTAATACTGGTAGAGGATCATTATGAGATGGAACCTGCAAACTTTTAGTAAGAAATTGTTTGAAATCTCCTCCATATACCAGATAATTTTAATCTTATCCAACCAATGTTTGATGCATAAGACTATATCCCACCTTCAGAAAGTAAATCGGGAACCACTTTACTTAATAGTCCAAGTAAACTTCGACCTAGAGAAATCAGCATCCAAAGCAACTTCCTGATTGACAACTTTGATGCATAAGAGTCCTGCAAGGAGAAAATGGCCAAGACTGAGGGAGTAGACAACGTAGTGGAGGGTGTGGTCACTGTTAGAGATTTGGAGAGGCGAATGTACATGTCTGGCCTGCCTGATCCGGACCTCTTAGATTAGAAGCTGAGGCAGGAGCCGGTTGAGCAACTTCCTAAAAACATATTTTAGGAAGTTTTTCCCCGGGGCATTCCAAAAAAGTCAATTAAACATGAATGACAAATTTGTAGCCCTTAAAAGAGTGATTAGTGAGAGCATGTGTGCATAATGTATCCCTTAAAAGTCCAGCGTTTTCCTCCATATAGGAGTATAAGCAACAATACGAGGAGAATGCTGTTGGCGTTCAATAATCAAAGGATCCCATGATAGCAGTAACAATATTTGAAGCAACTATCTCAACCAAATTTAAATTCGGATATTCAAGAATATCACAGACCCGTTCTTGAGCGTTGTCATCCTCTGGCTTTACTGGTTGCCAAAATATAACAATTAAACCCACTGTACAAGAAGAAGGCCCCGGCAACGAAGGATGTCATCAGGCGGCCGGCGCAGTACTGCGTGTATTTGAACCAGCAGGGCCCTGTTTGGCCTTCTGTGCGTTAGTTCTTGTCAATTCTTTGCGTGCAGTCTCCTCTGGTAAGTCAGGAACAGTTTCCTGCGCAACAGTTATCCTAGTGCAAGAGGCAAGGTCTTCTCTAGTCAGTTCTTCTTCCCTGTGTGGTGGGAGGTAGGGAATTCTCTGGTGCAATGTAGAGAAGTTCTCTGGTGCAAGAGACAGGGTCTTTTGAGCAAGGAGATGACGAGTCACGTGGTTTCTTACACTTCTTGGTTGCTTTGCAGCCGGCAAGGAACAAAATGGTGCCGCCAAGCCATAGTTTGGCTAGTGAAAATGAGTTGGGGTAGTTCTCAGGCGAGGGTGCAAAAGCATGTACGAGGGCCATATTGCAGGTCCCTGCTGGATGAGGAACAGAGGCCATGGAGGTGGAAGTGGACGGAGAGTTCTATGGGACCTCTCACAGATCCAATGAGGATGAAGAGTGACCCCCACTAATTTGGTCGGGCTAACAAATCCCTCGCAGGGATCTGATAGTTGCCTACGTACCCCGGAGGGATCAGACCTCACATAGTTCTACCTCTCCTCTGCCCACACCCTCCCTTATATAGACAACCACACCTAGTTCTACTGCACTTCAGTTGGGAAAAGGCAGTTGAGTTGTTTCGAATCAGGGAAACTTTCTGATTGCCTCCTCTACTTTCAGTTCAGTTGGGAAAAGGCAATTGTTTCCAATCAGGGAAACTTCCTGATTGCCTCCTCTACTTTCAGTTCAGTTGGGAAAAGGCAGTTGTTCCAAACATAATCAGGGAAACTTTCTTATTAATTTCGTCCTCTACTTTCAGTTCAGTTGGGAAAAGGCAGTTGTTCCAAACATAATTATCTCTTGACATTTCGTAATTTATAGACAACCACACCTAGTTCTACTGCAGTTCAGTTGGGAAAAGGAAATTGTTTCCAATCAGGGAAACTTCCTGATTAATTTCCTCCTCTACTTTCAGTTCAGTTGGGAAAAGGCAGTTGTTTCCAATCAGGGAAACTTCCTGATTTCCTCCTCTACTTTCAGTTCAGCTTTCAGTTCAGTTGGGAAAAGGCGGTTGTTTCCAATCAGAGAAACTTCCTAGTTTGTGTATGCCTATGTTGTGGAAACTCAATTTTAGAAGTGTTTGTACCATGACATCATGGTTGCCAAGCTTATTTTGATGAGGTTGTCTCGCTTACTTCAGTTCACAAAGCTCGACGTTCCTTTTCCTCTAGTAGTGATGGGGTTTCTGGTATTTATGCCAAGCTTAATTTGTTGAAGTTAAGTACTCAAGATATGTTCAACTAGCTCATGACAGCTATTATATTAGACTGGTTGATGGATTTTTTGTTTAATATTTACACTCAATACTAAACTTAATTAACATCCTTTTAAGTGTGGCTGACAACAATATGAACCTTGTTCAGCTGTTTTTCTGAATAATATGTGTGGAACAAAACTAATTTAAAATCTTACTACTTTACATACTTATTTATACAAAAAAATTATCTAAATAATTTGTAGAATTAATTTACAGAATATTCAAAAGTAATGTAGCCTAAACTGTATTTTTTTATATCCATGCAATGTTCACAACGAATTGGATTAAGAACTATAGTTGATAAATTGTATAAAAGTACATTATTTGTTCAATGTTGACTACTAAAAAAGCTGATTTTTAGTTTTAAAATTTGTTCCAAAGGTAATTATCTCTTTGCATATCGTAATTTATAAATATATGGATTGAATTATCTTTAAATAAGACTGCTTAAGTTTAAAATTGTAAATCTATAAATAATAAATTTAACACTTTCTCTTTGTCTTTAAGAGTGATAGTCTTTGGTTATTAACTTACACATTTGAATATTATTTATTGTTTCCCTTAAGTTGTGTGTGTGTTTTTTTTAAATGCATAAAAAGTTCCTCGGCAGGTGAGGTTCATTGTGTATCTATATAATAGATGTAAATAAGAGCAAATGACGACCTTAAATTGCTTGTGAAAAGCTTATTAATGTACCTTCCAAGAGGGGATTTTCTAAAGATATTGGATTATTTGTAGCCATTTCTTTAATAGATTTCCAAGTTTAAGTTAAAGTCCTATTGTTTAGCTTGTAAAGCAGTATTTATGTGAGCTGATGTTGTTAATATTGTGAACAACCTTTTGTTGAAGAGGACTTTCTTCATTCTTTGATTCACTAAAAAAATTTAACATGTGTGTATTATTGGTGGGAGGGGGAGCGGGGGAGGGGGGTGGGGGAGAGACCTAGGGAAAGAGGGGGAAGGGAGAGGAAGTAGGAGGCTTTGGGTGGCAAATTCTGGCTTCCCGTGAATTTCGGCCAACAACCCCTCATCCGTCCCTCTCCCCCCCTCTCTCCCCGGGTCCCTCCACCCTCCTTCCCCTCCTTGATTTTTAAAGGAGGGTGGGGGGAGCCAAGGAGGGGAGGAGCGGGATGGAGGATGCTTCGGATGCTGAATTTTTGCTCTGCCACTGGATTCTGGTGCCAGTGCCGGTGCCGTACCCCCCACCCACCTTGACCCCGGGCTCTACAAGAGGAGGAGGAGACGGGGGGCAAGCATTTTTAAAAAAATTACATTTTAGTGGGGCTTAAGAAGCATCGCTACTTTTAAAAGGAAAATTGCATTATTAGCGACGATTTTAGTTGTGTTGCTAATAATGTATTATTAACAATGCTTATTTAAATTTTTGTTTTTTTATATTACTAGCGACATTTTTATAAAATGTTCTTAAAAAGTTTTAGCAACTCATGAAAAATGTTGCAAATATTTTCATATTTTTTAATGATATATTAAATATAAGCGACGCTTTGGAAAACTTTGTTGATAATGTATTATGAGCGATGATTTATAAGAAGCATCACTAATAATCTAATTCTTAGTGATGATTTTATCAATGTCACTAATAATCTTTTAAATAGAGACGGCATGCCAAGTGTCACTCATAATGAATTATTAGAGACACTTAAAAAGCACCTCTAATAATTTATTCTTAGAGACACTTATAAAAGAGTTGTTATTAATCTAATATTGTGACAAAAAAATAAAATGTTGCTAATAAGCAGGTGTGATAGGACTATTATAGTCGATTTTAGCTAATAGTCTTTTTTGTTGAAGTTATCCAAAGACGTCTTTCATCAAATGTAAGATAAATGCAAAATCAAAATATTGCATTGCATATGACAACTTACTGTCTTTATCCCTTGGATTTGGACTTGAACCATTCTCCAAAATAATGTCGAAAATATGAATAACAAAAGAGAACATTAATATAAAACTCCTCAATGTTCCATAGTGCGAACTGCAACATGTATCACTTGTTCATTTGAGAGTTACTTCTTGATTCAAACCTTTTTCACATAAAAAGTTCTTTGGTACATAATGCCTCAACAATTATGCTAACATTTATATCTCGAAGAGTATTATGACACTTGTGGCTCCCAGAATGTTCACCAAATTTTTTACAAGAATAAAAAGTAAAACAATTTGAATATGAATTTTTGCCACAATGGTTATAAAATGGGAACCAATTATCCTTCGTAATCAATATTTGGAGGCCATTAAACTCCCCCGTATATTACTAGCCCCACATTAACCTTGACCATGTAATCTTTCTAGGCTCAATCTGTGTTTAGGAAAAAATGTTTCAAATGCGGGTTCCACAGCGGGTCTCGCCCCTTAACTTTTTAGAAAATAGTCAAAAATTCAAAAAAAAATTAGAAAAATTTGAATTGACTTATGTAAATATAAAAACCATCAAAGTGAAAAGTTTTTTTATTAAAACCATATTTAACCACCTTAAATTTTAAAATAATTCAAAACTCGCCAAATTTAACATTAAGCACACAAGAACAACCAAACAAAATTAAATTAAATGGTTTAGGATTTAGGGATCTTACACTGAGATATTCCCCTCCTTACCTGGCAATAGGAGGGAGGGAGGGGGATTGCATGAAAGAAGGAGAGGGATAGGTGGGGGTGGGGAAGGGGAGAGAGGGGTGACACCAGATTTCCGGCAATGTCCTTCTCCTCTTCCCCCCCCCCCCCCCACAACTGAGGAAGCGGCTGGGGAGGGAGCCGGGGGAGGGGAAGAAGGGGGGGCAGAAAAGTTTGGCCAGGGGAATAGGTAGTGGAGGGTAGACTAGATCCAGGGGGCACTATTATGGATCCAGGCGGCAAGTGGCAGAATGGATCCTCTCTTGCAGGGGAGGGCAAGATTTGGGGCGGTGGGGACAGAATGAATCCTCTCCTACGGTGGGCAGACTAGATTTGTGGCTGTGGGGGCAAAGTGAATTCAGGGTGGCAGGCGGACTAAATCTTCTCCAGTGGGGGACAGAGTTGATCTTGGGCGGCGGGGTAGCATTGGGGGGCAAGGGGCTCAGAGGGGTGGACATGAAGCAAGGGAGGCAACTTGGAGAGAACAAAATTTTCACGCTTCATTTAAGCATTGCAAAAGCATCAATTTTTAAGATGCAAAGATAAATGCGTCTTAAGTATTCACATTTGTGACTTTTCGTTAAGTGTCGCATATATTTGATGTTTGCGACCCTTATGAATACGAGTCGCCAACAGTGCATCATTAGGGACACTTATTTATAAAGAGTCACAAATACTATTATTTAAACCCATTCCCCCTCTCCTCCCACTCTTCTTTCTCTCTCTCACCTCCCTCCACACTCTCTCACCCTCTCTCCCTCTTTCCTCTCTCTCCCTCTCTCGTCCCTCTCTCTTCCTCCTCTCTCTCCCTCTCCTTAATTTATAAATAGAAGATATGATAAAAAATTAAAATTAAATTCCTCCCTCTCTTTATACTCTCTCCTCTTTCTCTACACTCTTCCTTTCTACACTCTCTACTACTCCTCTCTCCCTCTCCCTCTCTATCTTTCCTCTCTTCTCTCTCATCCTCTTCTCTCCCTTCCACTCTTTCTCTCTAATCCTCTTTCTCCCTCTCCTTTCTCTATATATGCTCTCTTTCCTTTCTCTCTCTATATATTCAAAAATTAAATATATCTTCTCCCACTCTCTACTCTCTCCTCTAACTAGCTACACTCTCTCCCATCTCCTCACTATCTCTCTAATCCTCTTTCTCTCTCTCCTTTCTCTATATATGCTCTCTTTCCTTTCTCTTTCTATATATTCTAAAATTAAATATATCTTCTCCCACTCTCTACTCTCTCCTCTAACTAGCTACACTCTCTCCCATCTCCTCACTATCTCTCTTCTCCGAACTCTCTCTCTCCCTAACTCTTTCCCTCCCCTCTCTCATTTTGTCTCTCCCCTCTCCCTCTCTTTTCCCCTTCTATCTCCTTCTCTCTCTTCTCCACTCTCTCGATATCCTCTCTCTCATTTTTTTTCTCTCTCTCTATAATTTAAAATTAATAAAAAATAACTATAAGGTATTAGTCAAGCATAGGAATTTATGTTGCTAATATGCTTAGCGAAATATAAAAATATGTGTCACTAATAAGCTAGGTATTAGGCATGCATATTTTTATCCGTCGCTAATACTCTACGTATACTTGTATGCATCACCAATACCAAGAGTATTAGTGATGCATATTCATACGCATCGCAAATACATTTTATTTTTTTCATTAACTTTTAAAACAATTTAATGAAAAATCATAAAACACTAAAAATTCAATTTCACCCACTTTTTCTTTTTAGTCTCTCCTCTCGCTATCTACTCTATCTACTCTCTCTCCTCTATCTACCCTCTCTCTCTCACTCTCTCTCTCCCCATATCTCTCTCCCCTCCCTCTTTTTGTCTCTTCCCTCTCCCACTTTCTTCCCCTTCTATCTCTTTCTCACCCTCCACTCCCTCTCCTCTTTCTCTCTATATCCTTTCTCTCTCTATATATTTTAAAATTAATATAAATCAATTATAAGGTAATAGCAATGGGTAAGGAATTTGTGTCACTATTACACTAGGTATTAGTGACACCTAAAAATATGCATCGCTAATAACAATGGTATTAGCGAACTAATACATTTTATTTTTCATTAATTTTTTCTTAAAAATATAATACTCTCTCTTCTCTCTCACTCTCTTTTTCCCTATCTCTCTCCCCTCTCTCTTTTTCTCTCTCCCCTCCCACTCTTTCTTCCCCTACTCTCTACATTCTCTCTCCTTTTCTCTCTCTATGTATTTTAAAATTAATAAAAATAAATTATTAGGTAATCGCGATGTATTGGAATTTGCGTCGCTAATAGCTAGGAATTAGCAATGCAAAAAAATATGCATAGCTTATCCCAAGGGTATTAGCCACGTATACTCATATGTGTCACTAATATGAAAGGTATTAGCAACGCATACTCATACGCGTCACTAATACGAAGAGTATTAGTGATGCATATTCATATGCATAACTAATACGTTTCATTTTTTCATTAATATTTTAAATAAAAGATATAGTTAAAAATCATTAAAAAATGAAAATTAAATTTATCCCACTCTATGTGCTATCTCCTCTCTCTCCTCACTCTCTTTCTTCTCTCACACACACCTTTTCTCCCCCATCTCTCTCCCCTCTCTCTTTCTCTCTCCCCTCTCCCTCTCTTTCCCCCTTCTATCACTTTCTCTCTCTCTCTCCTCCCTCTGTATCCTCTCTCTCTCTTTCTCTCTTTTTTCTTTTCTTTGTTTTTTATTTTTAGCGACATTCGCATTTGAGCGACGTAATGGGTTACTTATTGTGACATTTATAACAGAATGTTGCAATACTTTGAATTTGCGACACTTAACATGCATCAAATTTTAAATGAAATGCAGGTGAAAGCACCATCGTTTCTTCCCATGAGTGGCTAGGCAAAATTTTCACTGGGCCAGCTTTAAATCCACGCCACCCCCATCTTCCTTCTACCACCTCCCTCCAATCCCTCAGTCAACTGGAACCTGGCCCACCCTCTCCCCTGTCACCACCCCTCCCTTCAGTTTTCCGCCAGCCACCCCCGCCTTACTGACTCACTTTTCAGCCACCCCTCTTCCGGTTTGTAAGACTAGAGGAGGGGGCTCTCGAGGCCGGAATCCAACTCCCCCTCTCCCTGGTCACCGCCTCTCTACGCAACCTACCCCCTTAATTTTTCTGCCCCTCGTCCAGTCTGTCGAACTGGAGGAGGAGGCTCTGGGGGCTGGAATGTGGCTCTGTGCAAGATTCCAGCTCCCTCTCCTCCCCACCCCTCGTCCCTCTCCCGAGTCACCCCCTCAACTCGTTCGCTTGTCACTCCCTAGTCATATTGTTCTCCCTCCTGCCACCACAGTGGCACCAGATCTGGCTCATTCACTGGATTCCGGTGCCACACCCATTGTCCACCACAGTTTCTTCCGCTGGCACCCCTCCAGTTATCCTGTCTATGAGGGGATTTTTTTTAAAAATTTTTAAAGCTCTTACTAATGCTTCCAAAAGTGTAGCTAATGGCTTTATCTATTTTTTTTATTCTTTTGACATTGTAGCAATGCATTTCAAAGTGTTGCTAATACACAAAAATTCTTTTTTAAATAAAATTCTTTCTTTAGTGCTACTTTTTAGAAGCGCCTCTAAAGACTATTTTTTATAATTTTTGAATTTTTTATTCCTTGAAAATAATTTTTTTATTATTGTTATTATTATCGACGCATATATAAGCATCGCTAATAAGATGTTTTTGATTTTTTGTTAAATGTTTTTTATATTAGTGACTCTTAATAAAGCATGGCTTATAACTAATTATTTGTGACATTAAGAATTATGCATCACTAATAATTTACTATTATCGACACCTTATTATGTGCCACAAAAGTAAAATAGTTATTGATAAAAGAATTAAAGTTTGTCACCCGAGGAACTTTGTTCTCCCTCCCCCGCCCCCAGCGATGCCCGATCTAGCACCTCCACGGGATTCCAGTGCCACCCCCATCGTCCACCCCAATCTCTTCCACTAGTGCCCCTCCAGTTCTAGAAGCATTGTTAAAGACTATTTTTTATAATTCTAAAATTATTTTTTATTAGCAACAATTACATAATTGGTTAAATATTTTTTTTATATTAGTGACTCTTAATAAAGCATTGCTAATAACCAATTAGTAGTTACACTTAGAATTATACATTGCAAAAGTAAAATAATTATTGATGCAAAAATAAAAGTCGCTAATGATCACATACTACTAGCGATGCTTTGTCTTAAGTATCACTAATGAGAATAGTAACTAAAGTTTTATCGACGCATTTAGCAATGCTTTGTAAGCATCTTTAATAAGCGTGACTTAGAGTACTAGTAAGGACGCTTAAAAGTGTCGCTAAGAGCACTTTTCATTGTAGTGACCACTTCATAAATACATTATCAAATTTGAAAAGTGACTTGTATTACATAGCTTTTGTGTGGAGCTAGCGGTTGGACTTTATTGGTAATGGGAGAGTAACATTTTTTCATAGTCATTATGCATTTCTTTACAACAAATTACATTGTATTATGTTAAATTGGAAATATTGATTGTGCTTTTAAATTATGTCTTCCCAACAATTGACTGTACTAGGAAAACTAAGTATTCTAGTTGAAAACAATGTATTTTAATGTCCACTCACATCATGTGGAAAACTTTATACTTCTAGGCTAGCTAATTTTTAAACTTTAGGGCTTTTAGGATAGTAAAAGGATAAATCCTCAAACCTTTAATCTTCTAGATTTGTTTTAGTTGCATAAATGTGTTGAGATTAACATCACATATAAGACGGTGGATTCTCCTTTAGGATGTCATGAGCATACTGCTCATATATTTCCCAACACATTCTTTATCTAGGCCTTGCGAGTACTTTTAAGCCTTGTTAGCTTATTATTTAATCAGATATAATTTTAATCTTATCCAACCAATGTTTGATGCATAAGACTATATCCCACCTTCAGAAAATAAATCGGGAACCACTTTACTTATTAGTCCAAGTAAACTTCGACCTAGAGAAATCAGCATCCAAAGCAACTTCCTGATTGACAACTTTGATGCATAAGAGTCCCGCAAGGAGAAAATGGCCAAGACTGAGGGAGTAGACAACGTAGTGGAGGGTGTGGTCACCGTTAGAGATTTGGAGGGGCGCATGTACATGTCTGGCCTGCCTGATCCGGACCTCTTAGAATAGAAAGCTGAGGCAGGAGCCGGTTGAGCAACTTCCTAAAAACATATTTTAGGAAGTTTTTCCCCCGGGCAAACCAAAATAGTCAATTTTGTAAGCAACAATTCGAGGAGAATGCTGTTGGCGTTCAATAATCAAAGGATCCCATGATGGCAGTAACAATATTTGAAGCAACTATCTCAACCAAATTTAAATTCGGGATATTCAAGAATATCACAGACCCGTTCTTGAGCGTTGTCATCGTCTGGCGATACTGGTTGCCAAAATATTTCCATCTCTTAATGGGCCAGTATAGGTTTTACTCTCTCTCAAGGGCACATGACCATTTGTAGTTAGTTGCTCATTAACAATTAAACCAACTGTACAAGAAGAAGGCCCCGGCAACCAAGGATGTCATCAGCCGGCTGGCGCAGTACTGCGCATATATGAACCAGCAGGGCCCTGTTTGGCCTTCTGTGCGTTAGTTCTTGTCAGTTCTTTGCGTGTAGTCTCCTCTGGTAAGTCAGGAGCAGTTTCCTGCGCAACAGTTACCCTTGTGCAAGAGGCAAGGTCTTCTTTTGTCAGTTCTTCCCTGGTGCAAACTAGAGAAGAAGTTCCCTGCGTGGTTTGCTGCCCAACAGATCTACTAGTGCAAGAGACAGGGTCTGCTGAGCAAGGAGATGACGAGTCACGTGGTTTCTTGCACTTCTTGGTTGCTTCTTCAGCCGGCAATGGTGCCGCCAAGCCATAGTTTGGCTGGTGAAAATGAGTTGGGGTAGAGGGGTCTGGGGTCTGGCGAGGGTGCAAAAGCATGTACGAGGGCCACATTGGAGATCGCTGCTGGATGAGGGCCACCTTGCACAGATCCAATGAGGATGAAGAGTGACCGGTCGGGCTAACAAATCCTCGCAGGGATCTGATAGAGGGATCTTTACATTTCGTAATTTATAAATATATGGATTGAATTGTCTATAAATAAGACTGCTGAAGTTTTAAAATTGTAAATCTATAAATAATAACTTTAACACTTTCTCTTTGCCTTTAAGAGTGATATTCTTTGGTTAATAACTTACACATTTGAATATTATTTATTGTTTCGCTTAAGTTGTGCGTTTTTTTTTATAAAAATGCCTAAAAAGTTCCTCAGCAGGTGAGGTTCATTGTGTATCTATATAATAGATGTAAATAAGAACAAATGACAACCTTAAATTGCATGCGAAAAGCTTATTGATGTCCCTTCCAATAGGGGATTTTCTAAAGATATTGGATTATTTGTAGCAATTTTTTTAAAAGATTTCCAAGTATAAGTTAAAGTCTTATTGTTTAGCTTGTAAAGCACTAGTTATGTGAGATGATGTTGTTAGTATTGTGAACAACTTTTTGTTGAACTAGACTTTCTTCATTCTTTGATTCACTAAAAAAATTTAACCTGTGCGTATTACTGGTGGTAGGGGGAGGGGGGTTGGTGAGAGACCCTGGGAAAGAAGGGAGAGTGGGAGGAAGTAGGAGGCTTTGGGTGCCAGATTCTGGCTTCCCGTGGATTCCGGCCCCCAACCCCCTCATCCATCCATCCCTCCCCCCCTCTCTCCCTGGGTCCCTCCACCCTCCTTCCCCTCCTTGATTTTCAGAGGAGGGTGGGGGGAGCTAGGGGGGGGGGGGAGCGGGATGGAGGAGGAGGCTTCAGATGCTGAATTTTGGCTGTGCCGCTGGATTCCGGCACAGCCATGTACCCCCATCGACCTCGACCCCGGCCTCTGCAAGAGGAGGAGAAGACAGGGAGCAAGCATTAAGAAAAATATTGAAATATAAGGTAAAAAAATGGCTCCACTCCTTAGAATCAGACACCATTACAACATAGGCACAAATACAACAAGAGTTCTTCAAAAAGTATTTCCCCATAAGCATGACCAACAAAATAAGAAAGGCCAAAACTACTTTTTCTCAATTTCCCACCGAACAGTTCTATGAGAGTTGGGATAGACTTAAGGACCTTCTTATGAGGTGTCCCCATCATGTTTTCCCTAAGTGGAAATCAGTGCAATGCTACTATGAGGGTCTTACCTAACGAAATTGCCACCTTGTCGATGTGCGTTGTGAAGGTACCATTTTGTTGAAAAATAAAAGTTAAGCATAGCAACTTTTTTAGAACTTGAGTGAAAATTCCCTTCAACATACTGCATTGAATAGAGACGATAGATGACAATCCACCTTGAACACTGCCCCCTCTAAGGATGGCTTGTATGAAGTGAAAAACCTATTAGACCTCTCTTCTGAAGTTGATAATTTGAGTAGGAAGCTAGACCTCCTTATGACTTCAACCCATCAATCCACTCCTTTCACTCAAAATACATGCATGATATGTCTTAGCCCAACCCATACTATCATAGAGTGCCCCTCTCTCTCTCAATTCTTTGAGCTTGTTTAAGACCATGTTAATGTCACTCAATCCATCCCTAGGGTTGAGAACAATATGTTTTCAAACGCATACAACCCTAGGTAGAGGAATCACCCTAACATTTCCTGGCAGACACTAAACCAAGGGGTTATGGGCAACCAATCCCTGGGTAACTATTCCAAGTTCTACTAGTCCCTATCCACCAACATCAAGTGCAACCCATGTATGCCCAATCTAGTATGAGTCTGAGTTTTGAAGAGAAGGTCTTGTGTGCCCTACAAGGCCTTCAATCTCAATCCCAACTCTTACACTCTCAAGCACAATCTATCAAGAAGCTAGAAGCTCAAATTGGACAACTAGCCATTGCTATAAATAAGTGAGAGATGAGTACGTTGCCAAGTCAGCCCTACAAAACCCAAAAGGTCAGTTTGGAGTAGAGGGAGTCTCTTCCTCTAATGAACAAGTTCAATCTAGAAGTATCCTTAGGAGTGGTAGCCACATTGACAATCAGGTTGGGGTGATTCCATGGGTACCATGAATGAGGAGTTAGAGAAGCCCAATCCTAATGAGCTACTCGAGTTAGAGAGTGAGCCAAAAGCAAGAAGTTTGTTTCTCTTTCCCCTTCCTCTCACTACAACAAAAAAGGCTATTAACGATGCTTTCAAGTGTTACTGATAGTCATTTAAGTATCACTGATAACTTTTAACATTGCTATGTCGATAAAAAATGTCACTAAATACGTAGATAAAAATGGAATCGCTATTGCTAATTAGCGATGCTTAAGATAAAGCATCACTAATAGTCTTTTATTAGCATCGTTTACTTTTGTGCCACTAATTATTATTTTTTTGCGACAATTTATTAAGTGTTGCTAATAGTCTATTATTAGCAACGCTTAAATTTATGCATCTCTAATAATTAATTATAAGCAACACTTTATAAAAAAAATCATTAGTGATGCTTGTCTATGCGTTGCTGATAATAAAAATAATTAAATTATTAGCAATGCTTATATAAGCATCTAGAATAAGAAAATTTTCAAAAAATTAATAAAAAATCATTAGCAACGCTTTTAAAAAGCGTCCCTGATAAAAATATTTTAAAAAATAAAAAAGGTTATTATTGTATTAGCTACGCTTTTTTAAGGGTCACTAATAAGAAAATATTTTTAAGAAATAATAATAAAACTATTAGCAAACCTTTATAAAGCATCACTAGAAAATAAAAATTAATAAAAAATGGTTATTAGCGACACTTTTAAAAGCATCGCTAATATAAAATTAAAAATTAAAAAAATCCCATTGGTAATGGTGGGATTTTGAGCATAGGTGCCGGAGTTTGGCAGGAGAAGCTACCCCGGATCTATAGCCCGTTCTCCTCGGATTGGAAAGGGAGTAGGGAGTGGGTGAGTGTCACGCCCCATAACCCGCCCGACCCGAGCCGAACCTAGTCCAAAGAACGATCGAAGCGCACGGGGGTGACAAGTTATTAAATTGTGAAAGACTTAACCCCTCTAGCGAGTGAATTATACATACAGAGTTACACATCACTTAATCTTTGTGGAAGAGAAATAAGTAAAAGTATAAAGGACTTTAACTCTGAAATAGTTTTCAAGTCTCAACCCACAAACTTAGAAAAATAAGCCAACAAATATGGCTCAAATCATAAAGTCATAAACAGGTCTAAAACCACAACGGTTACAAAAGTCTGGGATAAAGTCAACCAAATATAATATTCTAACAACATAGCAGAATAAACCAGAAAAGATAGTAGGTCTCTACACTCCCATGCCTACTCCAAACCACTCTCCAACTATTCCTCATATAGAGGATCTTGATCGATTGCATGTTGCACCACGCAGCCCCAAAACAAAATACAAGAAAGTGGGGATGAGTATAAAGTCAATAAGGTTTTGCATGCTAAAACAGTAAATAAAAAATTAATTGTAGCATATCAACATGGTCTATCACATCAATAAATCATATAACATCCCAATTCTGATTACTTTCCGTTATCATAACCATACTTACCCCTAAGTAATTATCCTACATGAAAGTATTTCTAACACACTATTCATAGCACGAATAATCACATTATAGCGTAAACATCCATCCTACACGAAGAGTGTCTTTAGCACATCATACATATCTATGCATAGCCATTCTCCTTCATAACCATTCCACCTACATGAGAAGTGTCTCTAACACACAATCACACCATGCATATCAATCATATTTAACCTGCATGAGAAGTGTCTTTAACACACAATCACATTATGCATATCTATAACATTCAACCTGCATGAGAAGTGTCTCTAACATATAATTACATTATGCATATCGATAAACAGAGAGAATAAGCCTGCTCCTCAAGGCTGAAGCCCTCGAGCAATCCCATATCAAATAGACCTGTTCCTCAAGACTAAGACCCTTGAGAAATCCCTACCCATCAAGCCTAAACTCCCAAGCAGCTCTGCTTGTCAAGACCGAAACCCTATGCAACAACATATGGTAATCCGGTGAACTCAGACAAACCAGCTAGATTCTCAGGGTCCATATAATCTCAATAGTTTGGTCTCCATATAAGATTGCTGCTCTTCTCAACCCGGAGAGGAAAACCATTCTTTAAGGGACATAAAACCCCATCCTTTTGGACATAAAACCTTGTCCTTTCGAATGTAAAATTATATCGATAAGCCTCCGATTGATTATCCAGGCAAATAATATTACACAATTGCATCCAACCGATCAACCATAGCTAATCTCGATATTGTAAATCTATCTCATAATACATGCAACATGGTTCATACGTGAGCAATAATTATATGAGTTAAAATTCATAAAACATGCTCCCATTAGCCACACATGCATCTTTTCTAACCATAAGTGTCAACATTCACCATAATTACCCCCATATGTGCATGTACATAGTAGAAACATTCAATTCAAAGCATATGGACATGCATTGTGAACAACCCATCAACATACTACACATGTTAATTAATATCTAATCATGGCTCCTTACTGAAAAAAATCATGGGTGAAAAGCATTGAAAAACCTAATTCAAATCAAGTACAACCTCATGCTATACTTAAGTAAGTATATTCATTTTTACACTTAAATCTAGACTTGACACCATCATTCACTTATATTTTAATCATAATACGTGAAGGCATACAAATACATTTTCATGCTATAACCTTGCTGAAATCATAGTTAAAATATGAAGAATCACTCAACATGGATTCAAGATAATAAATCATAACATGCTTAAATGAATAACATGTAATTCACTTAATGCTTAAACATCATTATATCTTCCAACATCAAATTCATGCCCTTCCAATAGCTCTTCGTAACATAAATTACTCATCAAAATCATAGAAAATAGTAGTTAAGTGGAAAAACACAAAAATTAGCAAAATAACAACAAATAGCCAAACTACTATGTTGGCATTCGAACACCCTACAGGGCCGTTCGAACGCCATAACTACATTATGGTTCGTCTTCTTCCTTTCAAACCCAAAACCAAAAATGCACATATCTATCTTAAACCTTCAAATCTCACTCCCAAACTTCATAATAATGAAATCTAAGTTTAGGAAATAGGAAATCTAGTCATCTATCCAAAAAAGTATGAAGAAATTACAAAAAAAGATTAAGTTTTTCTTAATCCACCATTAAAGCTCAACTCCAAGCAAACCCACATAAAACTCCACCAAACTAAAAATTTGAAATAATAGACCTATTTAAGATGAAAACCCTTACCTTCAATGTGCTTCTTGACTTAAAATCGATGCTCTAACTCCTTGAAAATCCTACCCACAATAGGGTTTTGTTAATCCTTACATAAATCTGCTTAAAAATGCCTAAATTACTTGAAAACTTGTAGATCTAGAGTTTATTGAGTTTAAAATCTAAATTACTTTCATATAGGTTTGAAATAGAGGTCAAAATTAGAAGCTTTAAGGGCAAAAATCAAGATTAATCCTTGTTAAAAGAAGAGATTTAGAAAGTTTAGGAGAAACATTAGGTAATTAATAGAAAATCAAGCTAATCTTTACCTCAATCACCTTTCTTTCTTCGAAAATATGGATTAGGGCTATCTAAGCTCCAGATCTCAGCCATTCCCAATTGGAAAAATGGTTGTGTCATTCTATTTATAGTAGGCATTAGGGTAGACATAATAAGAATGTGGCATATAAATAGAATTTAACACTAAAAATAAAAAACTTATTTATTTTAAGCCCAAATTGATGTGTAAAAATTTTGAAACCTTTACTTACTATCATAATATGTTTTTAGGGTTTCATGAGACCCATCATCCCAATTTCAAATGCGGGGCCACGGCGGGTCCCACCCCTTAATTTTTAAAAAAATAGTCAAAATTTTAAAAAAAATTAGAAAAATTTGAATTGACTTATATAAATATAAAAAACCATCAAAGTGAATTTTTTTATTAAAACCATATTTAACCGCCTTAAATTTTAAAATAAGTCAAAACTCACCCAATTTAGCATTAAGAAAAGAAGAACAACCAAATAAAATTAAATTAAATAGTTTAGGATTTAGTGATCTTACAACGAGATCTTCCCCTCCTTGTTCGGCACCGGGAGGGAGGGAGGGGGATTGCATGAAAGAGGGAAAGGGATAGGTGCGGGTGTGGAAGGGGAGAGAGGGCCCCCAAAACTGAGGAAGCGGCTGGGGGAGGGGAAGAAGGGGGGCAGAAAAGGGTGGCTGGGGGAATAGGCAGTGGAGGGTAGACTGGATCTAGACAGGGGTGGAATGGATCCAGGGCTGCGGGGGCGATCTAAATCTGGAGCAGTAGGGGACGGTGGGTTCATAATGGATCCTCTCGTATGGTGGGTGGACTGGATTTGTGGCAGTGGGGGCAAAATGAATTCAGGGCAGCAGGCGGACTAGATCCTCTGGTAGGGGACAGACTTGATCTTGGGTGGCATCGGAGCAGTGGGGGACGGGGGGCTCAGAGGGGTGGCAGGGCAAGGTTGAGTGCACAAAGGATGCAGGGGTGGATGGGCGGCAATCAGAATGCCTACGAGGGCAGGAGGAGCGGAAATGAAGCAAGGGAGGCAACTCGGAGAGAATAAGACTGCGCAGCAAAATTCACCTATGGGAAAATATATATTGCCAAATGGGTGATTTTGCCCGTGCAATAGAAATATCGGCAGCATGGGTGATTTTGCACATTCAGTGAAAATATCACCCGCAAGGGTGATTTTGCATGTGCAGTCAAAATATCAACCCCAAGGGCAAAATTTTTGCCCGCACAAGCAATTTTTGCAACATGTTCTTAATAACAATGCTTGGGAAGCGTCGTAAATAATAATTATTTGTTACGCTTCCTTTAAGCATTGCAAAAGTAACAATTTTTAAGATGCTAAGTTAAATGGGTCTTAAGTTTTCATATTTGTGACGTTTTGCTAAAGGGTTGCAGATATTTGATATTTGTGACCCTTATGAATACGAGTTGCCAACAACGCATTATTAGGGACACTTATTCATAAAGAGTCACAAATACTATTATTTAAACCCATATCCCCTCTCCTCCCTCTGTTCTTTCTCTCTCTCTCACCTCCCTCCACACTCTCTCTCCTCTATTTCCCTCTCCTCCTCTCTTTCTCCCTCTCCTTAATTTATAAATATAAGATATAATAAAAAATTAAATTCCTCCCTCTCTTTACACTCTCCCCTTTCTCTACACTCTTCCTCTCTACACTCTCTCTCCCTCTCTCTATCTTTCCTCTCCTCTCTCATCCTCTTCTCTCCCCTCCACTCTCTCTCTAATCCTCCTTCTCTATCTCCTTTCTCTGTATATGCTCTATCTCCTTTCTCTCTCTATATATTCTAAAATTAAATATATCTTCTCCCTCTCTCTACACTCTCCTCTAACTAGCTACCCTGTCTCCCATCCTCTCCCTCTCCTCACTATCTCTCTTCTACCTTACTCTCTCTCTCCCTATCTCTTTCCCTCCCCTCTCTCTTTTTCTCTCTCGCCTCTCCCTCTCTCTTCCCCTTCTATCTCCCTCTCTCTCTCCTCCACTCTCTCTATATCCACTCTCTCCTTTTTCTCTCTCTCTCTCTATATTTTTAAATTAATAAAAATAAATTATAAGGTATTAGTGAAGCATAGGAATATACGTCGCTAATATGCTTAGCAAAACATAAAAATATATATCACTAATAATCTAGGTATTAGGCATGCATATTTTTATCCATCTCTAATACAAAGAGTATCAGCGACGCATACTCATATGCGTCACCAATACCAAGAGTATTAGTGATGCATATTCATACGCATCACTAATACATTTCATTTTTTTCATTAACTTTTAAATAAAAATATAATAAAAATCTTACAAAAATAAAAATTTAATTTCTCCCCCTCTTTCCACTCTCTCTCCTCTCTCTATCTACCCTCTCTCTCCCCGCATATCTCTCCCCTCCCTCTTTTTGTCTCTTCCCTCTCCCTCTTTCTTCACCTTGTATCTCTTTCTCACCCTCCACTCTCTCTCCTCTTTCTCTCTATATCCTTTCTCTCTCTATATATTTTAAAATTAATATAAATTAATTATAAGTTAATAAAAATGGGTAGGAATATGAGTCACTAATACACTAGGTATTAGCAACACCTAAAAATATGCATTGCTAATAACAAGGGTATTAGCGAACTAATACGTTTTATTTTTCATTAATTTTTAATTAAAAAATATAATAAAAAATCTTAAAAAAATAAAAATAAAATTCCCCCTCTATCTATGTAGTCTCTCCTCTCTCTATCTACCCTCTTTCACTCATCCTCTCTCTCCTCACACTCTCTTCTCTCTCACACACTCTCTCTCCCCTTTCTTTCTCTCTCCCCTCTCCCTCTCTCTTCCCCTTCAATCTCTCTCTCTCCTCCACTCTCTATATCCTCTCTCCTTTTTCTCTCTCTATATATTTTAAAATTGATAAAAATCAATCATAAGGTAATAGCGACGCATAGGAATATGCTATCTTATTAGCAATGCCTAAAAATATATGTTACTAATAATATGAGTATTAGTGACACATATTCATATGTGTCACTAATACGTTTTATTTTTTGATTAATTTTTAAATAAAAATTTTAAAAAATTAAATTTCTCCCTCTCTCTACTCTATCTAGCCTCTCACTCTCTCATCCTCTCTCTTGACACTCTCTCTCTTCAATCACTCACATACACACATTCTGTCCCTATCTCTCTTTTTTTCTCTCCCCTCTCTCCCTCTCAGTTCCCCTTCTATCTCTTTCTCTCTCTTCCCCACTCTCTCTTTCCTCTCTCTCTATATCCTCTCTTTCCTTTTTTTCTATATATATATATATATTTTTTAAAATTAATAAAAATTAATTATAAGCTATTAGAATGCATAAGAATATCCGTCGCTAATATGTTACGAATTGGTGACGTATATTCTTATGCATCGTAAACTCGTATGTGTCACCAATACCTAGAGTATTAATGACACATTAATATTCATTACTAAAACAGCTAATTCTTTTATTAACTTTTAAATAAAAAATATAATAATAAATATTAAAAACATAAAAATTAAATTTCTCCCTCTTTCTACTCTCACCTCTATCTATCTACCCTCTTTCTCATCCTCTCTCTCCTCACTCTCTCTCCCCCTATCTCGCTCTCCCCTCTCCCTCTCTCTTCCCCTTCTATCTCTTTCTCACCCTCTACCACTCTCTCTCCTCTTTGTCTCTATATCCTCTCTAGCTTTTTTCTATTTATATTTTTTTAAATAAATATAAATTAATTATAAGGTAATAGCAATGCGTAGGAATATACAACGCTAATAAACTAGGTATTAGTGACGCCTAAAAATATGCATCGCATACATTTCATTTTTTAGCGAACTAATACATTTCATTTTTTTCATTAATTTTTAAAAAATTTCTCCCTCTCTCTCTACGGTCTCTCCTCATTCTATCTACCCACTTTCTCTCATCCCCTCTCTCTCCTCACTCTCTCTTTCTTCTCTCTCACACACACTCTCTCTCCCTATCTCCCTCTCCTCTCTTTTTCTCTCTCCCCTCTCCCTCTCTCTTCCCCTTCAATCTCTCTCCCTCAATAACATGGTTATTACCAACGCATACTTGTACACATCACTAAAACGTTTTATTTTTTATTAAATTTTAAATAAAAAATATAATAAAAATCTTAAAAAAATTAAATTAAATTTCTCACTCTCTCCTATCTCTCTCTACCCTCTCTCTCATCCTCTCTCCTCACTCTCTTTCTTCTCTCTCTCACACACCCTCTCTCCCCCATCTCTCTCCCCTCTCTCTTTCTCTCTCCCCTCTCCCTCCCTTTTCCCCTTCTATCTCTTTCTCTCTCTCTTTGTAGATTTTAAAATTAATAAAAATTAATTATAAGGTAATAGAGATGCATAGGAATATCCTTCAATAATTTCGCTAGGTGTTAGTGACGCCTAAAAATATGCGTCACTAATAACAAGGGTATTAGCGACCTTGTTATTAGCGATGCGTACTTCTATGCATCACTAATACCAAGAGTATTAGTGACCCATATTTATATGCTTCACTAGCACATTTTATTTTTTATTATATTTTAAATTTAAAATATAATAATTTTTTTTCAAAAAATTTAAATTAAATTTCTACTTCTCTCTATTCTAGCATCCTATCTCTCCTCTCACTTACACTAAGAGTATTAGTGACACATATTCATATACAAACTAAATTTTTTTATTTTTTTATTAAATTTTAAATAAAAATATAATAAAATATCCTAAAAAATTAAAATTAGGTTTCCCCCTCTCTATCTAGCTACCCTCTTTCCTCACTACTCTCTCTCTCCCCACTCTTTCTCGTCTCTCCTCACTCTCCTTCCTCTCTCTCCTTCCTCTCTTTCTTTCCTCTCTCTCTCCTCACTCTCTCTTCTCTCTCACTCTCTTTCTCCATATCTCTCTCTCCTCTCTCTTTTTCTCTCTCCTCTCCCACTCTCTCTTCCCTTACTCTCTACATCCTCACTCCTATTTCTCTCTCTATGTATTTTAAAATTAATAGAAATAAATTATAAGGTAATAGAGACATATAGGAATTTGCATTGCTAATAGTTAGGTATTAGCAATGCATAAAAATATGCATAGCTTATCCCAAGGGTATTAGCCACAGATACTCATGTGTCACTAATACCTAGGATATTAGCGACGCATACTCGTATGCGTCATTAATACAAAGAGTGGTAGTGATGAAAGTTAGTGATGTAGATTCATATGCATCACTAATACATTTTATTTTTTCATAAATATTTTAAATAAAAGGAATAGTTAAAAATCTTTAAAAATCAAAATTAAATTTCTCCCATTCTGTGTACTATCCCCTCTCTCTATCTACCCTCTCTCTCATCTTCATTCTCTCTCTTCACTATTTATCTCCTCTCTTTACATTCTCTCCTCTCTCCTTACTTTATCTCCTTCCTATCCCTCCTCGTTCACACTCTCTCTTTTATTATAAATTATATTTTACTATTAATAAGAAAATTTAAATAAAATATATTAACAAAAAAATTTCACTAGCACTAATATTTTTTATTTTAATTTTTTATTATTGAAATGTAATAAAAATTGACAAAAAATATAAATTAAATTTCCCCCTCTCTTTCTTCTCCCTCTCTCTTCTCTCTCTCCTCACCTTCTCTCTTCTCTCTCTCCTCACCTTCTCTCTTCTTTCTTTCTTCATGCTCTCTCTCTAGCTACTCTCCCCTTATTCTCTCTCTTCTCTCTCTCCTCTCCTCTCCTCTATCTCTCTCTTCCCTCTCTCTCTCTCCTCTGTCTCTCTCCTCTCTCTACACTCTCTCTCCTATATATCTCTCTCCTCTCCTCTATCTCTATGCTCTCTTCTCTCTCTCCTCACTCTCTCTCCTCTCTCTCACCTCTCTTCTCTCTCTCTATGCACTCTATCTTCCCTTGATCTCTCTCTTCCTCTCTCTCCTCTCTCCTCTCACCTCTCACCTCTCTCTCCTCTATTCTATTCTCCCTTTTCCTATCTTCCCTCTTCACTCTCTCTTTTATAATAGATTATATTTTCACTCTCATAAACATGTGTAAATGTGAGCCCCAACAGTGAGGAGTGGAGATATAGTAAAGGACTTTTATTTACTAATTATTACATATTTATTATATATAAAAATAATAAATTTTAAATAAAATTATATTACCTTTGAGAATTTTGTTTTATTTATTTATTATTATTTACTATTTATTATATATACAAATAGTAAATATTAAATAAAATATAATATATTTAAGATGATTATTTTAAAATATTTTAATATTTTTTATGACATATTTATTAACTAAATAAAATTACTTAATAAATCTATTAGTTACGCATTTTTAAAAGTGGTGTTAATAATATAACTATTAGTGACGCTTGTAAGAAACCATTGCTATTATTAACATTATTTTGGATGATTGTAAAAAGTGTCACTAATAGTTTTAAATTTTTTATTTTTTTATTTAAATTTATAATTATTAGTGAAGTGTTAAAACCTTTGTACTCGAATGCACAAATCTATACCTCATGTGTCTAAGAAGGACTTTCTCATGGAGTAATTTAGCTCTTTATTAAAATATGACATGCCACCTAAATTCAAGGACTCAGGAATCCCTATTATTTCTTTTGTCATAGGTGATCACTCAATAAGACACTTCTTGACCTTGGTTCCTCCGTTACTCGGTGCATGAGAAACTAGGGTTAGGCGTCTTGCAACCTACATTAGTTACCTTGCAGCTAGCCTACCATTCCATGCATAAACCTCGAAGAGTCATTCAGGATGTCTTAGTAAGGATTGACAAGTCCTTTTCCCTTGTTGATTTTATTGTCTTAGAAATGGACCCATTGCCAACTCCACACATTAAAACCCTATCAAGAAGAAGTGGTCAGTGATCAAGCTTGTATCTGATGTCAACCTTCTTTGGCATACACAGGTCTACAAGCTTATCAAGATTTGTTTGATGCCGATTGAGTAGGCAATCACTCTGATATGCAATCTACAACTGGAACTATCACACCCCAACACACCCTCCTCAACCCAAACCCAGTCTAAGGAGATAAGATCAAGCACGATGAAGTAAAAAAACTAACCCAATAGGCTAGGTCAAAGTACACAACACGTGCCCTTTGTGCAAAAGTAAATAACTGAATGTAAAAAAAGTAATTAAAGTCTTAGTCGAACATATTGCCTATATTATCTCATAATATGGTATTCACAAGCCTAAAAGGCTACAACATATCTAACCAACAAAAGCAATGTATAAATATGTAAAATAATAAGGTTTTAATACCAAACATGAATCTATCTCATAATAAAATGGCTAGTCCACTCTTTCTAAGTGAATCTACTCATCGCCTCCATGCTCACAAAATAACTTATTCTGAACACCTATATGGCACAAATATACAATTTCAAAACAAAAACAACACAACAAGGGGTGGGCTTATCTAAGTAAGGGTTTTAAATAAACATAGAGCTTATATTAACATCACAATATAATCCTAAAGAATCATGGAATTAGCCTCATGCAAAATGATTTAAACAACATAAGCACACATTGTCCAACCTGTGAAAATCATCTCATTCATGCAACACATATCATCAAACAACACCTTTGCATTATGATCTTTATTATATTTCATAATCACAAGCGTGCAACTAGTATATTTATTCAAATCTCATAATCTATTTACATGTTGCATGAACAAGTAATATAATTCACATTTATCCTGCATATCTAAGTATAACAGTCCACATTTATCCTACATGTTCAAGTATCATCATTCCTTACACAATGGTGCAAATATAAACATCTAATCCATATGCCACATGTACAAATACCACTATAAATATTTCTCGAAAAGAAATCAACCTACTCACCCTTGCCAAAGCAAAAGAAGAGCAACTCACCTTAAAATTTGTAAAAGGAAGTCTGAATTCCTATAAAGGAAGACTTGAGCAATTTCAGTAAATCCTAATAGGAAATTACCTTTGGTAAGCTGGTGCACACGGACATATTAATATAAATTATTTAGTTCAGAAGGTCACATTGGTTTCTCTCATTATATCAAATCCACTCATCTCACCTAAGGAAGAAATGTGCCCTCAAATAGCCACAAAACTATCCATAGGACAAATGACCCCCCCAAAAGGAACATAAAACCAGCAATTAAATCTCCTGTATGAGTAATCTAAAAAAATCATGACACCCAATCAGTTAATTAGAATTAATCATGACTTAATAAAATGTTTTCCTAATGTATGCAACATGATACAAATGTGTATAATGTTTAATGTATACAAGCATAAGTAAACATACTATAATCCTATTACACATGAAATATGATACATATGTGGCAATTAATGTTATGTAAACATGGTTCATATATAATTAAAGTGACTTATGCAAGCATTCATACTCTCTCATGGTTTTAATCTACTAGAGTTATGGACTATACTTGAAAAAAGATCGAAATACAGCTTTAAGACAAGTAGGTCATTATACTAAGCATAAACATGCATAGTCATCTCTATAATTAAGCTAAGCGCATAGAACATGGTTCATACCTAAATAATTTAGCATTTATAAGTATTTATAGTTCATCCTAGTCATAATCTACAAGAATCATGATATAAGCAAGAGGAAATGGTCAAAATTCAACTAAAAATGAACATATATCCAAAAAAAGTACAGCTGATTGTTTTGCCATGCAAATGACTTGGCAGCCCAAAACTACATAACAATCATCTTCTTCATGTCAAAACCAAACATTCGTTATTCCAAAAATCCATAAAAAATGCTCAAAACTTTATGGAAGCTCATTTATTTGTTATCTAAATATAAAATATGAATCTAGTATTTCTCATGCTTAAGCATTCAAAAACAACATCAAATTATTTATATTAGAAGAATCATAGTAACCAATCAAAAAGCTTTAAGAACTTGAATCTACCCATATTCATGTGCCAAATGTAGGAAAACCTCTTCAAATGAAAATGCCTTACCTCTAATCGGATTGATCTCCAAGCTCAAGAATCCCTTCCCACAAGTGAGGGTTTTTTTATTAGTCTTAACTAAAAATCTCAATTTTTTCTACCAAAATAGGCTCATAATCAACAAATAGGCAGTAGATTCAAGAATTCGTTGTGTTAGAAACGAAAATCACTAGATTTATGGCTTCAAATCAAGATAAAGAAATGAACTTGACGGAATTAAACCTATAATCCTTACAAAAAAGTTGAAACATGGGATTAGTAAAGAAAAAATAAAAGGATTAAAGAAGGATGAAAAGAATTTTACTTGAAGATAAAATTTCCTCTTTCAAAATGGGGGTAGAGCCCTTTTAGATCTTACCGATCTCAACCCTTCCCTTAATGGGAAAGGGGTAGGGTTTGCTATTTATAATCCAAGATCTCTAACTTCAACCCCGTTTTATTTCCTATTTAGTTATGTGATATTATGCAGTTTTGCTTAAATTGTCAGTTAACTTGATTTTGGGGTTAGGGATTACTAATTATGGTTTACAAAGGTTTCTTTGCATTTTTAAAGTTTTAATATTAAACTTGATTTATTTATTTTTTATAGATTTTATTATAATTTTTCTAAATTAAGGATGTGGACCCCACCATGGGGCCTACATCTTTGATGGGAAGACGCGTGACCCACATATAATAAGTCATTTATTGGGCTAAAAAATAACTTTTTGGGCTAAGAAATGGCCCAAAAAGTCTTGAATGAACCAATAAGTGTATATTAGATCTTAAAAATGAAATTAACCAAACCCAAGCCCGTTTAAATTGTAAAGTAAAATTCAATGGCCCAAGAAGTTCCGTCTAAGATAGATGTGTCCAAAGGTGTGGCCCCCTTCTTTGATTAAATAATTTAAATAAAAAATAACATCAAATTGTGAAAATAGTGGATTAACCTAAACACTAATGTTTCTAAACTAAAAAAAAAAACTTAAGAAATTCATAATTAAACTAACCCTCAACCTAAAGAAAATCAAATCAAATTGAAAATAAATAATTTTTATGCTAATTTGAACGTATTAAAATTAACATATCTTACAAAAACCTGCATTTTTCTTGCTCTTAACCCCTTCACTTGGTCTGCCAAGAAATAAACAATTATTGCCAAAGTTATCTACCGAAGCTAATTATAGAGCTCTATCTCAGGTTGCAACTGAAATCAGTTGGCTTCAATTTTTGCTTCGTGATCTTCATATCTCTCTTCCAAAGCAACCAATCTTGTGGTTTGATATTCTCACTGCCATAGCTCTATCCCATAATCCTATCTTCCATGCATGGACAAAGTATATAAAGGTTGGTTTTCATTACATCCCACAAAAATGTTCAAGCCCAAGAGCTTATCTATTCATATCATAGATCAATTGGTTGATGGTCTGACAAAGCAATTAACCAGACATCGACTTCCACATTTGCTTTCCAAGTTCATGCTTACCAAACCTGAACTTGAGGAAGGTGTAAAAAAATTCCCTCCTTGCCTCAGTTGTTCTAGTCAAATTTTCCTCGAGCTCACATCTAACAAAATGCAAGGCAGCCATATGATGTATCATCCACATCAACCTCCAGCTGAAGTGCCAGCTAGCAATTATGTTACATCAGGTTTCTCCAGCTCCTATTCTAGTTTTCACTCATCCAAAAAGGATAAGTCATCAATTCCACATTTCTCAATGCTCAAAATCGACTGTAGCCTTTTTCAACTGCATTGTGTTTTGTGTTGCTTTGTAAAAGGATTTGTGTTTTCTGATAGTATAGACTCTAAATGGGTTTGTACCTTCTATAAAATACTATACATAGGTTTTTTGCAGATTTGAGCTGAGATAATGGAACTCTATTTTCTGTCAAGTATAACTTATAGAATTCATTCTTTCAATATTTTCACCCCTCCCTTATGGTTTTTATTATAATAAATATAATTCTTAGTGAGATCACTAAACAGAGTATCTAGTATCCATCTATGACTTTTATCATATTGTCAATTTCATTCATTTTGTCACTTGTCTTTTTGTAGGTTTCCTCGAGTTATTTTTTCTAACATAAAATAGTCTCATAAAGTGCAAGAAACATCTATTACAATAGTTCACATCAAATGATTATTGATTAAAGATAATATGAAAAGATTATTTGATACAAAGGGGACATTTAACTTTTGATGGCCTCTAATATACTCCCTCGTTGCACATTAATAGCTCCATTTGGTTTGTTATAAGTTAATTTTGAAAAATGAAATAGAGATATTAATGTGGGAATAGAGGGAGCAGAATTATTGTGTTAGAATCACTTAAAGAGAGAACAAATGGAAGCAAGAAGGCCTTCAATCTATTAAATTGGAACCTTTATTTTGCATCACCATTCTATTTTTTTAACATATGATGTCGAAAACACCAATCTTTCCTAGTGTGATTAAAAATTTTAATCTAGTTTTTGTACTAGTATTGGAATTTAGTGCTCATTGGTTTAAAGTGTTCCAATGTATGTAGGCTTAAAATTTTTCATTACAATTATTAAAATTAAAATAAAAAAATAAAAGATTAAAGTAGAAAGAATATGGAGTTAGAAGTTTGATCAAGCATTGAACAAAATATGAGAACTCGATTCCTTCCCAAATCATTTCCACATAGCGCTTTGATGTTCTTCAATCATTTTCCTAGACTTCCACATATTGTTGCAGATTCTTCAATTTAGTTTTCTCCTATTTGCAATATTATTCCCATAAACACTTTAGTTTTGTTTATAAAAGAAATACAGACTCAAAAGTTTAATGGCAAAATCATGTTAAACAAAAAGTTTACGATACATCATAAATCATACATTCTTATAATCGTACTGAAGAATTACCTGTGCATCAAATTAATTACATGAAGTACACAAAAGGAGCTAATAGTAAGTAGGGAGAATAGAGACAACCCAACTAACAAAAGTATTCTCCAAAATAAAAGAAATTTAAGTCACTACTCATGATTGTTCATGAATTAAAGTGATTTCATTGATAATTTCTCTAACAATTATTTCCCACCAACTCCTAATAAATTTTGCATTTCAAACATCAAAACTTTCAAAGAGGGCATCTCTTCACACATAGATAGAAAGAAACTAAAATAAAATATTTTTAAGAGAAAAATATAAATAATATTAAAAAATATGTACCAAGATAGTGGAGGGAGGAAAATAGTTCCCAAAATAGTGTTCATTTTGGCCACGTAGGTACCAACTAAGTGTTAGTGCCTACATGGCTTTTTTTAAAATTTGTTTTTAGATTTCATCCTTGAGAAACACATGTGTTGATTCATACATAACATTATCAATTCGTAAAAGAAATTACGTATGTCATGTGAAGAACATCCAAACAAAAGATTGATTGAAAAATTTTTTTTGTAGCCAAATAGCTAATGTAGTAAATGATTACCAATAACAAGCACATGGCATTTTTTCATCTTGAGTGCTTGTCTTCATAAAAGAATCTTCTCCCTATTAGGGATAATAAAAATAATCTATTTCAAAAAATATTAACTTGCATAGGTAGTTGTATCATACAACATGATTATCAAAATATTGGACTAGACTTTTTGTAAGATTGGCACTCCGATTCATCTGATGTAGATGAAGAATTGTCCTCCACCTGGCTAAACTGGTCCTTGTACTTGGGGAGACAATGAATCTAACTATCCTATTCAAAAAGCTTATTATCAATAAAATATATGTAAAAACTACAATTAATCATTCACATTTTACTTACATCAGATGTTGATTCATTAGTAGATGTAGGAGTGTCGGCATTCCCAGACACATCATTGGATTCAATCGGAGAACTAGCTATAGGATCATCCACGTCCTGGTTCCTTATAAAAAATAAGGACAAGATGTACATGATTTAGGAAAGGATCTCAATATCTAAGTACATAAAAAAATTAACTAAGAACAATAGCAAGCCATGAGTTCCATCTACAAAAAATCTAATCATTTATATATTACACTATCTAAATCCTTGGAAAAAATAAATTGATAAGGTCAATTGTTGATGGAAAAGGAGATAAATAAGGATGCTACTCATAATCTGGGAAACTAAACAAAGTTCAGCTTCAAAAGAAGTTCACCACGTTTAATGCCAGAGATTTTTCATGCATTTTCCTTAAAATTCATGGAAAATTTTTGCAATATAATGTCTGTAAATCGGAGGAAAATGACGAAATCAAAACCTGATAAAACACTTTATAATTTAAAGCACTAAACATCAATTTTTCATCTAAATATTTCCATCATAAGGTCAAACATCGTACGGCCAAAGCAAATATCCTCAGGTGCTACTCGAAAACACACATATGAATAAATTGCTATGATCATAGACTTTAAATACAAATCTCTCCCAAGCATCCCTGAGGGTGAGTCCCATAACGGTCCATAGTCTAATCCAAACGAAAGTCTAGAAAATAAACATCTTAACGTCTCATCTCACCCAATACATCGGATCGTGGCACAAATAAACTCACAGTGAGTGAAGCATATACCTGAGTCAACGGGAATCAATCCACCACTGAAATGAGCATCCATCTCCAGGAGCTCTCTGCACAAACCTGCAAAACCTCCCGTACAACAGGGCTAAAAAGTAGGGTAATGAGTATTTTCATACTCAGTAGGAAAATACCCAGTAGGGGAAACCAAAACAGTGAACTCACTAAGTTCATAAATACATGTGTTCATGCAACTCAAACATGAAGCAGATAGACATATCAATATCATGCTCATAAGCATACAATCATACCAAATGCACCATCGTGCCAAAGTCATACCAAATGCACCATCGTGCCAAAATCATACCAAATGCACCATTGTGCCAAAATCATACCATCAAATTAAACTTACACAAACACCCTTATTCAGGGTCTTACAAACTTACTCGTACCACTATACGATTACTCATACAACATACGCATACTTGTACGACCTTACTTGTACAATCATACTCGTATGACCTTACTCGTACATCTTACACAAAATCACACTTACTGTCTTACTCAGAAACATGCTCTCACAATTGTACTCATACACATTCTTACAGTCGTGCTCAAACACATACTCTTATAGTCGTGCTCATACACATACTCTTACAGTCGTGCTCATACACATACTATTAGAGTCGTGCTCATACACACTCTTATAGTCACGCTCATATACACACTCTTACAGTCATGCTCATACACATACTCTTACAGTCGTGCTCATATTATCGACCACTGAAGCTCATTACAACTAATAAGCTCCAACATCGAATGGAAAAGAATGTCACTGGGGCAACACCTTAACCTCGGAGGAGTGACTAGATGCCATGGACTTTTTCGAAGGCAAGGCACACCAATGTTCATGGGGCACTAGATCAAACAGGTAAGAGTAGATCCATGATACTACTTACTTGAGCAAGCAAACATAAACACCCACACATAAGGGGTCATACAGTTGCCCACCATAATGGGTCTATAGTGCCAAAGAATTGCCCACCATAATGGGTCTTATAGTGCCATAGAATTGCCCATCATAATGGGTCTTATAGTGTCATTGCCACTCTTGGGCAGAAATCATACAGTGCCACTTGGGCAGAAACAAACGATGCTCTCAACAGAGCATCAACTTCTGGGCTTATACAACACACAAACCAAATAGAAAACATACGTCACTCTCAATAGAGCATCAGACGTCTGGCTTCATACGGCACACAGACAAGTCAGAAACGTACATCGCTCTCAATAGAGCATCAAATGTCTGGGCTTATACAGCATGCAGACCAAATCGGAAACATATGTCACTCTCAACAGAGCATCAGATGTCTGGTGCTCTATATAGCACACAAACAACATCCTGCAAGATAAACACCATGACAAGACATGAGAAATGCTCAAATGACTCATTATCGGCTAGCTCAAACATGAAACTTAATCCGTCGAACACTCAAGTCTCAAACTCACAACTCTATCATTAGCTGTGCTTATAATTCAAGTTTGAATTAAGTACATTATGCGGTACAATTATGCCACACAAGCACTCAAGCATGCCGTGCTCCACTGATCAAAATGAAGCTGAGCCTGAACCGAAACCCAAGTTCGTCAGGGCAACAGACTTCACTTAATCCATCCACATCATGATCATAATACATCATACATCAAACCCTTACAGTCTTACATACTTCGCCATCCACCTTATGGCAAAATCATTTTACACTGACATCATCAAATGAAGCTCCTCAGAGCCAACCCAGTTGTCGCCCTCTTACTTATATCTCACTTATTATGCTTACTTTTCACTTCATAATCTATACGTTATGTCGGTACAATTATGTACACTCTTACTGTCTGACAAGCCTCACCCGTCATACCTATATCCTCTGTCATCCGTCATACGCTTACACATCCATACCAAACACTGACCTTGCCCACATACACTTACACATATCTATATCATAGGCAAATAGTCATCATACATATGTATGTCTAACACACATACGTATAACATACACATATGGTCATACATACGTAGCTTACAAACATGCTTACTAGTCATCACTAGCACATACATACATATTTATACATACTTCAAATATACACGCTAGCCATCACTAGCACATACATACATATGTCAAACATACACGCTAGCCATCACTAGCACATGCATAATCCATACATAGTCCAAACATGCACGCTAGCCATCACTAGCACATGCATAATCCATACATACTCCAAACATGCATGCTAGCCATCACTAGCACAAGCATAATCCAAACATACTTCAAACATGCATGCTAGCCATCACTAGCACATGCATACACATACGAAGCTTACCAACAAACACGCTAGCCATCACTAGTTCATACTCAATCCACATACAAAACTTACCAACAAACACGCTAGTCATCACTAGCACATACATACTTCCAACGTACTTACAGCCAACATGCATGTCATATGCATTTCAACATGGCATAATCCATCCTCATACATCATGCAAACGGATCATAAGCTAACATCCATAACATTCAATCATATAGTCCTAACATGTTGCTACTCATTCAAAGCATGCTATCATGAAATTATGAGTTCAATACCTAGTAATCATGACATTTGATGGTGAGCACACGACGGTGGCGGCGGCAGAGTTGGTGGTCAAAACCTTTGCCAAGTGGAGAGAGCTATTGTCCTGAGGATTTTAGAAAGCACCGGAAACAATCACGGCCAAATGGGGTGTCAGAAATCAATGCGGCAATATCCGCGATCCACGGCGGCACACAAGGGCAGCCGGGAGAAATGTCGTGTCAACATATGTGGCGGTGCAACCAGAAGTCGATGGTGTACTCACTGAAGATCGGCCGGTGGCTAAGACGTACTTGGTCGGCCGCAAAACATCGAAATTGGCGGTGGACAACACCCTATGGTGACGATTTCGCGTCATCGAGGGCCCACATATGGGTGGAGAGCATGGAGCAATGCTCGAGGACAAAGGAGAGGTGGTGGATGCTCTAGTGGTCAACTCAAATGGCGACAGAGCCATCTGACGGTCAGGCGGCACAAATATCGCGCCTAAACCCATAAATGCACACGAGGCCAAAAAGGACCACTCTAGGGGGAGATAGGTTAGACGGTAGCGGCCCAAGGCCCACAAAGGGGCAACGGAGCTAGGGTCAGGAAGTGGTAGCCGATCAAAATGGCGACATCGCTGAATGCCGATCACCACCCACAACCAACACACCATGGTGCGGGCGGCTGTGCATCTCGCACGGTATAGGGCAATGGCAAGCAGCCCATTCCAAGCAGAAGAATAATCGGGCCAAGTGGGGCTGACCCTCACTGTCGCCGAGCCAGGGCAGAGCCCATAATGGCCAAATGGCCCACAACTCGCTGATGGCAACGACCCGAGACGCCCCCAAAGCGTCTAATCGGGCGGAGCAAGGCAATAGGGGCAATACGGGGTCAGAAATGGCAAACGCCTACCAACACCGAGTCGAGGTAGGCTGGACGGAGTCCTACCGGTGGCCGGACGATGACCGAAAACACACCGGCATCTAAAAAATCCCATGGACAGTGAGATGGAAATAGAAACAAAACCCGACCAAAGTGCCGGTAGCTCACCACGGAGCGAAGAAAGCATGGCAGAAGCTCTAGCCAGTGCCTATGGGTTCCTAGCGTCCAACTAAACATAAGACTAGTTGAGGGTGGCCACAAACGACGTCAAAATTGCACCCCCATGGCTCAAAAATGGGATTAAAGGAGAGAAAAACCCGAAGAAAAGTTCGGTACCTCGTGGAGGAGTAAAGAGGCCTTGGCGGCGGTCATAGCCGGTATCTATGGACTCGTGGCGGTGAGGCAAAGCAGATCCTGACAAGAACTGGTGAAATCCGACGACGAAGGAGGGAGAACAGAGTGACCGGAAATGGGCTCGGGTTTTCTCTTCTCTCTGGACGTCGTCATTTTCTTCTGTATGTTTCTGGAAAGAACTTACTGGACTCGGCTTAAAAGGCCGTGATTTTACTATTCATTCTTTTTAATTTTTACATTTACGTCCCTAACATGCGTTCACCTACTGGTTACGTGTTGTAGCTTCAAAATTCGCGCCGCAAATGCGCAGCGAGGCCCATGGCCTGCGACTAAGCCCCACACCCGACTCTAGAGTATAAATATGGGGTAAAGTACATAAATATGAATACACCATAGCGTCATATTTTCCTACCAAAAATGACCAGAAAAATAACAGAAAATCGTAGAAAAATCAGGGACCTTACACCAAGCATAGATTAGGCTTGCACTCTTACAAGGACTGAGAACTGCATCATCAAGGCACAAGCAAAGCAGAAGAAAAGAAAAGTCATTTTATGTGTACACTCAAGCTCACTAATGGCAAGCATATATGAGAAACAGATTTTGAAGGTCCAAAAAGAACAAGTAAACAAGATGCAGATTGACTTTTGCAACAAGATAACAGAAGTGTGCTCTTAATAAATTTGCATATAGCCAACTCCAAATGATTGAGGAAGGCAATGACAATGAAACTAAATTGATATGAAAACTTAATTATTAAATTCAATATCAACTTTAAAATCTGCTATGCAAATGTGCCTTTCCACAATATCTACTTGGTTATCACATGATACCGCCATATTAGATGGTTCATCAATTTTGAGTACATCATTTGCTAATGCCATCATCCCCTCCTTTTCCTACTTGAGATTATGTGATCCACTCAGGACATCTTAAATACACATTACATAAACCTACATGAGAAGTGTCTCTATCACACATTTCAAATCATGCATATCCTATTCTCATTCATCCAGGATCATTTACCCTGCATGACAAGTGTCTCAATAAGACTATACCAATTTATGTATAATAAACTATATTTACATGTGTCACATAATGTAAATTATCTATACATAATCTGTGTAAACTAAGCATAATATTATCTCATATACATGCATCATAAACAATGTTGAATGTCTCTATCATAGAGAGAAATACAATCATATCACCCTTTTTGGACGTAGTTCGATTTCCTAAATGGAAACCCAGGGCGTTGCTTGCTCTAGACACAGTCCGAATTCCTTACGGAAACTAGGGTGCTTGGAGTAGTCAGCCCCTCTGCTTGCTCTGGACAATCCACAAAGGGAGGTCCAAATTCCTTATGGAAGCTAGAGCAAGTCTACTCGCTATGGACAGTCCTGGTCGGGAATGTTTGAATATCTTACTGAAACTAGAGCATTGTGTTCGCTCTGGACATCTCTGCAGTGGTCCAAATTCCAAAAGGGAAACTAGAATATGTGGTAGCCGATGCATGAAGGCATACCACTCTGAATTCTCAGGGTCCAGGTTTGACTGTCTTGAGAAAATCTCAACTGCGTCAAAATGACTACTCAACTCGAGGGGATCTACGTCCTAATTAGGAACTCAAATAGAAATTATGTCCTTTCGGATCAAGATCCACTGATGGGTCTCATGACGTAGGCTCACACATACAAGAATAAATAATATAATTTATTTTATTTCATAATTCTATATCTTATATTTATATATTAAATAAAGCATTATTTAATTTTAAAAAATATAATAAAAGTATTAAATTTTAAAATTATTTTTTTAGACCTATAGATGTATACATCTTATTATTTGCAATATATACACTCATATGTCAAAAATAATATTATTTTATATAATATTTGTTATCTATTTTAAAAACTATATTATTTAAATATATAAATATATGATAATAGGTATAAAAAATAATTTAATTTTTTTAATCACATTGCTCCAAGCATTTTTTTCTTGTATATGGCATAAAAAAGTTGGAGTTACAATCCTACGTGGACAGACAAATGAGGACGTGGTGTTGACATAGGATTCAACGGTTGGAGTGTAATGTTTGGGATTTTTCTAAATTCCCGAAGTTAATCACGTGGGGATTAGAGTGTTGGACCCCTTAACTTTCTTGTAAGAATAACATGATCCCAAGTTAGAAGTGGTAGATTAATTCTATATGGATGAAAAGTAGATAGAAAGATCTTCAAAATGCCACCAAGAACGTGTGAATCGGAGTTCAGACGAGGGAGATACGATAGTTCAAAGTTGAACATATTGCGCATGGCCCATTTACCCGAAGTGGATGGAAGTCTAAAATGAACTAAGAGTTAGAAGTCCTAAATTAACTAGGAATTGGAAGTCCTAAATGAACTAAGAATCAGAAGTCCTATACGTATTAGGAATTAGAAGTCCTAAAAGAACTAAGAATTGAAAGATAGAGAGAATCCTAATGGGACAAGGACAAACCAAGAAGAGGACGCAACCAGAACTTTGCTGAGACAAGATGGCATGCGAGCAGAGGACTTCTAGCTGGAGTAGGAGTCCAAGGAGTGCTAAGAGAGGGGGGAGACTTAAAGAAGAGATCAGCTATACTTCTAGTTGGGTTAGGAGTCTTTTAAGACTATTTCGAGCACGTATATGGGCTGGTTTCCTATTTGTAATGGGGCAAGGATTGGGATTCCGAATTTGTAACTAAGGTTGGGTGAGTCCTAGTGGTAGTAGGCTTCCTGGCCAATCCTCTATATAAAAGGGGCGTCATGGCTAGTTGAGAGGAGGTGATTGAAGCATTCGAAACTCATAAATATGTAAGGGTCGGATTGGGAGCTTTGGCCACAGTTTTGGATGACTGTTGGGCAGCAAACACTTCGTTGATGAGTTCATGGAGCTGCTGGGAGTGCACTCAACCAAGGGGCGAACCATCCTCAGCAATTCAGCGAGGCTTGATGCAGTTTTCAGTGTGGGGCGGACTGGATTGGAAGATAGTTGAGACGATATTGTGTATGGGAGCATCGGGGGTGAATTGGTAGAGGTAGGTGCATCTTTTTACACCTATAATCATGCTGATTTGGATATTGTATTTCAGCCATAGGTCGACCTTAATGGAATGGTTTTGTATGCATCTATTTTCCCTTATAGATGCATGAACTTTTCTGAGTTTAATTGTTAGTTTTAGCCCTAATTAATGAATTACAAGTCCTAAAAGATGTAGGAATTGAAAGATAGAGAGAATCCTAGTGGGACAAGGACTCTAAGCAAGAAGAGGACGCAACCAGAACTTTGCTGACACGAGATGACATGCGAGCGGAGGACTTCTAGTTAGAGTAGGAGTCCGAGGAGTGCTAAGAGAGGTGGGAACCATGAAGGACAGATCAACTATACTTCTAGTTGGGTTAGGAGTCTTTTCGGACTATTTTGAGCAGGTATATGGGCTGGTTTCCTATTTGTAATGGGGCAAGGATTGGGATTCCGAATTTGTAACTAAGGTTGGGCGAGTCCTAGTGGTAGTAGGCTTCCTCACCAATCCTCTATATAAAAGGGGCGTCATGGCTAGTTGAGGGGAGGTGATTGAAGCATTCGAAACTCAGAAATATACAAGGGTTAGATTGGGAGCTTTGGCCACAGTTTTGGATGACTGTTGGGCAACAAACACTTCGTTGATGAGTTCATGGAGCTGCTGGGAGTGCACTCAACCAAGGGGCGAACCATCCTCAGCAATTCAGTGAGGCTTGATGCAGTTTTCAATGAGGGGCGGACTGGATTGGAAGATAGTTGAGACGATATTGTGTTTGGTAGCATTGAGGGCGAATTGGTAGAGGTAGATATATATTTTTACACCTATAATCATGCTTATTTGGATGTTGTATTTCAGCCATAGGTCGAACTTAATAGAATGGCTTTATATATATCTATTTTCCCTTATACATGCATGAACTTTTTTGAGTTTAATTGTTAGTTTTAGCCCTAACTAATGAATTAAAAGTCCAAAAAGAACTAGGAATTGAAAGATAGAGAGAATCTTAGCAGGACAAGGACTCAATGCAAGAAAAGGACGCAACTAGAACTTTGTTGAGACGAGATGGCATGCGAGCAGAGGACTTCTAGCTGGAGTAGGAGTCCGAGGAGTGCTAAGAGAGGTGGGAAACTTGAAAGAGATATCAACTAAACTTTTAGTTGGGTTAGGAGTCTTTTAGGACTATTTTGAGCATGTATAAGGGCTGGTTTCCTATTTGTAATGGGGCAAGGATTGGGATTCTGAATTTGTAACTAAGGTTGGGCGTGTCCTAATGGTAGTAGGCTTCCCGACTAATCCTCTATATAAAAGGGGCGTCATGGCTAGGTTAGAGGAGGTGATTGAAGTATTCGAAACTCAGAAATATTCAAGGGTCGGATTGGGAGTTTTGGCCACAGTTTCGGATGACTGTTGGGCAGCAAGCACTTCGTTAATGAGTTCATGGAGTTGCTGAGAGTGCACTCAACCAAGGGGCGAACCATCCTCAGCAATTCAGTGAGGCTTGATGCAGTTTTCAATGAGGGGCGGACTGGCTTGGAAGATAGTTGAGACGATATTGTGTTTGGGAGCATTGGGGGCGAATTGGTAGAGGTAGCTATATCTTTTTACACCTATAACCATGCTTATTTGGATGTCGTATTTCAGCCATAGGTCGACCTTAATAGAATGGCTTTATATGTATCTATTTTCCCTTATACATGCATGAACTTTTCTCAGTTTAATTGTTAGTTTTAGCGCTAACTAATGAATTAAAAGTCCTAAAAGAACTAGGAATTGAAAGATAGAGAGAATCCTAGCCGGACAAGGACTCTAAGCAAGAAGAAGACGCAACTAGAACTTTGCTGAGACGAGATGGCATGCGAGCAGAGGACTTCTAGCTGGAGTAGGAGTACGAGGAGTGCTAAGAGAGGTGGGAAACTTGAAAGAGAGATCAACTAAACTTTTAGTTGGGTTAGGAGTCTTTTCGGACTATTTTGAGGAGGTATATTGGCTGGTTACCTATTTGTAATGGGGCAATGATTGGGATTCCGAATTTGTAACTAAGGTTGGGCAAGTCCTAATGGTAGTAGGCTTCCTGACCAATCCTCTATATAAAAGGGGCGTCATGGCTGGTTGAGAGGAGGTGATTAAAGCATTCGAAACTCATAAATATGTAAGGTTCGGATTGGGAGCTTTAGCCACAGTTTTGGAAGACTGTTGGGCAGCAAACACTTCGTTGATGAGTTCATGGAGCTGCTGGTAGTGCACTTGACCAAGGGGCGAACCATCTTCAGCAATTCAGCGAGGCTTGATGCAGTTTTCAGTGTGGCGCGGACTGGATTGGAAGATAGTTGTGACGATATTGTGTATGGGAGCATTGAGGGTGAATTGGTAGAGGTAGGTGCATCTTTTTACACCTATAATCATGCTGATTTGGATATTGTGTTTCAGCCATAGGTCGACCTTAATGGAATGGTTTTGTATGCATCTATTTTCCCTTATACATGCATGAACTTTGCTGAGTTTAATTGTTACTTTTAGCCATAATTCATGAATTACAAGTCCTAAAAGATGTAGGAATTGAAAGATAGTGAGAATCTAAGTGGGACAAGGACTCCAAGTAAGAAGAGGATGCAACCAGAACATTGCTAAGACGAGATGGCATGCGAGCGGAGGACTTCTAGCTGGAGTAGGAGTTCGAGGAGTGCTAAGAAAGGTGGGAAACATGAAGGAGAGATCAACTATACTTCTATTTGGGTTAGGTGCCTTTTCGGACTATTTTGAGCATGTATATGGGCTGGTTTCATATTTGTAATGGGGCAAGGATTGGGATTCCGAATTTGTAACTAAGGTTGGGCGAGTCCTAGTGGTAGTAGGCTTCCCGACCAATCCTCTATATAAAAGGGGCGTCATGGCTAGTTGAGGGGAGGTGATTGAAGCATTCGAAACTCAGAAATATACAAGGGTCGGATTGGGAGCTTTGGCCACAGTTTCGGATGACTGTTGGGCAGCAAACACTTCGTTGATGAGTTCATGGAGCTGCTGGGAGTGCACTCAACCAAGGGGCGAACCATCCTCAGCAATTCAGCGAGGCTTGATGCAGTTTTCAATGAGGGGCGGACTGGATTGGAAGATAGTTGAGACGATATTGTGTTTGGTAGCATTGAGGGCGAATTGGTAGAGGTAGCTATATCTTTTTACACCTATAATCATGCTTATTTAGATGTTGTATTTCAGCCATAGGTTGACCTTAATAGAATGGCTTTATATGTATCTATTTTCCCTTATACATGCATGAACTTTTTTGAGTTTAATTGTTAGTTTTAGCCCTAACTAATGAATTAAAAGTCCAAAAAGAACTAGGAATTGAAAGATAGAGAGAATCCTAACAGGATAAGGACTCAATGCAAGAAGAGGACGCAACTAGAACTTTGCTGAGACGAGATGGCATGCGAGCAGAGGACTTCTAGCTGGAGTAGGAGTCCGAGGAGTGCTAAGAGAGGTGGGAAACTTGAAAGAGAGATCAACTAAACTTTTAGTTGGGTTAGGAGTCTTTTCGGACTATTTTGAGCAGGTATATGGGCTGGTTTCCTATTTGTAATGGGGCAAGGATTGGGATTCCGAATTTGTAACTAAGGTTGGGCGAGTCCTAATGGTAGTAGGCTTCCCGACTAATCCTCTATATAAAAGGGGCGTCATGGCTGGTTGAGAGGAGGTGATTAAAGCATTCGAAACTCATAAATATGTAAGGTTCGGATTTGGAGCTTTAGCCACAGTTTTGGATGACTGTTGGGCAGCAAACACTTCGTTGATGAGTTCATGGAGCTGCTGGGAGTGCACTCAACCAAGGGGCGAACCATCCTCAGCAATACAGTGAGGCTTGATGTAGTTTTCAGTGAGGGGCGGACTGGATTGGAAGATAGTTGAGACGATATTGTGTATGAGAGCATTGGGGGTGAATTGGTAGAGGTAGGTGCATCTTTTTACACCTATAATCATGCTGATTTGGATATTGTATTTCAGCCATAGGTTGACCTTAATGGAATAGCATTGTATGCATCTATTTCCCCTTATACAGGCATGAACTTTTCTGAGTTTAATTGTTAGTTTTAGCCCTAACTAATAAATTAAAAGTCCTAAAAGAACTAGGAATTGAAAGATAGAGAGAATCGTAGCAGGACAAGGACTTTAAGCAAGAAGAGGACGCAACCTGAACTTTGCTGAGACGAGATGGCATGCGAGCAGAGGACTTCTAGCTGGAGTAGGAGTCCGAGGAGTGCTAAGAGAGGTGGGAAACTTGAAAGAGAGATCAACTATACTTTTAGTTGGGTTAGGTGTCTTTTAGGACTATTTTGAGCATGTATATCGGCTGGTTTCCTATTTGTAATGGGGCAAGGATTGGGATTCCGAATTTGTAACTAAGGTTGGGCGAATCCTAGTGGTAGTATGCTTCCCGACCAATCCTCTATATAAAAGGGGCGTCATGGCTAGTTGAGAGGAGGTGATTGAAGCATTCAAAACTTAGAAATATGCAAGGGTCGGATTCGGAGTTTTGGCCACAGTTTCGGATGACTGTTGGGCAGCAAGCACTTCGTTGATGAGTTAATGGAGTTGCTGGGAGTGCACTCAACCACGGGGCGAACCATCCTCAGCAATTCAGCGAGGCTTGATGCAGTTTTCAATGAGGGGCGGACTGGATTGGAAGATAGTTGAGACGATATTGTGTTTGGGAGCATTGGGGGTGAATTGGTAGAGGTAGCTATATCTTTTTACACCTATAATCATGCTTATTTGGATGTTGTATTTCAGCCATAGGTCGACCTTAATAGAATGGCTTTATATGCATCTATTTTCCCTTATACGTGCATGAACTTTTCTGAGTTTAATTGTTAGTTTTAGCCCTAACTAATGAATTAAAAGTCCTAAATGAACTAGGAATTGAAAGATAGAGAGAATCTTAGCAGGACAAGGACTCTAAGTAAGAAGAGGACGAACCAGAACTTTGCTTAGACGAGATGGCATGCGAGCAGAGGACTTCTAGCTTGGGTAGGAGTCCGAGGAGTGCTAAGAGAGGTGGGAAATTTGAAAGAGAGATCAACTATACTTTTAGTTGGGTTAGGAGTCTTTTAGGACTATTTTGAGCATGTATATGGGCTGGTATCCTATTTGTAATGGGGCAAGGATTGGGATTCCGAATTTGTAACTAAGGTTGGGCGAGTCCTAGTGGTAGTAGGCTTCCCGACCAATCCTCTATATAGAAGGGGCGTCATGGCTAGTTGAGAGGAGGTGATTGAAGCATTCGAAACTCAGAAAGATGTAAGGGTCGGATTGGGAGCTTTGACCACAGTTTCGGATGACTGTTGGGCAGCAAACACTTCGTTGATGAGTTCATTGAGCTGCTGGGAGTGCACTCAACCAAGGGGCGAACGATCCTCAGCAATTCAGTGAGGCTTGATGCAGTTTTCAGTGAGGGGTGGACTGGATTGGAAGATAGTTGAGACGATATTATGTATGGGAGCATTGGGGGTGAATTGGTAGAGGTAGGTGCATCTTTTTACACCTAGAATCATGTTGATTTGGATATTGTATTTCAGCCATAGGTCGACCTTAATGGAATGACTTTGTATGCATCTATTTTCCCTTATACATGCATGAACTTTGCTGATTTTAATTGTTAGTTTTAGTCCTAATTCATGCATGAACTTTGCTGAGTTTTGTAACGCCCGAGATTTTTCATCCATTTTTCTTAAAACTCACAGAATCTTGTTTTTTCAATATAATATTATGAATCAGAATCAAAATGACAAAATGAAAACCTGTATAAACAGTTTATAATTTAAAACAGCATACGGTTAAACATCGTACCGCCAAATCAAATATCGTTAGACATTACTTGAGAACAAAAGTACGACTAAATTACCTTGATCATAGAATTTTAAATACAAATAACTCCCAGGCATCCTTGAGTACAAGTCCCATAACAGTCTACATCTAATCCAAATTAAAAGTCTAGAAGATATAAACACTTAAATCTCACCAAATACGTCAAATCGTGGCACCAACTATACTCTCATTGAGTCAAATATACTTGAGTCGAGAGGGAAACAATTCACTGTAGAAAAGAGCTTCCATCTCCAGGAGCTCACCAACACAACCTGCAAAAGCCTCCCGAACAACGGGGCTAAAAATGTAGGGTGAGTATTTTCGTACTCAGAGGGAAAATACCCAGTAGGGGAATCCTAAACATTGAACTCGATAAGTTCATAAACACATGCGTCATGCAACCCAAACATGAAGCAGTCAACATAACAATCGTATACATATGCAAACAAGCACGAATAAAACACCATCAAACCAAAATTACACAACCACCCTTAATCATGGTCTTACAACTTACTCGTACCATCAAAGGCATACTCATATAGCTTACACGTACTTGTACGACCTTACACATACAATCTTACACTTACCGTCCTTCTCAGAATCATATACTTACAATCGTGCTCAGAACTGTACACTTATTGTCTTACTCAGAAACTTACACTTACATTCATACTCAGAATCATCATCTTACAATCGTACTCATATTCATACTCATACTCACACAACTTACACGTACTTGTACGACCTTACTTGTATAATCATACGCATACACATAAATGTATTCTTACGTCTTCCTTAGGAGCTTACACTTACACTTACACTTACTCTGGATCTTACACGTACAACTTACTCTGAAACTGAAACATACAACTTATTCTTACCATCATACACATAATACTCACAACTGAAGCTCATTACAATTAATAAGTTCCTGTGTCGAAAAGGAAGGGAATGCCACTGGGGCGTCACCTTAACCTTCGGGGAGCAACTAGACGTCATGGACTCTTCCGAAGGCAAGGCACACCTATGCTCATGGGGCATAGGATCAAACAGGTAAGAGTAGGTCCATGATACTACTTACCTGAGCACGCAAATACCCACTCTCTAGGGCCATACAGTGCCAACAATGGCCATATAGTGCCAACTAAGGGCGGATAATATATAGTGCCACTCTAGGGCAATAAACTTACAATGCCACTCTTGGGCAGAACATACAGTGCCATCTAGGTAGAAACATACAGAGCCCACGAAGGGCAAAAACTTACAGCACTCTCAACAGAGCATCAAACATCTGGGCTTAATACAGCACATAAACCAAGTCAAAGCATACATCGCTCTCAACAGAGCATCAGACGTTTGGTGCACTATATAGCACACAGTCAACATCCCGCAGGAATAACCACCATGGCAAGACACAACAAATGCTCAGCCGATTCATTATCGGCTAGCTCAAACACGAAACTTAATCCGTCGAACCCTCAGGTCTCAAACTCACAACGCTATTATTAGTTTTCTCATAATTCAAGTTTGAATTAAGTATATTATGCAGTACAATTATGCTAAACTGACTCACAGTCCTTGACTGATCAAACCGAAGCTGAGCCCGATCGAAACCCTAGTTTGTCGGGGCAGTAGACTTCACTTACCCGTCCAAGTCACAACATGGCTCACCGTACACAGATCCTTACATAATCATACATCCCCTGTCATCCACCTTACGATCAAAACATCTTACATCGTCAAACTGAGCTCCTCAAAGCAGATCCTCATTATCCCCCCCTTACTTACACCTCACTGATTATGCTTACTTTTCACTTTATAATTTGTACGTTATGCTTGTACAATTATGCACACTCTTACCGTCTAACAAACCCACATAAGGATTCAAGCCTAAGTTTTCTTACTTATAGAAACCAACCCTTGACTTTGCTCCACACCAAACCGATCCAATCCGCTTCATTCTTCGTCTGTCATACTTATGTTTGTTGACTTCTATCACACGCTTACCCATCCACATCCGACTCCATACCAAAAACCTTACGCCCATACTGCTGCCCTGCCCTCACACAGTCCACACACATAACTAACTCAAGATTGCTAGTCATCACTAGCAAGTCCATAAAACACATACGTAGCATACTTATAGAGTTGCTAGCCATCGCTAGTGCATACATATTCCACATCCATAGAACGTGCATACAACTCATACATATTAATCATACTTAGCACACGTATTACACATACATCAACTGTACTTACAACTCATATGCATGCCATATGTATCTAAACATACCATATACACATATGCACATCATGCAATCCAAGCATGCTACTACTCATTCAAGCATGCTATCATGAAATTACGAGTTCAAAGCTCCCCTACCTCACAATCATTACGTTTGATGGAGAGCACATGACGGTGGCAGCGTCAATGGCGGAGTTGGCGGTCAAAACCATTGCCTAGCTGAGAGAGCTATTGTCCCGAGGGTTTAGGAAACACCGGAACTACACGCGGCCAAAAATGGTGTCAAAGTCAACGCGATAAAAACCGCGATCCACGGCAGCACACTTGGTGCGGCCGGGAGAAAGATCGTCCCAACGAGTGGCAGGTGCGACTGAAAGACAGGGTGTACTCACTAAAATTCGACCAGTGGTTTAACCATACTCAACCGGTTACAAGACATCAAAATTGGCCATGGACAGCACCCAACGGTGTCGATTTCGTGTTTACAAGGGCCCACATAAGGGCGGAGGGCGTGGGACAATACTAAAGGATGGAGGAGAGGTGAACGAGGACTCCGATGTCAAATCCAAATGATAGCAGAGCCATCTAACGGTCGGGCAGTGCCAAAGCGGCACCCATACCCTAACCCGCACACGTGGCTACTTGCACACGTGGCCAAAGGGAGGGGGAGAGGGCTAGACGGTGTCAGCCCAAGACTCGGAAGGGCGGTAGGACCATGCCCAAGGGTGGTGACCAACAAAGACGGCCTTTTCCGTTGTCGTGCCGAGGCAGGCCGATTAGAGGCCAATCAGTGTCCGGCGAGGGTAGAACGGTGGCGCTCTGAATGGCGCAGTCAAACACATATCATCGGCAGAGGGGGAACCTGCCTCATGCCAAAGAAGAGGGGCGATGTTGCACTAGGGCGGCCAGCCATCTATAGGCTGACACCCACCAAACTACAAGGTCCAGAGGTGTTCAACATCCCACAATGCTCTGTGGCCCAAAATGGGTGAAAAACCCCAAGGGCACAACGACGAGCATGGGTTACCAATGGCTCTTGCCGGCTCTGTCATGGCCCTAACGGCCAGGAGAAGCTATTTCCGGCTAAAGGTGACGGCCAAAGTCAACGGCGACATGCCAGATAGACAGCACAACGAGGAGCAAAGGCTTGGTTTTCTGTGGACGAGCACATCAACCAGTGGGCGACAGATCTCGTTCTAGCGAAACGGATGGGACGAAGGCTAAACCGGGTTGGGTGGAAATATCCACCACTGTTGCTAGGCTAGAGAGAAGCCGAACAAATGTGTGGTGGGTCAAGTTCGGCGTCCGGCTATTGGTGGAAGCCAGTGAACTCATACACGGCAAAAACAGGGAGATGAGGGAGAGGCGGACCGGAATAGTGCTAGGGTCGGCGAACCTGAGCTGGGACAGTGGCTCAGCCGTCGTAAGGCTGGGCGGAGCCAGACAGAGATCTATTGTCCATGGCTCGCAACGGCCGGCCTCCGTTCCACCAAAACCAAGCATCGGCGGAACAGGGGAGGTGGAGGCATCTGTCCGCAGGAGAAATACACAAGGGAAGAGGTGGAGATGGAGCAGACTGGTTGGGGGCCATCCCTGGCCGTCGCCAGGCTAGGGCGGAACCCACGGTGGCCGGCTGGCCATTGCCGGCCATCACCGGTGGCTACAAGGTCAAGAACGGAGGGGCGCAATTCGTTCGGCAAAAATCAAAGCAAAGGCGGAAATGGGGATAGGGTGGCGGAGTAGAGGCCCTTGGGCCGGTGGCCTCCCGCCATCACGAGCCCATGGCAGAGCCGTGGCCGGCCTTCGGCTGTCCACAGCGGCAGTGGTACACAAAATACAGTGAGAGAGGGAGAGAGAGCTTACCGGGGATTGGCCACGACGGCGGCCCGGCTATCGCCGGCCTGAGGCTGGCCGGACGGAGGCCGGGCGGAGCCCACCGGCCAGCACCGGCACCGCCAAGTCACGAGACAAAGAGAGTGTGGGGGAATCAAGGAAAACAGGGACAAGGTGGAGCGGAGGCTGAGGCGGTGGCACCCTTACCATCGCACGGTCGGGGCGGAGCCAGTGGCGGTGGCCATGCGGTCCACCAGTGGCTGAGACTGAGAAAAGCCAGAGGGAGGGGGTGCGCACTGTTCCTCCTCCAAAACTGTCTGGATCGGGCTCGGCCGAGCCCGAGCCCGAGCCCGTTCTCTTCCCCTTTTTTTTTCATTTTCCCCTTATAGTCTGCAGTCTCCTTCTCTCTCAAAATTTTGAGCCGTAAACATGCGTACAAACGTGCATCTAGGCCTGTGGCCTAGGATGAACCCCACACCCGACTACGGGTACAAATATCGTGACCAAATATGCCGAAGCGTCATATGTCCCGCTGAAATTGAACTGAAAAATTGCAGGAAAAACATACAAAATCGTAGGAAAATCAGGAGCATTACAAGTTTAATGGATGGTTTTATCCTTGATTCATGCATGAACTTTGCTGAGTTTAATCGTTGGTTTTAGCCCTGATTCATGCATGAACTTTGCTGAGTTTAATTGTTGGTTTTAACACTAATTCATGCATCAACATTGCTTTGTGTAATTGTAAGTTTTGGCCCTGATTTGTACATTAACCTTGCAGATTTCAAATATGGGTTTTTGTCGTGATTCATACTCATACTTTGCAGATTTTGACCATAAACTTTTGCCCTAATTCCTGATCATATTTTGCTGACTTTTAATCAAACTTTGGCCATGATTTGTGCATGAACTTTTCTGAATATAATTATAGGTTTTATTCATGAATTGTGCATGAACTATGTTGATTGTAATTATAGGTTTTAGTCGGAAATTCGTGTCATTACCATGTTGGATTTGATTGAAAGTTTCAGCCTTTATTAGTACCATACTTTAACTGATTTAGTCCATGAGTCTTGGCTGATTTAATCCATGATTCCTTGCTAATTTAATTCTTGATTCCCAGCCCTAGTTTATGCTATACTCCAGTGGATTTTATTTATGAATTCTCAACCATAGTTTATGTTATACTCTTGCGGATTTAATCATCAATTTGCAGCCCTAGTTTATGGTATTATATTACTAATTTCATCAATTTGCTTTACCCTTAAATTGTACTAGTATATAGCTGATTTCCTTAATTGGTTTTTAGCCTTAATTAGTGCCATCACTCTCCTGAATTAGATTATCCTATTTCAGCCACCAATCTGATTCATGTCTTATTAAATTAAATCGTTTTATCTCAGCCATCAACCTGATTCATGCCTTGATGAATTTCATCATTCTATATCAGCCTTATTTTAATTTATGTCTTGGTGAATGTTGATGGTTGTATCAGACTCACCTTTAGTCATTATTATGTAGAATGTTGGTGGTTGTGCCAGCCTCACCTTGATGTATTACTATACTGAATGTTGGTAGATGTGTCAGCCTCACTGTGAGTTATTATAATGCTAAGTATTGTTAGTCATTTTAGCCTTGATTTGATTTGTTACCTTGCTAAATATTGTTAGTCATTCAGCGTTTATTGTGATATATCTTACGTTGAATGTTGATGGTTATATCCGCCAAAATTTGTCATGTTAGGAGGCTGACTTGAGTTGTTCATCTCAGCCCCAATCCATTTCATTATAATGTTGAATTGGTCAGTTCATCTCAGCATAGGTCTGAGTCATTGTCATGTTAATTAGTTCACATGCTTAAGCCCAAAATCTACCTATTATCTTACCAATTATGAGAGTTGGTTGCATGCATGATAGGTGTTGTTTAGTATTAAATCTTTGGATGCATTAAGTCATATGTTTATTCAACATTGTGTTAGTTCACAGCAATAGCCATGGCGGTAATCTTTTAGACCTTTGTGGTCTCCACTCCTTTAGGATGATGGATCTCTACAAATGCGTAAACCAGGTTTTTGAGCATCATAGAAGGCTCATCTACTTTCAACTAGTGTGTTCATAAGCACAGCTGATGCCTACATCTCCAGACCCAGGGCTTATCCAAGTGGATCCCTAGGGATATTAGGAATTCCTTGCTAGTGTGTAGTACTCCTTGTGAACGGGAGTTGGTTTTTCAAATAACAATAATGAGTTGTTTTCTGAACGGTGTAGATATCAATTGAGTTGTTCAAGTTTACATTAGTTAAAGGCCAGTTTGGGAGTGTTGCTTAAGGAATCCCCTGCTAGTGTGCAATACTCCTTGTGAACGGGAGTCGGTATTTTTAGGTAACAATTAGTGAATTGTTTTCTAAACGGTGTCCATTGTGATGGTCTTAATTGGTTAAATATCAGGCCATGCTTTTAAGTTATGTTATATTCAGTGGTCTGTATAGTACTTTACATGTGTCACTATATATTAATGCTCTGCATGTTGGGGTCCTATGTCTGGAGATTTCTCGACAGGCAAGTTGTCTCTGAGTGAATATAGATTTGTTAGTATTAATTATTGAATAAGGATTGTGAGATAATTAATAACATTTTTGTTATTGCTTGTTAATTAGACAAGTGGAACAATTAAAGAACTTACATAAAATGTAGGTTGATTGAAAATACCTAAGCATTGCATGTGTGATGCTATGCTCCTTAGGATAGTGTAGTTTATAGGCAGAACTATATCTGGATCTGATCTTATTGGAAAGATTGAAGATGTTGTCTAATGTGTATATAGGCAACTAACATAGGGTGATGTTGGCTCAATCCAAAAAATATTAATAAAATCTTTTCTCCTTTGGAAGCTCTTCTCCTGAAGGCGGAGAGGTTTCATTGTTATTGATGTAGTTGTTTTGTTTGGTTGGTTACATATTTTCTAAGCGACGACAAGTGCGACTAGGAGGCGAGCACAAGATGAAGTTCTTCATTTTTACAACTTTGGTATGCGGCTATATCTTTAGCGTGAGAGTCAACTTGTTATTTATTTTCAGACAGATGACAGACTTGTACTTATATGGAAGAGCTCCTCTTATTAAATTTTGAGATGTGTAATAATATCATATAATTTGATATTCATATTTGTGAACCCCAGTTATCATGACCTTGATATTTAATCGAATGGTTTGTTTTGTATTTAAGGAAAAAAAAATTGTGACTACCGTTCATGTTATATTAAAAAGGTTTTTAAAAATTCGGGTTGTGACATGGAGTCCCTATACCACATGAAACAGACATTTCCATTTTGGAGTCTGCGCTGCCGTCTCATCTTGCCTGCAGTTTGTCTTGTCATTCATTCTTCACTTTATTTTTTTCTTCCAGCAAAGCAATATTTTTTTCTTCGTTTAAAAGGTCCTTTTTCTGGTCTTCACTTTCAACAGGTCCTTGTTCAAATAATAATGGTGCAAACCGATGACATATGATGATCAAATTCTGGCTACAAATGGGTGCTTTGGAGCACCAAATCCTAATAATCTTAGCTGGTTTAAAATAGGATATCGTAATATATTCTTTTTATCTTATATTAATAGGCATATAAGTAGTGTATATGCAATGATGAGGCTGCACAAGGCAATATAGTGCAAAAAAAAGTCTAGAAGTGGTAGTGCAACTGAAGATTAAAAGCACGACCGATGCCAATATTAGATATGGGGAAACACAAAGTGTTAGGAGGGAAGTGATTTTTTTTCAGAACACATCTATATACACCCCAATAATCCCACAATACCCAATTTACTCATAAATTTATGACAAGGTTTGTGGGGTTATTAGGGTATACAAGAGAATATTGGGGTGCATATAGACATTATTTTTTTCTTGATGTGGTAAGATTGAGAGAATTTATTAAAGTTATGTGGGGTAAAAGATAATCGCACACGTTGGAGTTTTGCGGGTCCAAAAAGCTGCTTTCATTCTTTAATTAGTAAAAACAAAATGTTACTAATTAGGCCGATACAGTTCGAACTAAGCGTCTTCCTTAATGGGAAAGACGTTCTTATTTCAATGAGGATTCATATATATTCCCACATAAAGTCCTTCAACCTCTTGTGACGAACTTACAATGTGCTAATAATCATGGGCTTCCTCTCAAGAGAGTAAACAATATCTTTGAAGTAGGCAGCATACTCTGGATAAAATGCCACGACAACATCCACACCACCTTTCTTAGAGCAAGAAGGAATGAAAAGCATCAAACCTTCAAAAGCTGTGTATGGAGGTATAAAGGCACATGGGCAACCCCCTCCAAAATCAATCTCATGGAACTTGAACCCTAACCAGCTATCAACCTCCACGTTGGGATATAACGAGGTATTCATCTCCGGTACTGCCTTTGGTAGATTCTTCCCCTTGTTTGAATGCCCAAAATCTATGAATGACTTGAAGTACCCATCATTGATTTCAGCTACCGATTCACGAATCATGTTAGCGACAGATGAGTAGCTTCCATGTAGCAAGTCTTTGGCCTTCAATGTTGGGTGAGCCCAAAGCACCAAGTTACCAAAGTACTCCCTAGGGATGGCTTGTTTGATCCTATACCGACCACTCACAGCCACTCTCGCATGGGTGAGTTCATCCCCTTGGAGTCTTCTAGCCAACGTGATCTTCTTCCACATGTGGGCAAGGAGGCACTGAAAGGTACTAAAAGAGTGGCCTCTCTGCTTGTCTAGGCACTCAGTCTTTAGCCTTTTAATGAAATCAGCAGAGAAATGCACAACCAAGTTCTCAAAAGGTGTTGCAGCTTCATGGGAAGTGGCTGGGGATGGAGAAGTGATATGACTAAAATTGCGGCAAAATTCACGCTCAAGATGATTGAATCTTCGTGTTGGAGGTTCACTAGGGTTAATAAGAGCTGAACGATCATGATATGGCAATGGGGTCACGTTTTCACCTCGGGCAAGCTGTGACCATGCAGCAACCAAGGAGCTCATGGACCCCCCATCAGAAACCTGGTGGTGGCCAGACATGCTCAAGACCACCCCTCCACACTTGAACTGGTTGATCTGGACGTGGAGCAACTCCTCATGGTTTTTTTGAGCTGGGTGCAAGTAGCTTATCTTGGTAGATGGCTGGAGTGGGAGAATCTCATCCAAAGTGGACGATGCTTGGGTTTCAATTACTCGAACGCCGGCATTGTTGAGGAGGATGCATGGCTGATCTTGCTCATCGAGAACGAGACGTCCGGCGAAGTGCGGGAAGTAGTTTAAGGCCTGGGAGAGGGAGGCTTTGAGGGTCTCATTTGTTGGCATGGGTGGCCGGAACACGTAAAGAATGGCAATGTGACAATCAAATGTGACCTTGTCGAAGATGGTAAGTGGTATTTTTGAATTTGGTGAGGTGTTTGTGTGTGGAGAAGCGGATGCTTTCAAGATGGTGTTGCTCACAATCTCGACTGCCATTTCTCACAGTTTTAGTGAGCAAGATTAGGCTTTGCTTGTGGTGTGGGTGGAGGTAGGTGTTCATAGGTTAGTATTTATAGTAGAAGATGAAGCTGCCATTTTAAAAAAAAAATCCCTTGACAAGTGACCAATTGATTAGGAAACCTTATGAGACGACGCTAGTTTCGAAGGAGGTTAGTCTAAAAAACTGCTGCCAGATTCTCTAACAATTGACTTTGAATGCTGTTTTGTTGTGCGGACGGATGTAGTGGATCGAAACTAGGTGCCGTCAAATACTGACCAAATTTTGACCTGATTTGATAGAGACGCACCTAGCACGTTAGCGTGACTGGTCCAACCTAGTGTGATTGGACCATGTGTCCAAAGCTTTATTGCTAGGGATGGCCAAAATGTGGGCTGTTTGTGGGCAGCCCGAAGGCGTATAGATTTTGGGCCGTGACCTGCCCTGTGGTTGTCGGGTTGGCCCCTGCCGAGCGTCAAGCCTATTAAGCGGAGCCAATTCAACCCCTTATTTTTCATACCTTTATGAATATTTTGTAAAAAAATATATATAAAAATAAGATAATGCAATCGAGTATGTATACTACGTATTTTAGATAGAATTTACCTTTTTTACTTATGTTTAAGAATTATTTGGGCATCTCTCACTTCGGATAAGACAATCAACTATATCTTATAGAAGCATCACACCAACACATACAACAAACCAACATTATAACATTATAGAATTAATTTAGTAGAAGATGGAAATAAAATAAGGTAAAAAGATGATTTAGAAAGTAATGTTCAGTGTTTTATCAGAAATGCGACTGTAAATAATATGTCATGTTCAAACGGACGCGTTCATCCATTAATGGACTTATTTTTAGTTAAAAAAATTAAATAAATTTATCATAAAAATAATTATCTTGTTGACCTAACCTGACTAGCCAGACGACAACATGTTTGTGGGTTAACCCACTACTTAAGTACATGGGCCCAACATTGAATAGGTGTAACATGTGCCTTCTTCACAAAAGTGGGGTGACCTAAATGCCAAACTTATGCCTTATGTATTAACACTATCACTTTTTTCTAAGTAATACGTAACTATTTACAATCATTAACCAATTCATGTATATGATTCTCATTCATTGAAAAGTGGGCTTCGGCTTTCAATTCTCAGCTTAGCCTATTCCCACTTTTGAGAAATAGTACCCAATTTTTTTTAAAAAAAATATAAGCCTATCGAGGGGGGCCACCCCAAGGCTCTAGCAATGGCCAAGAAAACCTGACAATCAGCCAAGATATCTCCTAGCTATGGTAGCCATGGTTGGCTATCTCTTGGCAACAACGGTTATGGTTGCAGCCAAGTTTTCCTTTTAATAAAATTTGTTATAGTAGGCTAGTGGAGTTGACCTAGTGGCCCGGCCCCCATTTCGGCCTTGCTGACAACTCCTCTTATGGGGCCACGGGCTAGGCGGGGCTGAGCTCCTCTTCTCCTGCATCAGGATTGGCTAGGCCCATCCCTTAAGGGAGTGCAACGGGCCTAGCCCATGGTCACCCCTACTTATGGCCAACCCACATAGAACTACTAACATAGTAAATAAAAGAACTCAAATTTTTATGTACAACTATCCTTTTATGTAACCATGCAAAATGCCCCATGTGAGATGGTCACCGAGTTTGTTAAGAAATTACTTACGTTGTCATAATGAGGTCATAGACTTAAACAACCCCCTAACTATCTTCGTAACCAGCCCACATAGGGCTTTAAACATAACACATAAAAAGGCAAATAAATAGAAAGTTGCCCTCTATATAACATGTTGAATGCCCAATATGGGCTGGTCCTATAGTCCCGGTCTTATGACAATGGTACTTACCCATGACAAATGAAGATTGAAAATCTTTCCCAAACACAATGACTTGAACATACATGGTCATGGTGCTAGTGATGGAGCCCAATCAGGCTTAATATGTTCAATGAAGATTTTACCTATGATTGCATATGGAGAGCTCGTATCACGCTTCCACTGTTGCATGGCGTACTTGTGTGGGGCCCATATTATTGTCAGCTTGCATGTGTTACGAGCCTAGGTAGCATAATCGAGACACAGAAACATCTCAGCTCAGGCACTCTCCTAGAAATCTGTCCATAATCCGGATTCTTGTCCATGCATGTGTCTATTTTTATATTGAGCGAACATTTTTTTGTGTCCAAGACAAACATGGATTTGGACACGGACCAAGCTTTTTATCTGCCCTAATGGGGAGCTATGGACATATATGTAATCTTGTCCATGTCCACGGACATCCCTATATACTACCCTTACCCAAGCCTCCTATAAATACTAGTGTATTACTAAATATTAAAAGAAAAAAGGAATGTTGCACTTATGTAGCATGTTAGGACTATTAAAATATACGACATAGGTACTTGACAATTTAAAAATATGAATATAATATTTATGTAGTGTGTTAGGATAGTCCTAACATGCTACATAGGTACTAAATAACTTGAAATTACATATCTATAACCTATATAATGTGTTACAAAAGAGAGAGGGGATAAAGAGGAAAGAGAGGGTAGATAGAGAGAGCAGAGAGAGAGTAGAGAAAGAGGGAGAAATTTAACTTTAATTTTTTAAAGTTTTTATTATATATTTTATTTAAAAATTAATAAAACAATGAAACATATTAGTGACACATATTAATATGCATCGCTAATACCTAGCGTATTAGTGATGCATATTTTTATGTGCTGCTATTACCTTATAATTTATTTCTATTATTTTTAAAATATATAGAGAAATGATATAGAGAGAGCGTGGAGGAGAGAGGGGAGAAGAGAGATAGGGACAGAGAGAGGAGAGGGGGAGAAGAGAGATAGGGAGAGAGAGAGTGTGTGGAGAGAGAGAGGAGAGAGTGTGTGTAGAGAGAGAAAAGAGAGTGTAGTGAGGAGAGAATGAGGGGGAGAAAGAGAGGGAAGAGAGAGATATAGAAGGATGGTGAGGAGAGAGTAAGGAGAGAGGGGAGAGAGAGAGGAGAGAAGAGAGAGGGTAGAGAGAGAGGAGAGAAGTGCGAGAGAGGGAAGAGAGTCATAGAGGAGAAAGGTAGAGAGGGAAAAAAGTTTAAAAAAAAGGCCATTATTGCGCTCGAAATTGAGCATTGCTAAATAGAACCAAAAGTGGTGACGCTAAATCTTAAGCACCGCCACTTATAACTCTATTAGTGACGTTCAGGCCTAGCGTCAATAGTTGTTATTTAAAAAAAATACATGCTATTAGTGATGATCGGTAGTAAGCGTCGCTAAAAGGATCCGTATTAGTGATGTTGATTACTCAACATCTCTAATATGGAAGTTATTAGTGGCATCCACAGTGTGCATCGTTAATAGCATAAATTTTTTTTACAAAAAAACTGTCTATTAGTGACCCTTAGTATGAGTGTTGTTAATAGAGTTATTAGTGGTTATGCTAAAGAATTAGCGTCGCTACTTTTTGTTCTTTTATCAACGCTTAATTTTCAGTGTCACAAAAAGTTCTGCGCAGGCAAAAGTTTGCCCGCTTATTTGTAACGCCCGCCCAAATCTGGCATCGACCAGCGTCCCCGATCTCCGACACCGACCAACGCTCTGCTCCCTGGACAATCATCTCTTCCCTCAACCAGTGCCCCCAATCTCAAAACCAACTCCGGCATCAACCGTCCCTTTCGTCGATCTTAGAAACATCTCAGCTCCCTTTTCGACAGTCTATTCCCTTGATCACCTCCTCCCTCCCAGCGACGATCTCGGTGATCCTCTCTAGTTCTCCCCGAGTCCAACCCATTCGGTGGCCAGATTCTGGCAAGGATCAAGAATCCGGTGCTCTCGTTCTAGCCTCCCTTCTACTCCCCCCCTTCCCCTCAACAAAGGAGGGAACGGAGGGGGGCGAACGTGGGAAGAGGGAGGGAGGAGGGGGTGTGGGTTACTTTTTCCATCAAAATTTTCCACTTTAAATGTACTAAACCGCGTAGATGTCATTATGAAAAAATTGCTTTAAACCAAAGCTCCAATACCACTTTGTAGAATTTCACAATGGCACAATCCAAAATAAAACAAAAAAATAATGTAAGTAAATAAATAGATAAAGACACAGAAATTTACATGGCTCGGCAAGGTGCCTACGTCCACAACCGGAGAGAGCCTTCCACTATTACTTGAGAAATATCCAGATAAATTACAAGCCTCTCAAACAACCCCTTGAGAGAAACCCCTTGTACACCTAATCTCTCACCCCTCTCTCACAAGAAATAAAAAAAACCAAGAGAAGAAAACTCTCTTCTGCCCAAAACCAAGAGAAGAATGATGTTTTTCTCTCAGCCTCACAGCCCACGTAGAAGAGAAGGAAAAATCTTCTAAAGTGAGTCCCGTATGCAGCCCACGGAATTAGTTAGAGAGATAAGAATTAAATTGAACCAGCTTCATATTTATCCTTATCAAATCCACTTCCGTAATGTCCTAGAGTTATCGCTTCAGGCTTCCTGCTGGACTTGTAAATTAAGTCACGTAACAACATATGATGTCTCAACATAAACACTTATTTGAGAGTCATAAATATGAAATCAAAATCGTAAAGCCCCATTCATATCCCGTATTTCCTTTGGAAGCACCATCAATATTAAATTTCCACTACCCAAGAGAGGGAGGAATCCAACAAACAGTAATGATTTTAGGAACATGAATGGAAGCAATTCTAAGAGATAATTTTTTAGCAATTACTACTTCTTTGACCACATACTTTCTGAATCTAATTAAAGAGAAAGAAGTTATTAATCTAATATTAAGATTACCAAAAATAATGATCAATGTCATACAATTTGCAGAAGTTCCATACTTTGTTAGCAATATTGCATGTATTAATCACATGCACAATCGTCTTGCAATCAGGAGCAATACAAGAAGAGAATATAGAAGATAGAGGAATTCAGAAAGATTTTATACTTTCCTTTACTGGGAACCTACCACACCAAGCAAGAAGACCAAAGACAGAGATCTTTCTAAGTACACAAGGATGCCACATAATTTTAAACAAAAAAGTTAGCCGTTTAGGAAAATGAATGATATTTCAAGCTGACTTTACAGTGAAACATCCGTCAAGGCTTCGTTTTCAAATTCAACCCTGTGAGGTAATGAAACTATTTTGTATGAACAGATATTTCATCATGTTCATTCTACTTTAGGACCTACTAGTTGCGTAGCATCTTCTAGGCTTAAGTAAGGTGTTATTTTTAATGCACATTTCCTGCATATACTTAACCCGTAAGGTCTTTTTGGTGAGAAGACGCCACAATTTACAACCCAATGCCTCTACAGTATCCTTCATATTACGAAGACCAAATCCTCCTTTAGTCACTAGGCAACACAAATTTGAATATCTTATCTAGTGCTTCCTTTGACCAAATTTAGTAGAACCCCACAAAAGATCAAGAAAAGATATTCAACCTTGTTGATAATGCTTATCGGAGGGTCAAATGCAGAATAAAGATAAACAGACATACTAGTATGAACACTTTTAAGGAGAGTGATTCAACCAGCCATGGATAACAATTTTCTTTTCTATTCTGAAATTTTCTTTTTAAAAGAGAGAATAATTGGATAAAAAAAATTATTCCTTGCTAGAAGATAAGGGAACTCCTAGATAAGTAATGGGGAGACTTCTTGTCACTCCCTGACCATACCCCCTTGACCCAGATTTGGCTAAAAGGAATGACAAGGGTGTGATGAGATGAATTCTAACCTAACCTCGATTAGATCAAAGTACACTATTATTGTGTCCAAGATTTTTCATCGCATTTTCTTTAAAATTTAAGGAAATTTTTTGCAATATAATGGCTATAAATTGGGAAAAATGACGAAATGCAAAACCTGTGAAAGTAGTTTATAATTTAAAACATCATACATTAGTTTTTTCCATATGAATTTTTTACTCATTCAAAAATCGTATGGCAAAACCAAACATCCTTAGGCGCTACTCGAAAACAGACATACGAAGTAAATAGCTAAAATCATAGACTTTAAATACAAATCTCTCCTAATTATCCCTAAGTGCAAGTCCCATAACAGTCCACAGTCTAATCCAAATTACAAGTCCATAAAGCATAAATATTTTAATTCTCATATCACCTAATACATTAGATTGTGACACAAAATAATACTCGCAATGAGTCAAGGATATACATAGGTCAAAGAGAATTAATCTACCACTAAACAAGCATCCATCTCCAGGAGCTCTCCATCACAAACCTGAAAAAGCCTCCCAAACAACGGGGCTAAAACATAAGAGCAATGATTATTTTTATACTTAATAGGAAAATACCCAGTAGGGAAGTTCTAAACAGTGAACTCAGCAATTCCATACATAAATGTGCTTATGCAACTCAAACATGAAGCAGACAAACCTATAATAATTATTCACATATGCATACAATCATGTCAAATACATCTATTAAACCAATCTTATACATACACTCTTAATCAGAGTCATACAAACTTACTCATACAATCGTACACTCATTTATACCACTTACACATACTTGTATAATCTTACTCGTATAATCTTACTTATATTACCTTACTTGTACAACATTACACTTACAGTCTTGCTAAAAAATATACACCTATAGTTTTGTTCAGAAACATACGCTTACAGTCTTGCTCAGAAATATACACTTATAATCATGCTCAAAATTATACTCTTACAGTCTTGCTAAGAATCAGACTCTTACAGTCTTGCTCAGAAACTTACACTTAGAAGCATACTTACTCAAATACTATCAATCACTGAAGCTCATTACAACTAATAAGCTCAAATATTGAAATGGAAATGAATGTCATTGGGGTATCACCTTATCCTCTAGGAAGCGATTAGACGCCATGGACTTTTTAGAAGGCTGGGCACGCCAATGCTCAACTGGCACAAGTTCAAACAACTTAGAGCAGTTTCATGATACTACTTAACAAAGTGTACAATATAAACACCCACACATTAGGAGTCATATAATTTCCAACACTTTAGGGGTCTTATAGTGCTAATGCCACTCTTGATCAGAAATCATATAGTCCCAATCTTGGGCAAAATTATATAGTGTTACTCTTAGGTAGAAATCATACAACGCTACTCTTAAGGCAGAATCATACAACGCTCCTAATAGAGCATCAAATGACAAGGCTTAATACAACATACATACCAAATCAAAAATATACATTGCTCTCAACTGAGCATCAGACATCTGGGGATCAATACAACACACATGCAATATCCCGCAAGATAAACACTATGACAAGACATGAGAAATGCTTAACTAACTAATTATTGGCTAGCTCAAAAATGGAACTTAATCGATCAAACCCTTAGGTCTCAAATTCACAAGGTTATCATTACTTTGCTTATTATTTAAGTTTGAATTAAGTAAATTATGTGGTATAATTATGCCACACAAACTCTCAAACATACATTCCTCCACTTATCAAATTGAAGTTGATCATGTTCAAAAACCCTAGCTTGCTAGAGCAGCAGACTTTGCTTAACTTATCCATCTCATGATCATCACACACCATATACCAAAATCATGCATATTCATGCAATTAATCATTCACATTTTAATTACATCAGATGTTGATTCATTAGTAGATGTAGGAGTGTCGGCATCCCCAGACATAACACTCGATTCAATCGGAGAACTAGCTATAAGATCATCCACGTCCTGGTTCCTTATCAACAATAACGACGAGATGTACATGATTTAGGAAAGGATCTCAATACCTAAGTACATAAAAATGTTAACTAAGAACAATAGGCAAGCCATGAGTTCCATCTACAAAAAATCTAATCATTTCTATATTACACTATCTAAATCCTTGGAAAAAATAAATTGATAAGGTCAATTATTGATGGAAAAGGAGATAATTAAGGATGCTACTCATAATCTGGGAAACTAAACAAAGTCAGCTTCAAAAGAAGTTTTCCAAGCATAGATTAGGCTTGCACTCTTACAAGGACTGAGAACTGCATCATCAAGGCAGAAGCAAAGTAGAAGAAAAGAAAAGTCATTTTATGTGCACACTCAAGCTCACTAATGGCAAGGATATATGAGAAATAAATTTTGAAGGTCCAAACAGAACAAGTAAAGAAGATGCAGATTGAATTTTGCAACAAGATAACAGAAGTGTGCTCTTTATAAATTTGCATATAGCCAACTCCAAATGGTTGAGGAAGGCAATGACAATGAAACTAAATTGATATGAAAACTTAATTATTAAATTCAATATCAACTTTAAAATCTACTATGAAAATGTGCCTTACCACAATATCTACTTGGTTATCACATGATACCACCATATTAGATGGTTCATTAATCTTGAGTACATCATTTGCTAATGCCATCAAGACATCTTAAATAAACATTATGTGGTCCACTCAAAACATCTTAAATAAACATTACATAAACCTACATGAGAAGTGTCTTTATCACACATTTCAAATCATGCATATTATATTCTCATTAATCCAAGATCATTTACCCTGCATGACAAGTGTATCAATCAGACTATACCAATTTATGCAAAATAAACTATATTCACATGTGTCACATAATGTCAATTATCCCTACATAACCTGTGTAAACTAAGAATAATATTATCTCATATACATGCATCATAAACAATGTTGAATGTCTATATCATGGAGAGAAATACAATCATATCACCCTTTCTGGATGTAGTTCAATTTCCTAAATAGAAACCTAGGGCATTGCTTGCTCTAGACACAGTCCGAATTCTTTAAGGAAACTAGGGTGCGTGGGGTAGTAATCCCCTCTGCTTGCTCTGGACAATCCACAAAGGGAGGTCCAAATTCCTTATGGAAGCCAGAGCAGGTCTGCTCGCTATGCATAGTCCTGGTCAGGAACGTCCGAATTTCTTATAGAAACTAGAACATTGTGTTTGCGCTGGACATCTCTGCAGTGGAAAAACCCAAATTCTAGAAGGGAAACTAAAATACATAGTAGCCGATGCACGAAGGCATACCACTCTAAATTCTCAGGGTCCAGGTTTGACTATCTTGAGAAAATCTCAATTGCATCAAAATGACTCACTCAACCCGAGGAGGATTTATGTTCTAATTAGGAACTCAAACAGAAACTATGTCCTTTCGGATCAAGATCTACTGATAGATCTCATGACCTAGGCTCACACATACAAGAATAAATAATATAATTTATTTTATTTCATAATTCTGTATCTTGTATTTATATATTAAATAAAATATTATTTATTTTTAAAAAATATAATGAAAGAATTATATTTTAAAATTATTTTTTTAGACCTATAGATGTTTACGTCTTATTATTTGCAATGTATACGCCCATATGTCAAAAGTAATATTATTTTATTTAATATTTGTTATCTATTTTAAAATCTATATTATTTAAATATATAAATATATGATAGTAAGTATAAAAAATAATTTAATTTTTTTAATCACATTGCTCCAAGTATTTTTTTTCTTACTTGGATATGGTGTAAAACAGTTGGAGTTACAATCCTATGTGGACAGACAAATGAGGACGTGGTGTTGACATAGGATTCAACGGTTGGAGTGTAACATCCGGGATTTTTTTAAATTCCCGAAGTCGACCACATGAGGATTAGAGTGTTGGACCCCTTAAATTTCTTGTGAGAATAACTTGATCCTAAGTTAGAAGTGACAGCTTAATTATGTATGGATGGAAAGTAGACAGAAAGATCTTCAAAATGCCACCAAGAACGTGTGAATCGGAGTTCAGATGAGGGAGATACGACCATTTAAAGTTGAACATATCGCGCATGGCCCATTTACCCAAAGTGGATGAAAGTCCAAAATGAACTAAGAATTGGAAGTCCTAAATGAACTAGGAATTAGAAGTCCTAAAAGAACTAGGAATTGAAGGATGGAGAGAATCCTAGTGGGACAAGGACTCTAAGCAAGAAGAGGACGGAACTAGAACTTTGCTGAGACGAGATGGCATGTGAGGAGAGGACTTTTAGCCGGAGTAGGAGTCCGAGGAGTGCTAAGAGAGGAGGAAAACTTGAAGGAGGGATCAGCTATACTTCTAGTTGGGTTAAGAGTCTTTTGGGACTATTTTGAGCATGTATATGGGTTGGTTTCCTATTTGTAATAGGGCAAGGATTGGGATTCTGAATTTGTTACTAAGGTTGAGCGAGTCCTAGTGGTAGTTGGCTTCTCGACCAATCCTCTATATAAAAGGGGTGTCATGGCTAGTTGAGAGGAGGTGATTGAAGCATTCGAAACTCAGAAATATGCAATGGTTGGATTGGGAGCTTTGGCCACAGTTTCTGATGACTGTTGGGCAGCAAACACTTCATTGATGACTTCGAGAAGCTGCTGGGAGTGCACTCAACTAAGGGGCGAACCATCCTTAGCAATTCAGTGAGGCTTGATGCTGTTTTTAGTGAGGGGCGGACTGGATTGCAAGATAGTTCAGACGATATTGGGTCTGGGAGCATTGGAGGCGAATTGGTAGAGGTAGGTGTATCTTTTTACACCTATAATCATGTTGATTTGGATGTTGTATTTCAGCCATAGGTCGACCTTAATGGAATGGTTTTGTATGCATCTATTTTCCCTTATACATGCATGAACTTTGCTGAGTTTAATAGTTAGTTTTAGCCCTAATTCATGCATGAACTTTGCTGAGTTTAATGGATGGCTTTATCCTTAATTCAGGCATAAACTTTGCTGAGTTTAATCGTTGGTTTTAGCCCTGATTCATTCATGAACTTTGCTGAGTTTAATTGTTGGTTTTAGCGCTAATTCATGCATTAACTTTGTTGAGTGTAATCGCAAGTTTTGCCCCTGATTTGTGCATGAACCTTGCTGATTTCAAATATGGGTTATTGTCGTGATTCATACTCATACTTTGCAGATTTGGACCATAAACGTTTGCCCTGATTCCTTATCAAATTTTGCTGACTTTTGATGAAAATTTGGCCATGATTTGTGCATGAACTTTTCTGAATATAATTATTGGTTTTATTCATGAATTGTGCATGAACTCTGATGATTGTAATTATAGGTTTTAGCCAAAAATCCGTGCCATTACCATGATGGATTTGATTGAAAGTTTCAACCTTTATTAGTACCATACTTTAATTGATTTAGTCGATGAGTCTTCGCTAATTTAATCCATGATTCCTTGCTAATTTAATTCATAATTCCCAGCCCTAGTTTATGCTATACTCGAGTGGATTTTATTTATGAATTCTCAGCCGTAGTTTATGCTATACTCTTGCGGATTTAATAATCAATTTGCAGCCCTAGTTTATGGTATTATATTACTAATTTCATCAATTTGCTTGACCCTTGAATTGTACTACTATATAGCTGATTTCCTAAATTGGTTTTTAGCCTTAATTAGTGTCATTACTCTCTTGAATTAGATTATCCTATTTCAGCCATCAATCTGATTCATGTCTTGTTGAATTAAATCGTTTTATCTCAACCATCAACCTGATTCATGTCTTGATGAATTTAATCATTCTATCTAAGCCTTATTTTAATTAATGTCTTGGTGAATGTTGATGGTTGTATTAGCCTCACCTTTAGTCATTATTATGTAGAATGTTGGTGGTTGTGCCAGCCTCACCTTGATGTGTTACTATACTGAATGTTGATAGAAGTGTCAGCCTCATTGTGAGTTATTATAATGTCATTTTAGCCTTGATTTGATTTGTTACCTTGATAAATATTGTTAGTCATTCAGCTTTGATTGTAATTATCTTATGTCGAATGTTGATGGTTATATTAGCCTGAATTTGTCATGTTAGGAGGCTGACTTGAGTTGTTCATCAGCCCCAATCCGTTTCATTATAATGTTGAATTGGTCAGTTCACCTCAGCATAAGTCTGAGTCATTGTCATGTTAATTAGTTCACAAGCTTATGCCCAAAATCTACCTATTATCTTACCAATTATGAGAGTCGGTTGCATGCATGATAGGTGTTGTTTAGTATTAAATCTTTGGATGCATTAAGTCATATGTTTATTCAGCATTGTGTTAGTTCACAACAATAGCCATGGCGATAATCTTTCAGACATTTGTGGTCTCCGCTCCTTTAGGACGATGGATCCCTACAAATGCACAAACCAGGTTTTTGAGCATCATCGAAGGCTCATCTTCTTCCGACTAGTGTGTCCATGAGCACAGCTGGTACCTACATGTCTAGACCCAAGGCTTATCCAAGTGGATCCCTAGGGATGTTAGGAATTCCTTGCTAGTGTGTAGTACTCCTTGTGAATGGGAGTTGGTTTTTCAAATAACAATAATGAGTTCTTTTTTGAACGGTGTAGATATTAGTTGAGTTGTTCAAGTTTGCATTAGTTAAAGGCTAGTTTGGGAGTGTTGTTTAAGGAATCCCCTACTAGTGTGCAGTACTCCTTGTGAACGGGAGTCGGTATTTTTAGGTAACAATTAGTGCATTGTTTCCTGAACGGTGTCCATTGTTTTGTACATTGTGATGTTCTTTATTGATTAAATATCAGCCCATGTTTTTAAGTTATGTTATATTCAGTGCTCTGTATATTACTTTACATGTGTCACTGTATATTGATGTTATGCATGTTGGAGTCCTATGTATGGCTACAAATGGGAGCTTTGGAGCACCAAATCCAAACAATCTTAGCTGGTTTAGAATAGGATATAGTAATATATTCGTTTTATCTTATATTAATAGGTATATAAGTAGTGTATATGCAAGGATGAGGCTGCAGAAGGCAATATAGTGCAATAAAGAGTCTAGAAGTGGTAGTGTAACTGAAGATTAAAAGCACGACCGATGCCAATATTAGATATAGGGAAACCCAAAGTGTTAGGAGGGAAGTGATTTTCTTTCAGAACACATCTATATACACCGCAATAATCCCACAATACACAATTTACTCATAAATTTATGATAGGGTTTATGGCATTATTAGGGTACATAAGAGATTATTGGGGTGCATATAGACATTATTTTTTTCTTGATGTGGTATGATTGAGAGAATTTATTAATGTGGGGTAAAAGAGAATCGCAAACATTGGAGTTTTGGGGGTCCAAATAGCTGCTTTCATTCTTTAATTATTAAAAACAAAATGTTACTAATTAGGCCAATACAGTTTGAACTAAGTGTCTTCCTTAATGGAAAAGACGTTCTTATTTCAATGAGCATTCATATATATTCCCACATAAAGTCCTTCAACCTCTTGTGACGAACTTACAATGTGCTAATAATCATGGGCTTCCTCTCTGTATAGCGGCCGGCCAGCGGAAGCTTTGGGGTAAGGGGAGGGCGCATTGATCAAATTCAAAACTTTACAATAGATCTACACAATAAATGCAATAAACTAATAACAATTAGCAATATCACCATGTATATAATCAAATCAAGCAATAGACTATAAAATAATGGAAAGATACAAATTGACCTGGGCCAAATCAGCCCTAGCATGCCCTCCTCATACAGATCTAGCACGCCATAGATAGATCTAAATAAATAGAGGTTAAAAAGTACCTTACATGTAGATCCCTCGTCTCCTTGCTTGGATGAAGGAAAAAACACAGCAAGATGACCCCTTTGAACTAGCCACCACGTCCCACACTTAGAGAGGATAAATCTCCCTTGAACAGCTCGCCAAACACACCTTGGAGGAGGGAGAAGGAGGGCGGCCGCACCAATGGAAGATGAAGGGAGAGAAAGAGAGAGGGTGCCCCAATTGGGAAGAGGATGATCAAACACCAACATCCAAAATCCCAATTTGAGAGGTGGGGCGACCCTCACATATATGGTATTGAAATCAAATCCTCTTAATTCTCTTTTAATTCTCTTGCTTAATTACCCCCTTCATACCTTATTTAGGTGGTTCTTGAATTGGCTATCACTTAATGGGCTTTTGAGTGGGCTGAATCTAATGGGCCAACCTACTTCAATTCCTTCTGGTTTCCCTACAGGGTCTAACACAACGGGAGCGGGCTCTGTTCCCACAGAGCCCGCGGAGGCCTGGACCCCCTGCACACTGCCAAGCCCGCGACTGGGTCGACCCCTCCTAATCACGCAGGTCACACCCTCAACACCTAATTCGTGCGTCTGGGCTCCACAATGTGTAAATGCACACCTAGATATATGTCTAGTGTACGTGTGTGACATATGTGGGTCCCACTTGAATTATGTATAACGAAGGCACATGTGGGGTCGGCATGACCGCCGCCACCACCCTTGGACCCCGTGGCCCATACCAGCTCACCCGAACCACGACATCGTTGGTCCAAATTGGGCCCGAGCCCATACCATGCTCCATCGTCCCCCACTATGGGTGAAGGGCTTATATGGTCCAACAGCGACCAGTGCTAGTCTTGTCGAAGAAAAATGCTATACGCATTCTTAGAAAATAGATCCGTTGTTAAGGCCTTAGTGAACGGATCTGCCAACATTTCAAAAGTAGGAAGATGACTCACAGTCACTTTTCCTCTCTTTAGCATGTCGAAGATGTAATAGTAATGCACCTCAATGTGCTTACCACTAGCACTGATCTCCCCATTCTTAAGTGTCGACACTATAGCCAGATTATCGCAGTACATCTAGACAGGAGCATTAGTTCAGTTTTCTATCCCCAATTTTGCTAGAAACTCCTTAATCCATACTGCTTGGGAAGCTGCAATACTGCATGCATAAAACTTAGCTTCCATCGTAGACTTAGAAACACTCTTTTGTTTCTTGCTTGCCCACGATATAGCACCACCTCCAAATGTAAAGACATATCCAGCAGTGGATTTCCTGTCATCTGGATCCCCCGCATAGTTTGAATCACTATATCCATCCAATGACAGACTTTTCACCTGATAGGTGAGTTTTAGACTCTTAGACCCTAATAGGTACCGAAATACCCTCTTCACTGCTTGCCAGTGTTGAAGACCAGGGTCTGCTTGGTAACGGCTTAACAAGCTTACCACAAAACTCAAATCAGGTAGAGTACAGGTCATGGCATGCATCAAGCTGCCAATAGCCTGTGCATATGGCACTGACTTCAACCGGAGTTGGTCTTCCTCTGTCCGGGGAGCCATACTCTTAGACAACATTGTACCCTTGTATATAGGGGATTCAATGGGTTTCCAACCTATGGCGACCGTCAGAAAATAATATATGTCATAATTCACATAATTATTATCTTGCTCAACACGTGTTACATCGCACGTGAAACTGAACGTGACGGTCCGCCGTACGGATCTATGAAAAGTAAGTCGACATAAAAGATGAGAATTTTGGAGTTGACGCACAGCTAAAATATTACATATGACGTAGTAGAAATTAGGACCCAATCCAAAATACATTGTATGTAAAGCAGTCATATTACAGAATTGCAAAATATAGACCAAGTCTTTCATAAAAACCATGATATTACAGAGATTGAAAAATATTTAAAAGAACTACATAGATAATTCTTCGGTTGACACCTCTAGGTTGGTTTTACTACCTACAGAGTCTGTGGGTGGGTGAGTATTTTTATACTCAGTAGGTGGAATTAAAATCTAAATTAATGCTAAAAATAAAATCGTAATAATTTTTGCATAATAGATTCAGAAATAATTTCAGAAAACGCTGTTTCGTCCGATGACGATAAATCCAGAGCCGTGATACCGAATAGCGTTCCTCCGATGCTCATGGGGCAACCGAAAGCTCAGAAGGCATGAGTTTTCCCATGATACTCCATACCTATATGCGCACGCCAAATACTGATAATTTCTTTGGTAGGTATCCAGAAAATATTGTTCTAGGTATAACCCTAGAACTCTCCAGAAAACACACATATCATGTCATAATTTTGATTAAATAAAACATGATATACGTAAAGCATTTCTATAAGAAAAGACGTATGATTGACTAAAAATGGTCCATAAAAATAAAGAATACAAGAAAAGCATAAATTTAGAGTTTAAGACTCCCTACCTTACGGTCAGAGTAGAAAGTTCGTGGTCGCAGAGAGCTGATACTGAAAATCCGGTCTTGTCACAGCGTCCGGCACAAACAATTTAGTTAAGAACGCTTTTGAAACGGGTTGAATCAGACTTAAAATGACTCAGAATGGAGAGTCAGAAGTTTTTACTGGAGGTGAAAGTGAATACTAAAATGAAAAACGGGGGGTATAAATAGAGAATGGGGAGGAATCGGTGCGCGATGCGTGTCTGCCATGCATCGCGTAGTGGAACAGAAAAACTGCGCGGTTTCGATGCATAGAACCGTGTATGTCATGCGGTGTCTGCGCGGATCCACGCGGTGCTGTGGCGCACGACACGCGGACGCGTGGACCCGCAATCCACACGCATGGCCCGCGCCGCGGGCCACGCAGAACCACGCGCCGCACGGCGCGGAACCGTGGGCCCGCCGCGCAGAGCGAACCATGCAACGCCATGTCACGTGGTTAAACTGCGCGACATCGCGCGGTCAACGCACGACTGATGCAATTCTTGTGTCAGCCTGCATTAAAATAATAATTTTTTTTCAAAACTTTAAAGTGCTCTAACTTTTTACCTATACATCGGAATTGTGCATTCTTGGTACCGATGGACTCATATCGACGAGCCCTTCGAAACAAGACCACTCAAGGATTGGTTTTACAGTAGTTTCATCATGGACACGCTTATGATGCGCACTTCCATGATCGCTACATACGACCACTACCTCCGAAGCAAGTGCTTCAAAAAACCTTTATGCTCGGTTTTTAGAGTTCTACAACATTCATTTAGGTTCCACATTCAAAATAATGTTTTAATAATATATAAAAATTCTAATAGTATAACTTACCTCAGATTTGGGTTGTCACACAACCAATGACATTGAAGCGTTTAAAAACTTTCTCTATGTGTGACTCTTTAGATATACTAAGCTTCCTAGCTTTTCTATCTCTGTAAATTTTCATCCCGAGGATATAGGATGTCTCACCCATGTCTTTCATCTCAAACTGGGTTTTGAGCCATTCCTTTAAACTGACTATCATACTAACGTCATTCCCCATCAAGAGTATGCCATCTACATACAATAACAACATCATATACCTAGTCCCATCCCGGATGGTATAGACACAATGATCGTGTTCGTTCACTATGAACCCATACTCATTATTCACCTTCTGAAAAGTGAAGTACCATTGCCTGGGAGATTGTTTTAGGCCATACAAAGATTTTTTGAGCTTACACACCTTGTTTTCCTCTCCAAGAATTAGATAACCCTCAGGTTGTTCAATATAAATTTCCTCTTCTAAATCTCCATTTAGAAAGACAGTCTTTACATCCATTTGGTGCAACTCTAAATCAAAGTAAGCAATGCATGCTAAGAGACATCTAATCGAGTCAAATCTTGACACCGGTGAATATGTCTCCTTAAATTCCATTGCATACACTTGGGTGAACCCCTTGGCCACTAATCTCGCCTTGTACTTATTTATGGACCCATCAGCCTTAAGCTTCTTTTTGAAGATCTATTTACACCCAATGGGCTTTTGCCCTTCAGGTGGATCCACTATCTCCCAGACCTTGTTCTTTAGGGTAGAATCCATCTCTTCTTGAATAGCAACCCGCCATTCTTGAGTGTCTAGAAGACTTAAAGCTTGCTCAAGGGTAATAGGGTCATCTAGAATATATTAATCTAATGTGACGTTATCCTCCCCTAGCATTGTATAGAAGTCCCTCAACAGAATTGAAGGTCTTCTTTCCCTCAATACCCTGTGTTCAAGTTCGGTTTGGTTTTGATCTGATCCTATTACTTCCTCTGGTGAAGTGCTAGGACCAACCTCCATAACCACCTCGAATAAATCAACTTTCTTGTTAGGAATTCTAGGGTTTAATTTTTCTTCCAAGAAGTAAGCGTCTCTAGACTCAACAACCCCCACTGTCCTATCCGTGTGGTGAACCACTAATCGGTACCCCTTAGAGTGATCACAGTAACCAATAATGTTGCACTTTATGGTCTTGGGGCGAAACCTTCTGAGATGTCGCTAGTTTCGAACGAGGTTAGTCTAAAAAACTGCCGCTAGATTCTCTAACAATTGGCTTTGAATGCTGTTTTGTTGTGCGGACGGATGTAGTGGATCAAAACTAGGTGTAGTCAATTACTGACCAAATTTTGACCTGATTTGATAGAGACGCACTTAGCGTTAGCGTGACTGGTCCAACCTACCGTGATAGGTACATGTGTCCAAAACTTTTTTGCTAGGGATGGCCAAACTGCGCTTCGGATCGCCTGTGCCACACTCCCACCGGGGTGGGTGGGAGTGCTCAATCAGAGGAATATATGTCACCGAGTTGGTTAAAGCAATAGGTTAATTGGTGACCCAGGTGAAGAGCGGGATTCGTGTGATTGTCGATCGGGCTGAGATATTCTTCGGAGCTGGGCCAGGCCAGTGGAGTGCTCTTTACGGAACCTGTTTGCTCAGAATTCCCGCTCTCACTCATTGACCAGTGAAGAGGCGATCGGAGGAGCCGGTGTGCAACTCACCCAGCCCGGTGCTCCCGCTCCCACCCGGTGACTAGAGAAGTGGCGTTCGACGCCGGAGAAGAGTTCTCAGGCAGAAAAATCACAACCGCCGTCTTTCTGTTACTGCTCACTCCTGATTTCTGATTCCCATTCAACGGTCGAAACTTCATATTGTTGAGGTACAACAAACGAACTTCATTTGCAGATGTGCGTATGTATTTTTTATTTTGTCTCTATCCATCATTCTAGTGGAAAAAAAGGAACTTCGATTGTTTTTCTATTCCATTTTCTTTCACGGACAATTTCTGGGTTTTCATTGTTCCGCATTGTGTTTACTGCGTGCCCCTTTGAGTAATATTATCTGCATATTGGAGCAATATTGCTCCAACCTGAAATGTTCGCTAAGTTTGATGCCTTTAATTTATGTCTTAAGAGCAATATTGTTGGAGCAATATTGCTACACCGTTGGAGCATTATTGTTCCAACCTTTGAACAATATTGCTCCAAGGTTGTAGTAATATTGCTCCAACCTGAAATGTTTGCTGATTTTGATGCCTTTAATTTATGTCTTAAGAGCAATATTGCTCAAAGGTTGGAGCAAAATTGCTACACCATTGGAGCATTATTGCTCTAAGGTACAAGGAATATTGCTACACTGTTGGAGGATTATTGCTCCATGGTACAAGCAATATTACTCCAAGGTTGTAGCAATATTACTCCAAGGTTGTAGCAATATTGCTCTAACCTTGGATCAATAATGCTCCAACCTTGGAGCAATAATGCTCCAATGGTGTAGCAAAAATGCTCCAACCGTGGAGCAATAATCCTCCAACGATGGAGTAATAATACTCCAACGATGGAGCAATATTGCTCCAACCTTGGAGCAATATTGCTCCAACCTGAAATGTTCGCTGATTTTGATACATTTGATTTATATAATTCTTAGAGCAATATTGCTCCAACCTTGGAGCATTATTGTTCAAAGGTTGGAGCAATATTGCTACACCATTGGAGCATTATTGCTCCATTGCGGGAGCAATATTGCTCCAAGGTTGTAGCAATATTGCTTCAACCTTGGAGTAATAATGCTCCAACAGTGTAGCAATATTGCTCTAAGGTTGGAGTAATATTGCTCCAACCTGAAATGTTCGCTGATTTTGATGCCTTTAATTTATATGTCTTAGAGCAATATTGCTCCACCATTGTAGCAATATTGCTCCAACCTGAAATATTCACTGATTTTGATGCTTTTAATTTATATAAGTCTTAAAGCAATATTGCTCCAACGGTAGAGCATTGCTCCGACATGGCAGCAATATTGCTTCAACCTCGGAGCAATATTGCTTCAACCTTGTAGCAATATTGCTACAACCTTGGAGCAGTATTGCTCCGACATTGTAGCAATATTGCTCCAATATTGCCCTATAGTATTTTGATACACACGACAACAAAATTAGTTTGTAGCGACACTTTTATAACGACGCTCACGAAAGTGTCACTAATAATTGTTATTTGCGATGCTCTTAAAACAGTCGCAATACTTTTAGCGACGCTTTACGGACATTGTCGCAAATAATACCATTATAGCGACACGTACTAATATGCGTCGCTATAATCTGGATAGTAGCGACGGTTATTCAAAAGCATCGCTAATATCTTCATTAGTAGCGACGCTTAGAAGTAAGCGTCGCTGCAAGAGAGTTTGTTAGTTACCGGGTTAGGTTAGTAGCGACGTTCTTAGTGGAGCGTCGCTATAAAATGTATTATTAGCGACGCTCTATAAAAAGCGTCACTATAAAATGCATTAGTAGCGACGCTTTTAATAGAGCGTCGCTATAAAATATATTAGTAGCGACGCTCTTAATGGAGCGTCGCTATAAAATGTATTAGTAGCGACGCTCTTAGTGGAGCGTCGCTACTAATGCATTTTATAGTGACGCTTTTAATAGAGCGTCGCTATTAATTAGATTATATAAAAATATTATATAAAAAAATAAATAATTATTTATTATAGTAGCGACGCTCTTAGTGGAGCGTCGCTATAAAATATATTAGTAGCGACGCTCTACTAAAAGCATCGCTATAAAATGCATTAGTAGCGACGCTCTTAGTGGAGCGTCGCTACTAATGCATTTTATAGTGACGCTTTTAATAGAGCGTCGCTACTACTGCATTTTATAGTGACGCTTTTAATAGAGCGTCGCTATTAATTAGATTATATAAAAATATTATATACAAAAATAAATAATTATTTATTATAGTAGCGATGCTCTTAGTGTAGCGTCGCTATAAAATATATTAGTAGCGACGCTCTACTAAAAGCGTCGCTATAAAATGTATTAGTAGCGACGCTCTTATTGAAGCATCGCTATAAAATACATTATTAGCGACGCTCTACTAAAAGCGTCGCTACTAATGCATTTTATAGTGACACTTTTAGTAGAGCGTCGCTATTAATTAGATTATATAAATATATTATATAAAAAAATAAATAATTATTTATTATAGTAGCGACGCTCTTAGTGGAGCGTCGCTATAAAATATATTATTAGCGACGCTTTCATTAGAACGTCGCTATTAATTAGATTATATTAATATATTATATTAAAAATAAATAATTATTTATTATAGTAGCGACACTTTAAGTAGAGTGTCGCGATAAATTGGATTATATAAATATATGATATAAAAAATTAACTATTTACTAGTACTATTAAATTATATTGATGTTGATATCATGAAAAACGTTACTACTACGTTAACATAAAATCTTATAACTTATGTATTTATAATTAATAATTTGAATAATGAAAAATATTGATGATATTCCTCTTCGTCATGCATTGGTAATATTATTTCTGTTTTAAATAATGATGATTAAGTAGTAATAAATAATATTAATTTATTATTAATTTCATTTGCTGGTACTATTAAATTATATAAATATAATAAAAAATATTTTAAATATGGTAATTAATATTTAGTCTTGCAACTTATTCTATTTATGACTATAGTGAAACTAATTTGTCGTTTGTTATACCTTTTCAACCAGTCATGTGGTATAACACTTTACTAAAAACTAATTTTTTACGAAATTATTCAAAAAATTGCCTCAAAGTTTAGACACCTGTCAAAGGAAAATTATGTCCTGCATGACAATGAATTTTACAAAGCTATGATGATCAATGTCATACGTACATTTGACATTCTTTCTCTTTCTTGAAAACATAATAACTAGTAATAGAATTATGAAAAGCCACCAAGATGTATTCCAATTTATCTATCAATATTATATTAAATAGTATATTAAAATCTAATATATATATTTTCCTAAACGGGCTACATTAGGTCGGGGTAGGAATTAATCTATTAGGATCATATTTGGTTCGAATTTTAATGTTGTACAACACTAGTTCTGCATCTCAGGTCGGGTTAAGTCGAGTTTTGGAGGATCTAACTTCAGATATGAACTGAGTCTGTTAGACCTAACCGAGCCTAGCCTATGTGCGACTATATATGAACTGGATGGATGACAATTGGGTAGATGTATATATACATAAAGTATGGTACGTATGTTTTGAATCAAGTTAGATTTTTGTAAAAATATTTTTAAAAATTAATTGACTCATATCACATATGACCCTGGGATGGCCTGGGCTTATTTATATTATAATTAACTCAGCATTAAAAGTATTAGATATTAATCTAAAAGATAAATTTTAATATAATAATACATGAGACCATGCATAATTCCTCCAATTTTTTTTTAGTAAAGCCTCAAATAAACCGGCAATTCTTCCCACTAAAAAAAACTAACTCTCACTCCCACTCCTGCATTTCATGACTAATCTACTCAAAATAGATACGCTAAGTAAGCAATGATATATATCCTTAAGAATTGCGTTAAATAAAATTTAACCCTAAATTGGAAATCCCGCTACATGAAGAGGAGTCACACACCATGGAGGTATTTCTTCACGTTGGCCAGAAAACAGTACAAATAGACTGTGTCTTCATGAAATTTTGTCTTCAATCTTCATTTTTCAATTAGTAGAATCTAAATCTTCATTCCATATCCTATATTGGAATGAAGATTAGCGAATTCGTATATCATTTTAGCATAGGGATGCCACTTGGGTCGAGTAATTAATGAGTTGGGTTCGGGTTTAGGTGATCCAACCCGACCCGAATATAAATATTAAAATAATATTTATATATTTTTTAATATTATTATTTAAAAAATTGAAAAAAATATTTTAAAAATGTTTTTTTATTATATTCAGGTCAAACGGATTGGGTTTAAGTCCGGGTCAAATTTAGGTCAGAGTTTTGTTATATGGTATCGGGTTCGGGTTTGGCAAAACCCAACCCAAACCTGCCCCACGGCATCACTATTTCAGCATCCAAATTTTATCGGAGCCCAAATTTCTTCAAAGTCTATAAATTCATAAAAATCCGACCCAAGCCAACTTTGGCCTACTTATACCGCATAGAGCTTTTAACGTAGCCATATACAACACGATCCCATTACACTCAACTCGCGCCAAATCTGGACCAAATCTCCCGCGCGTATAAAATTGCCTCTCCCGCACGGGATGCCTTTTGCTCTCCTGTCATACCGAAACTCTGTCAATCCAGCCTGAAGTGCCCTAGCTCCGACGCCGGCAATCTCCCTTCGTCGTCCGTCTCACAAATCGCAGTCATTCTCCCTGTGCAGCCGTCTCCCAAATTGTAGTCAATCTCCCTCTGTCTATCACCTATGAATCGGCGTCAATCTCCATAGTTCAGCCGACATCCTCACAAATTGTCATCAATCTCTATATAATGGACGACCACCTTCAAATTCTGTTAATTCCCTCTGTTGGCCATCTCTCTGCTGAACCCAATCGCCATCAAAGTTGTACTTTTTTGGCATGTTTTTTCAAGGGCAGTCATCTTCCCTAAGGTATTTGATACGGTTATCCCTTTTGTCTGAGATTTTTTTATAGTTTGTGAATATATGGTGGTTATTCATTTGCAAATCAGTGCAGAAACGTAATGAAAAAGGTCAGTACGCCTGTTGCTGTTGGCATCTCATAAACCGTAATTGTTGTTAACCTATTAAAAATCTTAGATTTGCTGAGCTGCTTCAATACTTCTTCCTTGTTTGCATTTGTCACAGCCTAAATCTTTTTTGGGCAGGATGATTCAAAAAAGGTGAAGTATGTTCAAATTACAGAGGAGTCATATATTCATCTGACTGAATTGGAAGATCAAGTAAAGGCATTGAATGAAAAGCTTTCTACTTTCCTAAGGACAATCTGGTCAAACAGCATTCCAAGGCTGCAGAAGAAGCTGTTTCAGGTGATTTTCATGGACTTGTAAAATTCACCAAGAATTAAGATAATTGTGCACATTACTTCGTTTAGTAAATTACGTGAGAGTCTGATCACAGAACGATAATATTCCAATTAATGTTAATACTTCGTTTAGTAAATTACATGAGATTGAAATTATTTGATAATTTTCCTTGGTATAAGCTATATATACATTTATTTATTTTAAAACAATAAAAGCCACGTATTCTGAGTGCAGAGACTAAGTAAAATCTGGAACCATTACGGCCATATATAGCTTCTAGACTGTCCACTGGAATGCTAAAATTGTAATGCAAGTCTGATTTTAATACTTAATCTGAAGAAATTAATTGAAAATTTTGGAGTATTTCAAGAACCCCTACAGTTGAGCTATTGGAATTGAATCATGTTCAGCAGAAAATTATGAGATATCCCTGCATGTCATAGTTACAATATAAATCAACCTAAGATCTTATGCATGAAGGTGACTGAGCATAAGTTACAGATAATACCTAATATATCCGCCACTGCTTCAATAGCTTTCTGCTTGGTCTTCTCATCAGCCATGGCTGGAATCTTGAGCACCACTTTCTGCAGACAGCTCAGACACATTTTTTAGCAAAACTAGCTCAAAATTTCCAATAATACCCATGCAATTCTAAGTCTATTACAGTAATTTACTAGATGCGAGCAGATACAGATATTATAAAACAATATGATAGACAAAAAGGGTGTCTAGTGTTTTGGACAATGCATTGCAGCAAAAAAAGGTTCATTGGTACCTGTTAATTTCAGTCCTAAAATCTATGTAGGATGAATACTTAGTGAGAATAAAAGATTACCCCAAAAAATTGAAAAAGACCATAAACAATATTAAATTTTTTTTCCAAGGATTATATCTGGGGTACTAAGAAATACACACTTTTTCACTTACATTTTATTTGATTTGAATTGTAAGAACTAGTTGGCAGTGAAGTGAGCAGACTAGACTGCCCAAATGGAGAAAAAATGCACCAACATAAATTTTCTTCCTTATACCACTAATCAAAGGTCTAAAATTTCCAATCTATGTAAACAGGCGAAAAATGGAGACAGTGTGTAAATTTATCGACTTCTCAATTTTGCCTGCTAAGCAGATCAAAAGAAAAGAACTTTCAGATAATACCTAATATATCCACCACTGCTTCAATAGCTTTCTGCTTGGTCTTCTCATCAGCCATGGCTGGAATGTTGAGCACCACTTTCTGCAGACAGCTCAGACACAATTTTTGGCAAAACTAGCTCAAAATCTCCAATACCCATCAACCACTCAGCAATAAAGAAAGATTAAAAACTGTCATAAATGGTAAAAGATACAGAGCACAACAAAATTCAAGAGAACAAATCAGAAAAAACAGGTTGATTTCTATGGAACCAATCAAATATTTCTTAATTTTATGCTAAGATCTTATGCATGAAGGTGACTGAACATAAGTTACATGGAAAAAGTGCAGATTAACAATTACCTCTGCTTCCTTGTAATAAGCATAAATATCTTAAACATACTAAAAAACAGCTAGTGGGTTTTTCTTGTCAGAGCTGTAAATGTCAGCAATGGACTCCTCTTCCATATCATCCATTTCGACCTCAGTAAGAACAACAGTATCCTAGATACCCAATTTTAGCCGAAATCAAATATTAAATATCTTTCTTGTAACCTGCACAGACTTGCTTACCATCAGATCCACTTCTGCCAACATAACTTGTGTCTGCTTTAGGTATGGGGGCAGAGGCATATCACCAATATTCATTTCATCATACCCATGCAATTCTAAGTCTATTACAGTAAAATTGTCTGAATTATGGGAATCTGACATCGATGACACTTTTCTTTTGTTACTCTTTCCCATTAACTTCAGTCCTATGGCTGACTGCAGAACATAAGTTACATGGTAAAAGTGCAGATTAACAAATTCAACAGCAATATTTTAATTAAATAATAGTTCTGTTCCATTCTGATTTTGCTTATTATTTGTGCCAACAACAAACTCCTCCATTTCAGTTAGGAACTATTAAAAAAAATCACAAGAACAAATGTATAAATCATATTTATGTCAACTAAAAAAATAGCAAAAAATCAAATAGTACAAACATAAGTAATATGGATGTCTATTTAGTAGATATAACTTTATGCCACTTACTGCTTTTTATATGTATGAAGGTACTTTAGTAGATATAGAGGTGGATAAGGTACATTTGGGTGGTCTAAACGACCAGGAACGCTTCTTTGATACATTTGCTATACACAGGGAACATTCTAGGCAAAAGGAGCATAGGTAATTTTTAAACAACTATGTCTATTTCTTGTTTCTGAAACTCCTATGTCATGAAAAATAGTTATCATTATCGTTAGTTATGATTTAGTTGGCTAATTGTAGACTGCTATGGATAAAAGTTGGATGCTTCTACCAAATAGATATTTGTTGTCATACATTGAAGGAATAAAAAAGTTTATTGATATGGCAAGCCAACATACAGATAGTGCCAACAGATGCAGGTGTCTATGTAGGAAATGCATTAATAGATACTATAAACATATCAGTGAGGTTAAAGAACATTTGTTGGTCAATGGAATGTACATCTATTACACTCAGTGGGAGCATCATGGAGAACCAATGTCTTCAACGAAGGGTGAAGATGAAAGTTTTAGCAACATTATTAATGATGAACCTGTTGATGGGATGCAAGAAATGTTACAAGACATATGGGTTGGAACTAGTGTTGATTTCCATGTCTGAAATGTTGCCCAAAGGGAAAATACTAACATAAGTGATTCTAATGACCTTGAAGGTGGTGATTTAGGTGAATTTGGTAGACTATTGAATGATGCAAAGTGTCCACTTTATCCAGGCTGTGAGAAAACCTCCAAGTTGAATTTTCTTGTTAAGTTGCTTCATATAAAGACAATTAATGGTTGGAGTAACAAATCATTCAATATGAACATTGAGTTGTTTAAAAATACAATGCCAGAGGGGGAGACTTTGCCCACCTCGTATTATGAAGCAAAGAAGTTAATGCGAGACCTAGGAATGGGATATATCTCAATCCATGCATGCATAAATGATTGTGTACTATTTTGGAAAGAGAATGAGAAAAGACAAGAGTGTCCCACATGTCATCAACCAAGATTTAACGAAAGGCCAGGAAAATGTAAGAAAATTCCTCTTAAGGTACTTAGGTATTTTCCGTTAAAACCTAGGTTGTAAAGACTATTTATGTCAAGAAAGACGGCTGTAGATATGAGATGGCACAAAGATAAGCGAGTTAGTGAAAAAGATGTATCTAGGCATCCAGCAGATTCTAAAGCTTGGGAGGAATTTGACAAGGAGCATGAGTGGTTTGCCCGTGATCCTCGCAATGTGAGACTTGGTTTGGCAACAGATGGCTTTAATCCCTTTGGTAACATGACGAATGCATATAGCATGTGGCCTGTAATGCTCATGCCGCATAATTTGCCTCCTCGGAAATGCATGAAAGATCCATTCATTTTCATGTCTTTGCTTATTCCTGGACCTAAAGCTCCAGGAAATGACATTGATGTATATTTGCGGCCACTCATAGATGAGTTAAAAGAGTTGTGGGAAACTGGGATTGAGACATATGATGTTGTGGAAAATAAAAAATTCAAAATGCATGCAGCAGTGATGTGGACTATAAATGACTTCCCCGCTTATGGAAACTTGTCTGGATGGAGCACTAAGGGTTTTTTGGCATGTCTAGCTTGCAATAAAGATGCTAGCTATGAAAGATTGAAGCATGGTAGAAAGACAGCTTACATGGGACATCGTCGTTTCTTGCCACACAAGCACTATTTGCGATTTCGGTATAAGGAGAGATATAATGGGAAGTCGGAATTGAGGTCAAAGCCGTTACAATTGTCTGGGGATGACTTGTTGTCACAGTTGGAAAATGTGAGACATGTTGTATTTGGGAAGGGACCAAACAACAAGAAAAGGAAACGTACTGAGGGGGAGTTAAATTGGACAAAGAAGAGTATATTCTTTGAATTACCCTATTGGAGAACACTCAAGCTACGTCACAATTTGGATGTTATGCACATTGAGAAGAACATTTGTGATAATATTATTGGAACACTATTCAACTTGGAGAAAACAAAAGATAATATAAATGCCCGCTTAGACTTGGCTGATATGGGCTTAAGACCAGAGTTACACCTGAGGAAAATTGGTGATAAGTATGTGATGCCACCTGCATGCTATACATTGTCCAAGGATGAAAAACGTCACTTTTGTAAGTGGATGAAGTCAATTAAATTTCCAGATGCATATGCATCTAATATATCTCGTTGCGTTCATGATAATGACTGCAAGATATTGGGAATGAAAAGTCATGATTGTTATGTATTTTTACAAAGGCTCCTCCCAGTTGCAATGCGTGGATATTTGAATAAGGAAGTGTCAATGCCTTTGATTGAGTTGGGGTTATTCTTTAAAGAGTTGTGTAGCAAGACACTACAATTGAAAGTATTGGAGACTCTTGACAAAGAAATCATTTTTATATTATGCAAGCTAGAGAGAGTATTTCCACCGTCATTCTTTGATGTTATGGTCCATTTAGCGGTTCATTTATCTTATGAAGCAATAATAGGTGGGCCTGTTCAGTATCGGTGGATGTACCCAATTGAAAGGTTAGAATATATTTTAATTTTTTTTATCAATTAATTCTATGTTTAACACGTTATAACAGGTTCCTCCGTACTCTAAAACAATATGTGCGTAACAAAGCACGCCCAGAGGGTTCGATAGCTGAAGCTTACATCGACAAAGAATGTCTCACCTTTTGCTCCATGTATCTTGAGGGTATTGAGACTAGATTTAATCATGAACATCGTAACCATGATGGATGTGAAGGCCAAACATGTACCAGACATTCTGTGTTTGGACAAAATGTTCGACCATTAGGATCAGGCACTTTTCACAAGCTCAACCTTGCAGAGCTCACTAAGGCTTGATATTATGTGTTGAATAATTGTACCGAAATAGAGAATTACGTTTGGTAAGTAAACTTATATTTGCATTTACAACTAAAACTGCCTATGTGAATTTAATATTTTTAATATATAATTCTAATATCTATATGTAGTGAGCACAAGATAGAGCTAATGCGCGAAAATTCTCAAAATTTGCAACAAAGGCAAGAAAAACAATTTAGTGATTGGTTTGCGAAACGTGTAAGTGGGCATACAAATTTATATAATATACCTTATTATGATAATACATGAATTTTATATTTTAGAACTTTTGGTTTATCAATTTTTTTCCTAACAGATAGAACTCCTACGCCGTCAGGGTCAGTCAACTACCAACGATGAAATGTATGCATTAGCATGTGGTCCAGATCAACGAATAATAAGATATATAGGTTGCATTGTGAATGGTATGAGGTTCCACACAAAAGAGCGTGAAAAAAATCATCGTACACAAAATAGTGGTGTCATTGTTAGCGGGGAGCACAATGGAAAACCTATAGAATTCTATGGTGTCTTGACAGACATTTTTGAGTTACACTACTTGTTTCAGTTTCGGGTTTTTCTTTTCAAGTGCGAATGGTGGAATACAGGAAAAAAATCAGCAATTCACACAGTTGCCCACTTTACAGCCATTAATACATCTGACATGTGGTACAAGGATGACCCTTTCATTCTAGCAAATTAGGCTACACAAGTTTTTTACATGAAGGACACTAAATTGCAGGGTAATTGGCAAATTGTGCAAAAGTTGAAGCCAAGGGGCATGTATGATGTTGTGGAAGCAGAGGAAGGCGAGGATCCTATCAACATTGAAGATGCCTATCAGGAAGAGGAGCATGTTGCATACAATGGGATTGTCAATCCTGACAACGAAATTGATCAAGATAAATTATTACCATTAAATAGATCGGACATGGTTCCGATTGATATTGATCCACATGCAGTTAATGCCAATATGAGATTAGATGATAGAGCTTTGAATTTCATTAATGATGATATGACTGATGCTGAAGATGATACAATAAATGAGTATTGTAGTGAGGAAGAAACACTTATGTTGAGTGATGATGATACTGACATAGATGTTATGTAGTTATTTGACGTTATTAAAAATTTGCAAATAAATCACATTGATTTATGGTATTTTTTAGTTGAACACAATATTCACTTAGTCAATAACATTTACTTGTTCTAAAATGAAATTGTCTCCACTTACATATATTTACTTAAATATGTTTAAAGTTATGGCTCCTGGAGGCAACAAGCAACAACACTTGATAAACGAATATGAGGATGGAGAGTCTGCAGATGGCCCAGATGTTTCTTCTAGTGATGCAGGTAATATCTCTATATGCCTTGTTATAATATGCTATTTTCCCTTGTTTCTTCTAGTTTAGTAGGTAGTCTCTCTATATGTCTTGTAACAATATGTTATGTTATATGATGTCTTTTTTTATAGGATCTTCACAAAAGAGAGGTCGTGGAAAGGCAGTTAATAGATCATTGCATGAATTGGTACGAAAGAAAGGGAAAGTAATTGTTGAAATTCCCAGTGATAAATGGAGACCAATAAGCAGTGAATGTGCCGAATTAACACGCGAAGCAGGACTCATCTGTCGATATTATGTATCATTGATAGATGATAATGGAGACGTTATTTCTGATTGGAGACATGTTCCAAGGCCAAATAAAGAGTTATTGCACGATATGCTTAAGGTAGATTTCATTACAGAATTTATTTCTCCTTTTACTAACTCTTAGTACCATACATATTATTTCTTTAAAATGTTGTTTTTATAATTTACTAGGATAACTTTGAATTACATGGAGACCCTGGTCATGTTATGACTGCACTTAATAAGATATTCACTGAGAGGTTTAAAGACTTTAGATATCACATGCACAAACACTTCAAAACACATAGAGATCTAGCTGCAGCGAAAGCCAATCCATATGATACTATTACCTCAAACAAATGGGAAAGAATTTGTGATAGGTTTGCATTGAAGGAATTAGAGGTATGGAGTATGATTATGTGCATATTTTTCTCGTTTATTTTGCTAATATGATGTTACATTATTCTTAGCATGAGTTTAACTTTCAATGTAGGATATAAGTTCTGCAGCTAAGAAGAATCGTCAGGAATTGAAAATCCGACACACTGGAGGTTCCAAACCATTTGTTTGTTACTTGGAGGAGCTGGTAATATTTGCAATGTCTTAGTTTTTTTTTATGGGCTACACTTACATTTATTTGTTGCACCTATCATTTGACTTACCCTTGAATGATACAGCGTAAGCAGAATGAGAATGAGGATAATCAATTTAGTATGATTGATTTTTACAAAGAAACCCACTTCTCAAGAAGAAAAGGTGATTGGTTAAGCAATGAGGCTCATGATTTGCATGTAAGACTTAGTTATTGATTAGTTTGTATGTATTGATATCATAACTTTAATTATTTACATTTTTTAGTGACTTTACTAGACATTTATAATTGCAGAATAAAATGATTAAAGCTCGCGATGATCCATCAAGTTCAGACGAGTGGGCACAAGGACTAACTGAAGACCAGATAGCATTTCAGATTATAGGGGAACAAAAGAATTATGTGCGTGGTCTTGGAAAAGGTGAGGTGGCCCTAGTGTCTTCATCAAGACAAGAGTTGTCTTCGCAGCTTGAAAATGCTACTCAGAGAGCCGAAATGGCAAAAAGGTCAGCTTCTGAAGCGCGTGCGATGATTGAAGAATATAAAGAACGTCTTGAACAACAACAAAGTCAAATTCAGGAACAACAAACTCAAATTGACACGCTTATGGAATTCATGAGGGAGCAACGATGCAAGTGTCGCTAATGCTAACGTAATGCTTATTACTAATCTCAGCCGTCATTCAAGTTAATATATTTATAAACTTTTTGTTGGATCAGCCTTACGTAAAATAATAAATGTTATGCCTATGCATACTAGAACTTTACTTTGACATTGTTATGCGGCAATTCTAAAATTATTGCAGTTTTTATTGCAGATTTAAAAGTAGCCTCTGGAAGGTCATCAAGCTGTAGACAAACTTGTTATCCAGTTTTTGATACATAGTTTTATAACTGTTTCTCTTGATCTATGTAACTTCTGCATGCTTTCTAATCCAGGTTTTGGTATCCAGATGCTATTGAAACTTTTTCAGTGGATTAATGTAATACAGTTTTTCATAACTAAGATATGCATGTGTTGGAAATCTTATTTTTTTTTTTTGGAAATAGAAATATTTAAAAGAACATTGTTGTTGGTTTATCTTTCTAGGCACATGTTTCCTTTTGGTTCTATACTTAATTGCTCGCAGGAAAACAATCCATTGAGGCAGTCTTTTACAACTCTAAAATGCACACAGGAAGGACTGACCACTGATGCAGTTCCCCAATCATCCTCTTGCGGTAGGTTCTGTATTGAGTCCTCCCATGGGGTGCTTCTTAAGCTGCAACAATATTTGAAGATTTATATTTTATATTTAATTAGATTGCAGATTACATAAAACTTAATTATATTATTCTTAAGATGTATTGAGTCTTTCAAAGTTAATGTGTGTTCAACTAAAAACAGAAATGAAGCCTGGTATTTATGTCTCTTACTATGGTTACTTTTTTGATTGGTCAATATCAATAGAAGAAAGTAGCTCACCACGGGATCAAGATGAATGAAGTATGTTATTGCCATGCACTTTATTTGCTTCTTACATTAGCTAATTGGTACTTCTGCATGAAGATGGTGCAAAAGAGTGGCAAATGGCTCTGTAATATACTTCTCACCCTAAAAATTTGAGATATAGTGATATGGATGTTGATAGTCTCCATAAATAGGTCAATATGTATGGTTTAGTAGTACTTGAACTGATCATACAAATTAATTAAACGTCGCTAATAAAAAAATTAGTCGCGACGGTAATTTAGACCGTCGCAAATAATGTCTTTAGCGACGGTTACACATCGTCGCAAATACTTTTTATTAGCGACATATATTTAAAAGTCGTGAATGTATAACATTGTAGCAACAATATCTCAAACGTCGCTAAAAATGTTTATTAGCGACGATTTACCGAAGCGTCGCTAAAAGTACTATTAGCGACGGTTTGTTTTCTGTCGTTACTAAGTAGTAGCGACGGGACTATTTGCGACGCTTATTGTGACGGTAAATATCTGTCGCAAATAATCTTTAGCGACGCTTTTAGAAGTATTAGCGACGCTTTCGAGCGTTGCTAATACCCCATTTTCTTGTAGTGACATACTAATAAAATGTCTTAGTTTCAAAATTTTCATAATATTCCCTTCTTTTCTTCATAATATTTTTATGAAATTGTGTAGGGAAATGGCTAGAGAGGGGTCAAGTGTTCGATGTGATGGACATAATGAGGGTAATGGACAAAATGACATTGAAATAGGGACCAAAGGAAACTCTGCTTGTCGTAAATTAGATTTTCATGAAGTAGAAGAAATAGTACCAAATATTGGAATGGAGTTTGCAACAAAGGAAATGGCTTACAAATTCTACAATGATTATAGTGCAAGAATTGGATTTAGCATTCGAAGAGAATGGAAATGGAAAAAAGATGGCATAATTAGGATGCAAAGATTTTGTTGTTCAAAAGAAGGTAAAAGAGATGAAGATAAAAGAAAAAGAGTGGTGAAGAATCCTCGTCCAGAAACAAGAACAGGTTGTTTAGCTCTAATGGTTATCAAGCTTGTAGGTGACATGTATAAAATTGTAGAATTTGAGCCAAGTCATAATCACATGGTTGTAACCCAACAAAGGTTCCATTCTTGAATTCACATAGACGCTTGAGTATGTCTCAATCTATGTTGGTTGATTCAGCGGCAAGTGTAGGCATTTCACCTAAAGATTCTATAGCTTTGCAAGCAAGCTAAGCTGGTGGTCAACAAAATGTAGGGTTTCTTACATTGGATCTGAAAAATTATTTGCGTACTAAGCGTCAAAAGGTGATGGAAAAAGGAGAAGCAGTGGCTTTCTTAGAATACTTCAAAAGAAAACAAAAGGATAATCCATCTTTCTTCTACTCAATGTAGTTGGATGAAGATAGTCTGATAACTTATCTCTTTTGGGCAGATGTGAGGATGATAGTAGACTATGAGAATTTTGGGGATGTGATCAGCTTTAATACCACGTATAGAACTATTAACATAAATTGGCCGTGTGCATTGTTCACTGGTGTGAATCATCATTGCCAAAATACCATGTTTGGGGCTGCCTTATTGTATGATGAGACTGCTGATTCTTTTATTTGGTTACTTGAAACTTTTCTTGTGGCAATGTCTGGTAAGAAACCAGTTACTATCATTATAGACCAATGTGCAGCAATAGCTAAAGCTATTCGAATTGTTATGCCGGAAACCCATAATCACTTATGTATATGGCATATATATATCAGAATGCAGCTAAACATCTCAGCCATGTTTTTGAAAAGTTTTAGTCATTTGCAAGAGATCTAAAACAATGCATATTTGAGTTTGAAACAGAGGAGGAGTTCTTAGAGGGATGGAATAGGATGATTGAAAAATATATAGTTCAAGATCATCCTTGGTTGCTTCAGTTGTTTCGTGAGAAGGAAAAATGGGCTATGACATATGGTCGACATCAATTTTGTGCGGGAATGAAGTCCACACAACGCAGTGAATCTTTGAACAGTATTTTGAGGAGGTATGTAAATTCTAAAATAAATCCCATGGAGTTTCTTCATCATTTTGATAGATTATTAGATGATCGACGCTTTCAAGAGTTACAAGCTGATTTTAAAATGTTGGATAGAACTCCTAGATTACTCATGTTCTCTAAAATGTTAGCACAAGCGGCAAAAATTTATACCCTAGCTGCTTTTGAAATATTTTTAATTGAGTATGAAGATCACTTGGATTGTGAAATTCATGAATATATAGAGAAAGGAACAACAATGGAGTTCAAAGTTGTAGGAAAACATGGTCACTACAATGTCACATTTGATTTACAAGATCACACAGTTGTTTGCAGTTGTAAGAAGTTTGAATTTGTAGGAATACTATGTAGCCATTCATTGAAAGTGTTTGATAATATATGTGTGAAGATGCTCCCTCCTCAATACATAATCAGACGGTGGTCAAGAGATGCAAAAGTTCAAGTAATAACAAATTCAACTTCAACAACTAGTGACACTGACCCACATAAGGCGATGGGCACACCCTTCATGGAGTTGTCACGTATATTGATTGCGATAGCAGCACGGGGTGCTGAATCTGAAGCGGCATATAAGGCAACAATGATTCAAGCCAAAATAATGTCCCAAGTAATAAATGAGGAATTGAAGCAAACTCATCAAAATGAGCTTCAAGATAGGGTTGCAAATATGTATGAGACCCATGTAGAAAAGAATATCAATGACTAAAATATTGAGGTACCTGCAACAGGGATAAAAATACAGGAGAAACGTGCTCATGGTGGTAAAGCAAATGCGAGGAAGAGGGGTTGCATTGAGTGACATCACAAGCAAAAAAAACAATCAAGTCCAAGCACTCAGCAGTCTCTCACCTCATGTACTCAATTGCCTCGATTGCAGCTTGGACCTCATATCCCAAAGTTTCAGCCACCTCCAGTACTTATATGTATTCACTATGTTATAGATACTATCACATGTCTTTTTGTATTCTATATAATTCTAAATTATTGGCATGTATTATAGGATTCATTTTTTTGCAAAGATAATCCTAGAGGTATCGAAAGTTTTTCCAACTTACTTGAGGTAAGTTCAATCATTTTCTTTAACTAAAGCATTTTCTTTGATAGTTTTAGCAAAATATGATTTTGTAAATTTATTTACATTGTGCATCAACAAGTCAGTATGTCTCTCATACAATCAAGCCACTTGAAGATTCCTGAACCTCAATTGAGGTTCAACTGAAGCCAATTTAGGTAAAAATAGATATTAATCACTTGTTATTAATTGAACATGAAGTTTTATTTAAGTTTTTATAAGCATTTACTAATTACAATTTCAAGTGGTTTTTTATGCAGGAGGTGAAAAATATTTTTTGACATTTTGCTAAGTGATGCTATATGCAATCACAGAATGTTGATAACATTTTGTACCAATTTGTTAAGTCATGTTATATGTAATCTTTGAAGGTTGAAGATAATTTGTACGATTTGGAACATATATGAGGTAATTTTTCCTAGATGATGCTACTATGTAACAATTTGTATTGAATCTAGTCTTTGGAATCGAGTTTGTAGAAAAAAGAAAGCCAAGTTATTTCGTAGAGATTCTCAAACATGGTGATAAATCCAACTTGGATGAGTGTCACACTAATCATATTACGTAGCTCTCCTTTTCTCATTTCGTTGTTCTGTCTAAATGCTTTCTATTTCTTGTAGATTGGTGGGCACTATTCCAATGAAGATTTTGCAATGAGAGGTAAGGAACCCAAGGATTAAGTACAAATTTAAACATGGAAGGATGCTACAATTCGTGAATTGATAGATCTGGTGTATTAAGTTTTATATTACCCCTCTTGAAGGCTTTTTCAATACCTTTTTTCCTGGACATGAACTGTACACATTTATAAACCTTTTCAAGTCAATGAGGTTGATCCTCAAGCAAGAAGAAGAGATGCTAAATTGTCATTTACTTTCGTATATCCTGATAAGAATGACCACTTTGTTGTCAGACCTGTAAGAACAATGACTGTCAGTAGGGTTGATTGTTCATAATATAGTTCCTATCAATTTTTGGCAATCATAAACCTGATGGTGGAACTTTGATTATTGGAATTGTACCATAATATTGTAAGCTTTATAGTTAGACATGCAACTGTTTTGGCACCTATGTTACAGGCAACAATATTGCAATGATGATCTAGTTTTTAAAACTGTTGCTTACCTACATATGACAGATAAACAGGTACGTTGAAGAAGTTCTTATTCCATCAACTGTGCAATATTCTTGAGAATTTTGAAACCTTTTTAGGTGTTTTTGTGTGATCCACCATTTATGTTTATACTAATATTCACTTGTTGAACTTAAAAACATTGTGATTTGCTCTATGTTTTAGTAAATTTTTTAGTTAGGAACAAGGGTATGTATGTTTTAGTTAATATGTTCTAGGACATATAGCATTTGGTTATCCATGGACTATTTATTGAGGGTGAATATAGTACTTTGTTGTAAAATGTTCTCCTTTCCCTTTTTCCTATTAGCATTTGCAGTCTATGTTCACACTTGCTTTAAAATGTTCTTCCATTCTTGGGCTTTATTCTTCCTTCATACTTGTTGTAGTTCTAAAGAACCAGCAGCCAAAATGTGTATAATGTTGTATCATTTTTGTAACTCCGTTATATCTCTGAATCAGATGCTTCAAAAACCAACAGCAACCAAGCCTGATCCTGAAACCATCATAGGACTTGAAAGTAACTAAGCATCAAAATAATTGGCTTGGATTCAAAACAACTCATATACAACTTAGGTTCTCGAAAAGAATACAATTTCAAGGGTTATCACTATAAATGCATATATATGATAACCATGGATCTATTTTATGACACATTACATCAATCATAGATTGGTAACTTAATCAACTAATATATATATCCTTTGTTCCTTATAATTTTGGAAGAGAAGAAGTAGCATTAGATAGCTCTGAAAATTACTAGAAAATAGCTTCCTGCCTCAAGACACTTCCATAATTGTCCTCATTTGCAAAGGATAATGTTGTTCAATATAGCCACTTTCACCATATAAGACCAACTTCTCATCAATAAAATCCGATGAGTGCACAATTTGAGTAAACCATCAATATGGGACTCAGTAAAAGAAACAAACTAATCCGACCAAAACAGAATTAGCCAAATCATCAGTGAACACAACATTTGCAATGTGGATGAAATTGGAATTCACAATACTGGAAACAATGGGAAATCTGTCCCCATTGTTTTGTCCAGAACATATCCCAATAATAAGTAAAGTTTAAAAAAAATGCTATCTTTGCCCCAGAAGAAGCAAAAGAATTCAATTAATAGTGTCTAGAAATTGCAGTGATATGGAAAACTTACACGGCCATCAGATAGTGCAAGATTAATAATCTCGTCTTGAATTTTAGAGGCAGGAGACTCGGATACAGATTGTTGTCCTTGGAAGAAGTACTTCGTAACAAGGTCAAGATTCGACAATTGAAGAGTCAACTCAGTCAGCTTCACTGAACGGTCCTTTGCTGTTTCAATATGCAAGTGACAGATAAAGATGATTTTCTCGTAACAAGTATGTGACATAATATGATTATATATTATCACTACAAAGGAAAGAAGTCTAAAGTGTGGTACATTGCCACCAGGGGAGCCCAGATCAGCATGAATTAACAGCTTCATCTCAGTGCATAAAACAGCCTGTCTGAAAGACATCTAGAACACGTAAGTTGATACCCATGGATTGAATGGCTCAAGATTCGCAACCTTGCTCATTAGTGAGCCAAGCCATTCAAATAATAGGAAATATTGCTTACAAAGAACCAATCAATATCCTAAAGTGGAAGTACAAAAGAGGAAAATTTTAAACCATCATTCATCCACAGTGGCAGCCTTGGACCCCAGCCATAAGACTCTCACTAAAGAGGCAAAAGGGATGCACTTTCCTCCGGGACAAGTGTAGGAAGGGAGCCAATCAACTGCCAATGGAATGAACTTGAAACCACGCAAAAAATAAGACAGAGCGTTAATGGCCGGAACAAGACCAAGGAATACCAGTGACAAAGTCTGTTTCATCCAGTAGCTACTCTCATGCTCCATCTTCTTAGCATAATCTTTGACGCTACCAACTATTTCATTAACTAAGACTAAGTCCTTTTTAGCACGTTCACATTTGTCTTGAACAAGAGTTTGAGAGGCAGTAAGCAACCGGTCAACAATTGCTATTGGTGTTTCAAGCTTGAGCTGAAGTCTGTCAGATCCTGCACCCGTGGTTCCCTCCAACTGCCTAGTATCTTTTGAATCAAATTTACTTTGCTGAAATATACTCAATCCATGAGACAAACTGTTCAATACAGACATAGTTAGAATAGACTTATAACTACGAGACAAAAAAGATGTATATCACTATAAATTATAAGCAATTGACCTTTTTGACGAAATGACAAGCTTCCGATTTCGGTATTCAGGATCTTTTGTATTCATCAAATGATAAGAAATTACAGACACTACAATCTCTTTAATGTAATTGATGAGAACTGTTGCATCAGCTAGATAGAGTGAACCCAAGTCAACACAGTCCAGATCATTTGCTGCAAGTACTTCCATCATGTCGTTTCTGTTATCCTGAGACTGAATCAGTTTCATGTCTTCTTCTATTTGGGACTTCCAATTGACAAGGTGGGTCTCATCTTCAGGTGGCTTGATCTCAATGTTATAAGGTAATAGAAGAGTGAGTTTCTCATCTATCTCCCTATAATCAGTACCTGGATCCAATGACTTGGAACCAAGGACCAGTGCAGGTCCTGATAGTTTTTTCAACATTTTTTGAAACAGAGTGTACATTCTTTGTGATCTTGAGAGAAGTTTGTCAACATTCCTAACGTAGAGAACAATGGGGTCGGTTCTTGACACTGAAGTTAGAACCTGCCAGATCAATTAAAAAGCGAAACATGTCAGGCATACAGATTACTGATAGATAAATTAAATTCGTCCACTTACTGTAATCATTATCTACCTTGTAAAGATACTGTACAAAGAGTTTCTTATCAAAGGACCGACTGTTGCCACTCTTGAGAGGAGCTACAAATAAATGGATCAAATAGTAAGACAAAAAAAATAATGTTCAATAAATTATCTAAAATTGAAACGAGCAATATTGAATAGATGAAGCCAAGTCTATGTGGGAAAAAAATCCAACATTGTTTCCCACGGTGCATCTATTATTAAATGCAACACATCTAGTCATAAACCATTTTTTACAGTCTCAACCACATTCATACGACAACAGAATTAGTTACCAAAATGCTAAAATAACCACATCTCCAAAAATAATTTTGTTCAGCTAGAAGGCCACAAATGGCAGCTTAAATATTCATTCAACAAGCTAATAAAAGGCTGAACCTGGATTTGGGGCACATTGTGCCATGATAGTACCAATATCAGTTGCAGAAGAAGCGTTTCTACGGAGCTTTGCAGGATTGCAAGACTTTCAAATTCGCTACAATAATAAAAAGGGACAGTTTAATCAAGCATTAGAATACCAGGTGAGATCTGAATTCTCCACAGGCCAAATATAAACTTTTCAAGGATAGTGTACCTAGAACTTAGTTCCATTCCACTGCTTTGCCTCCTTAATGTACCTGAGATAGACGAATTTGAGTTTTGATAAAAGATATAAAAAACTTTTTTTAACAACCCAAATGTTCAATGTTCAAAAACATTTTGCATGAACTAGAGGTGATTTTTTACATACAATTTAAGGTTCTCACCATCACCATAAAGACTCATACTCAATCATAGAGCCTCTTAGGATCTTTGCAGTCATTCCAAGTCTCAACCGCTGAGAGATATCTTCCTAAAAAAAGTTGAAACAAATAAATTTGTTAGTATCCCATTTTGACTGAAGGAATAAAAAAAAATGCAATTGACCCATATATCTTATCAACCCCATTATACCTGAGTATAATCAATCGGCAAACCAGAACTAATGCAATATACAGTACGCATGAGGAAGAACCCACAATCAACCCCATTGGATTGGTATGGTCCCTTCTTACTAATGATCTTCCACTGTTTAGCTTGAGGTACCTTAAGGTGCTCCTCAAGAAATATTCCAATGCTTTCCATCTATCATTCACATATTTGCCAAATTTCTCACCAGTTTTCTTACATTAGGATGTCACTTCTTATGGCCGTACCCAAGCATGGAATCATACCATTTCACTTCAGTCTTGTCAACATCTACAACCAACAAGTGAAAATGTGCATTGTCACACAATGGTATAAAGATGAAGTTAGGACATTCTTTTTCCGCTCCAAAACAAGAGGTTGCTAGCTCCTCCATTGCGCCCTCTTCCATAACCTTCAATTGCAATTGGCATGGATGTGACTTAGTCCATATACTAACTTAATCCAATATATAAATATTAGACTTTGGACCATACCTTGGCAAAATAAAATTGCAATGCAAAGCTCCCAGAGTGGCATTTGCGGAAGGCATTTCCAGTTGATTTGGAGGCCCTTTGTTGTAGCATATACATGTAAGCATCTATTACCTACATACAACAAAGCATACAATTAATATAAAATTAGTATCGAATACTTAAGATTTAAATAGATAAAAAGTATAGTCATACGTTAGAAGAGATGTACTCTGCGTTCAACATATCCACTAAGTCATTGTCAGCAACACCGACACCCACCACAAAATAACTCCTATTTTTAATGAATTTTTTAATAGTTTCTTGATCTCGATTACACAAATTGGATAGAGGATTGTATAAGATAATCTTCAATGGCCTGTGAGGGATGATAGGGGATGCTTGCTTGGCTAAGACTTGGGAAGAAGAAACTAAAATGGTTGCAACCTCCTTATTTGCAGTCATTTCCTTCTTCTCCCTCCTCGTCCTCTTAGTCTCTTGTGTAAAAGGGGTCCCATACTTCTTGCTTTTATATTTTAACCAGAGAGGTCTTTTCAAAGTGAGACCTTCTTTATCTCCCTCCCCCTTTCCCTCCTCGTCATTCGTTCTCTCCTCCCCACCTGGTCCCTCCTCTCTCTTATCATCCCCTTGCTCCTCTCCCCCCTTTTCCTCATCCACTCTCCCCTCCTCTCCTGTCTCTCCCCCCTCTACCTCCTCTCCTCCTTCTCCCTCCTCTCTCTTATCCTCCCCTTGCTCTTCTCCACCCTTTCCCTCATCCACTATCCCCTCCTCTCTTGCCTCTCCCCCCTCTGCCTCCTCTCATTGTAACCACCTGTCTTCCAATTATGCTTAACCCGGGGGGATTAAGGGTAATTTGGTAATTTGATATTAGGATTATGGGGTTTCATTAGGTGAAATCCCTGTATCTAGGTAGAGCTCGAAGTAACGAACACAACACACCCAAGAACACTCAAAACGGAGGTCGGGAACGAAAGTTATGACCTCGGGAAGCGTGCCATATGGGCGGGACCCACTTTCAAAGTTCGAGATAAGATACCTATGTGGGGTCTAGTTTTGAAGGGCTCATCGATACGAGTCCATTGGTACCAAGATCGTGCAATTCCGACTTTGGGATAAAAAGTTATTGCATTTTGAAGTTGGAATTGTATTTTAAAGAAATAATAATAAAATATTCAAAAAAAGACAAAAAAGATGACATCATCCAGCCGAGTCGAGCCGAGCCGGAGCCGAGCCGCGTCAGAGCCAAGCCACTGAGCCGCGGGTCGCACGGTGCCGCGCGATCACGCTGCTAACCCGGGACGCGCGCGGTGAACGGGCGCATCGCGCGTCAGACATGCGGCACGGCAGCGCTCACTGCGCCCGCTGTGACGGCGCACGCGTGACGCTCGTGTCATGCACGCTGACCTCTTTTTTGGTCCAGTCTTTGTGTGACACATGGCACATGTCTGTGCGCACATATTCCATTTCATCCGTCCGCTCGCACGCCAATCTCTTATAAATAGTTCATTCCGATCAGTTTTCACGGGGACTTTCTGGAGTCATTCTACGTCCGTTTTCTTCAGTTCAAAATGCGTTCCTAGCTAAATCGAGGGTGCTCTACGCAATGGAAGCGTCAATTCTTCGAGTTAGCCACTCTATATAGGAGAAACGTCTGGGGCTAAGGGGAGGTTATGTCTGCCGCCTACGGGAGCGACAAGGGTAAAATATCTCTGGGTAAGGAGAAATTCTCCCACGTTTTCTCATTTTCCGTTCTTCGTTTCTTACTCATTTTAAGTCCTATTAGAGTCATTCAAGAGGCCTTCCTAGCTAATTCGAGGGTGAGCAACGCAATGGAAGCATCCACTCCTCGAATTATCAATGTTAGGTGAGAGAAACATCCCAATGGTAAGGGGAGGTTCTGCCCATTGCCTACGGGCACAAGAAGGGAAAAGTGTCTTCGGACAAGGGGAGGTTCTGTCCGCTGCCTACGGGCGTTGTGAGGGTAAAGTGTCTCCAGGTAAGGGGAGGTTCTGCCCGTTGCCGACGGGCACGGGAAGGGAAAAGTGTCTTCGGGCAAGGGGAGGTTCTGTCCGCTGCCTACGGGCGCTGTGAAGGTAAAGTATTCCAAAGTTATAGAAGGTTCTGGCCGCAGTCTCCAGATCAGAAAGAGCAGACGCTCTAAGGAAACGAGCAACTCCGAACATCGCCACTTCCGGAATTGGAGGGGAGTATGCTTTCTTGACCTTCTAGTTTAATATGCTTTATATGACTACACATCTTGATTTATTCTATTGTGATCTAAAATGCTCTCTGCTATGACGTGACATACTCTGATCTGATATGACCAGTATGGTCGGATAAAATATGATATGATATGATATGATCCAATAGGTTCTGTAGTGTGTTCTGCTCCGCTCTATGATAGAGTGGGATGTGTGTTTTGTTAGTATTCTTCTCATCTACGTGAGATGTGTGTTTTCTGATTTATTGGCCTTCATTTAACTCTGATGAGTAATATGATTTCCATTGGATTCCGAATGAATCATTCAGATATAACGTATATGTATTTTATCGTATATGATTTTCTGATGTTTGGTAAATGTATTAGCCATTAGGCAGAACTACGTTCGGATCCGATTGTATTGGAATAACGTCAGAGATGGTATCCAATATGTACGTAGGCAACCAACGATAAAATAATGTTGGCCCGATCCAAATTAGTTATAAAATTAGGCTTGTTCTGATCTACGCACAATGAAACGTTAAAGCTCCGCAGTGCGCAGATGAACGTTTTGACTCTCGCACTCAGAGTCTGCAGCTCCTGGTCAGTCGGTTTTAATTTTACTGCTTATTTTATACACTCCGATTGTATTTTCTGATCTAACCCCCTGTCCGGGCCGGGTGATTCGCGTCGGGGTGTTACACTCATCCTCCCTCCTCTCTCTTATCCTCTCCTTGCTCCTCTCCCCCCTTTCCCTCAGCTGCTCTCCCCTCCTCTCCCCCCTTTGCCTCCTCTCCTCCTTCTCCCCCCTCTCCTCCTACTCCCTCCTCTGCCTCCTCTCCTACTCCCCCCTCTACCTCCTCTCCTCCTTCTACCTCCTCTATCTCCTCTCCTCCTTCTCCCCCCTCTTCCTCATCTCCTTGCTCTTCCTCCGCCTCTTCCCCTCGCTCCTCCTCACCATCACATCCATTATCATCATTATTATCTCCATCTTCATCATCAACTGCTTCAGCAACTGCTTCACCAACTTCCTCCTCATCTGCTGCTCTAGGGGAGGTATGCCTCATCTTCTTTGTTGGCCTCTTAACCAACTAATTGACCATGTTTTTAAATGTCAATTTTTTTTTTCTGAAATGGTGTCCATGGCACCATCTAGATGGGCAGTACGGTAGCCCTCCTCCAATATATGCATGGCAGTATGCACAAGTGCAGAGGCCATGTTATCTAGTGCTGACTTCAGGACCAACTTTCCTCCACCAATGGCCTTCACTGGTGCCCCAACTCCCATTCCTACCTTCCTTTTTTACAAGGCCTTTGCTGCCCCTTCAACGAGATATACCTCATTCGCAGCAGGAACCAACACAGATAGAACCTGTGGTCAACATATGCACAATTATTTAACATGCAAAGTTCAATAAACTAAAAGGTTGAACAGATTTTAAAAACTCAAACATTTCAATATAAAAAATAGTGTCCTATTACCTCTTCCGGTCTCATAAATTTAAACATTTGTGCATATTTGCCCACCGACCTGTGGTGCTTAGCCTCTTTTTCCCCCTTTACCATGCTACAATTTTGCCACTTGGCAAATCGGGGCAGCTTCTGCGGCACAGGGGATATGAACATCTTAAAATGCTCAAACACCCAAACCTATAACATATAAAAGATAAAAATTAGCCTTTTGTAACTCCTATGTAATCATGTAAATCCAATTATGTAGCAAGTATAACATACTTGTAGGACAAATGCTGCTCCAATCAATGATCCATATCCCTCAGACTTGCTTGCCTCCTTTGACACAATCTTCCTATGGAGGGTTGAGGCTGAGACCACTAAAAATCCATAAATAGCTTGAGGCCAGTCATATCGATGGAGGCTGCCCATGTCTTCCACCAGGTCAATTAACGCGTTCTTGACCACGGTGTGGGTTTGAGGAAATAGGAGGCATGAGAAGATGTGCAAAATGATCGTTCTTGCACAATCCTCCACCGATGTAGGGTCGGTCGTGGCAGTTAAAACGTCCATGGTCTTCTCAATTTCAGATCTTGTAACCTGCTTCTTCCCAAAATGACGCTTACAATACGCACCCCTCTCCTCCCTTTCTTGGGCGAAGACCACCCAACGCCCCCCTTCTTTAGGCTAGTAATGAGGGCCACATCATCCATAGTGAAGTCCACTCTGCATCCTTTGAATTTGACCCCAGGTTGGTCCTCAGTCCAACAACCCAAAATTTCTTCAAAGATTGACGTCTGACAAATGATGTTACTGGCGTCTAACAATTGGATGAAGGGGGTTTGGCTAACAAGAGTCTTCAACCTCTGGGAAGGTAGATAATATGTTCACTGACTTGCTAGTCTGGAGGGGAAACAAGGGACTTTCAATGACTCTCGCCTATTTCTTCCTGATCCTCCTCCAAGGTCTGAGCCCTTCTTCTTCAATTCAAGATCTTCTACATCAATACATATCTAAGTATTAGTAAAAAGGTACATATACGTATAATAAAAGTGTTGAATATAACCCCGTAAATAACATTGCAATATTTAAAATATACATTGGCATCAAATTCAAGATAGTATGAGTATAGCTGAAATAATGCTACAACATTTTTAGCTAGTGTGCTATAAAATTACCAATAATACAGAAATGGTGTAGCAATAATGTCTTTAAAATGTCGCATATAATTCAATTATTGATAATAGGATTAACATTTAAAATATTGTTATAACAAGAGCAATAATCGTAATGCATAAGCATTAATATTAGTACATCAACAACATCCACAATCATTTTAAACTTAGGGATTAAAAAAAACCTACTTGATTTATTTGCCATGATAGGTATTCAACAAAATGAAGCCTGACTATAGTGAAGACACTGATCCTGAAACATCAAAAAGCACATTGAAAAAGTTATAATGTTGTCAAGAATTATTAGCATTTATAATTTATAATTGTAGCAATATTGCTCAATCCCTGCATTAATATTGTTGCATGGTTGGAGCAATATTGCTCCTAAGGTGTAACAATATTGCTCCTACGGTGTCGCAATATTGCTCCAAGGTTGGAGCAATATTGCTCCAATGTTGATGCAATATTGCTCCAACCCTACAACAATATTGCTCCAAGACTTATATAAATTAAATGCATCAAAATCATCGAACATTTCAGGTTGGAGCAATATTGCTCTAACAGTGTAGCAATATTCGTTTCATGTTGGAGCAATATTGCTTCGACGTTGTAGCAACTCCAATGTTGATATAATATTGTTCCAACCCTATAACAATATTGCTCCTCAACTTATATAAATTAAAGGCATCAAAATCAATGAACATTTTAGGTTGGAGCAATATTGCTTCAACGGTGTAGAAATATTGCTCCAAGGTTGATGCAATATTGCTCCAACCCTATAGCAATATTGCTCCAAGGCTTATATAAATTAAAGACATCAAAATCATCAAATAGTTTAAGACATCAAAATCATCGGACATTTAAAGGTATCAAAATCATCAAACATTTGGGGTTGAAATGATATTATATGGTAAGCATTTAGTTGATACGAAGAGAAGACAAATGGGACTCTGTAATGTTCCAAGGTTGGAGCAAAATTGCTCCAAGACTTATATAAATTAAAGGCATCAAAATCATCGAACATTTCAGGCTGGAGAAATAATGCTCCAACAGTGGAGTAATATTGCTCCAAGGTTGATGCAATATTGCTCCAAGTTGGAACAATATTGCTCCAACCCTACAGCAATATTGCTCCAATGTTGATGTAATGTTGCTCCAAATTGGAACAATATTGCTCCAACCCTACGGCAATATTGCTCCAAGGCTTATATAAATTGAAGGCATCAAAATCATCGGTAATCATTTAGTTGATATAAAGAGAAGACAAAGGGGACACTCTGAAATGCTTTTATGCGTGGCAGGTTTCGTGAACATGAGAAATGAAACCATTAGGTGTTCACAATCATCAGTAGACAGGCAACAAAAAATTCCAAGTGGAAAAGACACTATTTTTCCTGGAAAAATAAAAACAGAGAAGAGGCTTTGGAGAACATAATTTTGATTTGTAGGAGACGAAAAGGCCTCACTTTGGCGATCTAGGACTTCAAATTCAAAAATAAAAATCAACACAGAGCATATGTAGTTTCTTCTCTCCGACATATAGAAGCGTGGTAAGCTGAAAGAAAGCTGATCAAAATATGCGAACAAACGAAATGCAGGTGGAGAGAAATGTGGTAAAAGGCAAAAAGTCTAGTTTTCTATTCTTTAAAGAATCGGGGATGCAGTTGTTTACCGAAGCTTGCAGTAAACACAATGCGAAAAAATCAAAACCCAAAAATTGTCTGTGAAAGAAAATGGAACATAAAGAATCTGGGATGGAGCAGTCACTTGGGCGCACAGTAAACACAATGCGGAACAATGAAAACCCAGAAGTTGTCCGTGAAAGAAAATGGAACAAAAAAACAATCAAAGTTCCTTTTTTACCACTGGAATGATGGATAGAGACAAAATAAAAAATACATACGCACATCTACAAATGAAGTTCATTTGTTGTACCTCAACGATATGAAGTTTCGACCGTCGAACGGTAATCAGAAATCAGGAACGAGCACCAACAGAAAGATGGTGGTTGTGATTTTTCTGCATGAGAACTCTTCTCCGGTGTTGATCACCGCTTCTCTAGTCATCGGGTGGGAGTGGGAGCACTGGGCTGGGTGAGTTGCACACCGGCTCCTCCGATCGCCTCTTCTCTGGTCAATGGGTGAGAGCGGGAATTCTGAGCGAACAAGTTCTGTGAAGAGCACTCCACTGGCCTTGCCCAGCTCTGAAGAATATCTCAGCCTGGTCGGCAATCACACGAATCCCGCTCTTCACCAGTGTCACCGATTAACCCGTTGCTTCAACCCACTCGGTGACGTGTATTCCTTTGATTGGGCACTCCCACCCACCCTGGTGGGAGTGTGGCACAGCCAATCCGAAGTGGCCAAAATGTGGGCTGTTTGGGGCGGCCCGCAGGCCTATAGATTTTGGGCCGTGACCTGCCATGTGGTAATCAGGTTGGCCCCGGCCAAGCCTCAAGCCTATTAAGCAAAGCCAATTCTACCCTTGTTAGTGTTATTTTTCATACCTTTATAAATATTTTGTGGAAAGAAATTTTTAAAAATAAGATAATTGAATCCAGCATGTATGCTCCGTTTTTTAGATAGAATTTACCCTTTTTACTTATGTTTAAGAATCATTTGGGCATTTCTTTATTAGGATAAGACAATTAACTATATGTGGTAGAAGCATCACACAACACATTCAATAAACCAACATTATAATATTATACAATTACTCCAGTAGAAGATGGAAATATCCAAATGAATTACAAGCCTCTTAAACAGCCCCTTGAGAGAAACCCCTTGTACACCCAATCTCTCACCCCTCTCTCACAAAAAATAAAAAAACCAAGAGAAGAAAACTCTCTTTGCTGCCCAAAACCAAGAGAATAATAATGTTTTTCTTTCAGCCTCACAGCCCACATAGAAGAGAAGAAAAAAATCTTCTAAGGTGAGTCCCGAATGCAGCCAACGGAATTAGTTAGAGAGATAAGAATTAAATTGAGCCCGCTTCATATTTATCCATAACAAATCCACTTCTGTAACGTCCTGGAGTTATCGCTTCAGGCTTCCTGCTGGACTCTTGTAAATCAAGTCACGTAACAACATATGATGCCTTCCACCATAGCCCTAGCTTCAACATAAACACTTAATTGAGAGTCATAAATATGAAATCAAAATCGTAAAGCCCCATTCATATCCCGGATTTCCTTTGGAAGCACCATCAATATTAAATTTCCACTACCCAAGAGAGGGAGGAATCCAACAAACGGTAATGATTTTAGGAACATGAATGGAAGGAATTCTAAGAGATAATTTTTTAGCAAGAAGTTATTACTTCTTTGACCACATACTTTCTGGATCTAATTAAAGAGAAAGAAGTTATTAATCTTACATTAAGACTACCAAAAAGAATGATCAATGTCATACAATTTGCAGAAGAAGTTCCATACTTTGTCAGCAATATTGCATGTATTAATCACATGCTCAATCGTCTTGCAATTAGGAGCAATACAAGAAGAGAATATATAAGCTAGAGGAATTCAGAATGATTTTATACTTTCCTTCAGTGGGATCCTACCACACCAACCAAGAAGACCAAAGACAGAGATCTTTCTAAGCACACAAGGATGCCACATAATTTTAAACAAAAAAGTTAGCCGTTTAGGAAAATGAATGATATTCCAAGCTGACTTTACAGTGAAACATCCGTCAAGGCTTGGTTTTCAAATTCAACCCTGTGAGGTAATGAAACTATTTTGTATGAACAGACATTTCATCATGTTCATTCTACTTCAGGACCTACTAGTTGCGTAGTATCTTCTAGGCTTAAGTATGGTGTTATTTTTAATGCACATTTCCTGCATATACTTAACCCATAAGGTCTTTTTGGTGAGAAGACGCCACAATTTACAACCCAATGCCTCTACAGTATCCTTCGTATTACAAAGACCAAATCCTCCTTTAGTCACTAGGCAACACAAATTTGAATATCTTATCTAGTGCTTCCTTTGACCAAATTTAGTAGAACCCCACAAAAGATCAAGAAAGATATTCAACCTTGTTGATAATGCTTATTGGAGGGTCAAATGCAGAATAAAGATAATCAAACATAGTAGTAAGAACACTTTTAAGGAGAGTGATTCGACCTGCCATGGATAACAATTTTCTTTTCTATTCTGAAACTTCCTTTTTAAAAGAGAGAATAATCAGATAAAAAAAATTATTCCTTGCTAGAAGATAAGGGAACTCCTAGATAAGTAATAGGGAGACTTCTTGTCATCCCCTGACCATGCCCCCTTGACCCAAATTTGGCTAAAAGGAATAACAAGGATGCGATGAGATGAATTCTAACCCAACCTCGATTAGATCAAAGTACACTATTATTGTGTCTAAGATTTTTCATCACATTTTTTTAAAAATTCAAGGAAATTTTTTGCAATATAAAGGCTGTAAATTGGGGAAAATGACAAAATATAAAACCAATGAAAGTAGTTTATAATTTAAAACATCACACATTAGTTTATTTCATATAAATTTTTTACTCATTCAAGCATCATACGACAAAACCAAATATCCTTAGGCGCTACTCGAAAACAAACATACGAAGTAAATAGCTATAATCATAGACTATAAATACAAATCTCTCCTATATATCACTGAGTGCAAGTCCCATAACAGTCTACAGTCTAATCCAAATTACAATTCTAGAAATCATAAATATTTTAATTTGCATATCACCCAATACATCAGATTGTGACACAAAATAATACTCGCAATGAGTCAAGGATATACCTAGGTCAAAGAGAATCAATCTACAGCAGAACAAGCATCCATCTCCAAGAGCTCTCCATCACAAACCTGAAAAAGCCTCCCAAACAATGGGGCTAAAACATAGAGTAATGATTATTTTTATACTTAATAGGAAAATACCCAGTGGGGGAGTTCTAAACAGTGAACTCAGCAAGTCTATACATAGATGTGCTCATGCAACTCAAACATAAAGCAGACAAACATATAATAATTATGCACATATGCATACAATCATGCCAAATACATACTATTAAACCAATCTTATACATATACTCTTAATCAGAGTCGTACAAACTTACACATACAATTGTACACTCATTTATACCACTTACACATACTTATATGATTTTACTCATACAATCTTACTTATACGACCTTACTCATACAATCTTACTTATAAGACCTTACTTGTACAATATTACACTTACAGTCTTGCTCAGAAATATACACTTATAGTTTTGCTCAGAAACTTACGCTTACAGTCTTGCTCAGAAACATACACTTATATTCATGCTCAAAATCATACTCTTACAATCTTGATGAGTATTAGACTCTTACAATCTTGCTCAAAAACTTACACTTAGAAGCATACTTACTCAAATACTATCAATCATTGAAGCTCATTACAACTAATAAGTTCAAACGTCGAAATAGAAATGAATGTCATTGGGGCATCACCTTAACCTCCAGGAAGTGACTAGACGCCATGGACTTTTTAGAAGGCTAGGCACGTCAATGCTCAATTGGCACAAGTTTAAACAGGTATGCAGTTTTATGATACTACTTACCTGAGTGCACAAATATAAACACCCACACATTAGGAGTCATACAATTTCTAACACTTTAGTGGTCTTATAGTGCTAATGCCACTCATGATCACAAATCATATAGTTCCAATCTTGGGCAAAATCATACAGCGTCACTCTTAGGTAGAAATCATACAATGCCACTCTTGGCACAGAATCATGCTACGCTCTTAATAGAGCATCAAATGACAAGGCTTAATACAACACATATACCAAATCGAAAACATACATTGCTCCCAATTGAGCATCGGACATGTGGGGCTCAATACAGCACACAGGCAATATCCCGCAAGATAAACACCATGACAAGACATGAGAAATGCTCAACCAACTAATTATTAGCTAGCTCAAAAATGGAACTTAATCCATTCAAACCCTTAGGTCTCAAACTCACAAGGCTATCATTACTTTGCTTATTATTCAAGTTTGAATTAAGTAAATTATGTGGTATAATTATGCCACACAAACTCTCAAACATACAATGCTCCACTCATCAAATCAAAGTTGAGCCTGTTCTAAAACCCTAGTTCGCCAAGGTAGTAGACTTTACTTAACTTATCCATCTCATGATCATAACACACCATATACCAAAATCATGCATATTCATACAATCTCTGCCATTCACCTTATGGCCAACATATCTTACTTTAAAGTCATCAAACTAAGTTCTCAAAGCCAACCTCAATTATCACCCTCACTTATACCTCACTTATTATGCTTACTTTTTACTTCATAATTTGTACGTTATGTTTGTACAATTATACAACACTCTTACTCTCTAACAAACCCCTATAAGGCTCAAAGCCTAAGTCCTCTTACTTACTAAACCCCAAATGTATGCTCCAAACCAATCCTCACCCATCCTCCATTTTTCGTCACATGCTTACACATCCACACCCACATCCAAATCCATACCAACCACTATGTTGCTTCTTACCGTCCATCGCCCATACCTCTGCCCTACACACACATATACATATCCATCACATAGGCGTATAGCTATCATACATACGTATGTCCATTGCACATACTTTTAGGCACACAATTTCATATATAGCTTACCAACATACTCGCTAGCCATCACTAGCACACACACATAATCCACATACGTCAAACATACTTTTAACTCACATGCATGTCATATGCATTTCAACATACTTTTAACTATCATGCTTACATACACATAATGGAACCATATCGTTATTTAGCCTCCTAAGCATTGAATCATACAATCCTAGCATGTTGCTACGCATTCAAAGTATCCTATCATGAAATTACGAGTTCAATGCTCCCCTACCTCATAATACATGGCGGTTGATGACTATCATGAAATTATGAGTTCAAAGCTTCCCTGCCTCATAATACATGGTGTTTGATGGCGAGCACATGATGTTGGTGGCGTTGGCCTCACTAAAGGTTGGTCAGTTGCTAAGAAGTACTCAGCCGGCTACAAAACTACGAAATCAGTCACGGACAACACCCAAATGTGGCAATTTTGTGTCATTGAGGGCCCACAAAAGGGCGGAGTGCGTGGGGCAATGCTCAAGGATGGAAGAGTGGTAGAGGACTCTAGTGTCAAATCTATTTAGTGGCAGAGTCATATGATGGTCAAGCGGCACAAAAACTACACCTAAACCCTAAAACACATGCATAGCCACATGCACACACAGACAAAGGGGAGGGGGAGAGGGCTATCAATGCTTCAAACATATTTGTTTCCTCAACAATTTATGAAATGACACTAAAATCAACCAACTAATATGGTGGCAATAGGATCCTGTGAACTTACAAACTTAAAATTTGAAGACAAAAGGCTCCTTACATGCACGTGATAACTAGGGGCATTTCCTTGTTACAAGATTTGCCAACTACTTTTGGTATTTTTGGCTTAAATTCTAGATAAGCAAGTATTAGGAATCTTCTGGTACCAGGATTACCCTATCGATATTTATGGCTTATCATGATGCTTATTTACACAGGTTTTGTGTGTTAATTATAATACATATTTACATAGGTTTTGTATATAGACTATGATGCTTATTTACAAAGCTTTTGTGTAGGGATTATGATGAATCCTTAAGATATTGCACAAGTCTTAGGTGTCAGGTATTTGACATGCTCTTGTGATTTAGCCGCCAGTATTGCATAGGCTTATGAATGCACCTTGTGAATATGTCATTATAGTGTTAGTGTAAGCCCAATGTCTTCAAACCCTTGCTGAGCCAAGCTCACCCATTTGTCTTATTTTATTTTTTGGTGATGTGCTTAGGATGATTTGTTTTGTGAGCATGGTAGAGATTAAATAAACACAAAGTGGGGACACTTCTCCTATTTTTGGATAGTCTTTAGTAGATTATAATGTAACGAAGAGACTTGACTACTTTATGGGAGAGTATTTCATATTCATGGCATGAACTTGTTTATTTCTTTTGAAGGCTTGAGACTCCCATATGAATATGAAATTATATGTGGATGTTGAGAATAATTAAGGGATTTCATTAAATTTCTTTTATCTTCAAGTAACTACGTTTACAAAAAGTGGGTGTTATAAACTTCAATCTAGCCCAAGTTTGGGTTAGAACTCATGACAACTTTGTTATTTCTTTTTGGCCAGTTTATGGTTAAGGGGGTTTAACACGAGCCCCCCTAGCATACTAGGCTATGCCCACTACAGTAGCATGCTAAGCTTTGACCCAACACATTTTTACATGCCGACTCCTCCCATTTACACCCCTTGCAACGGCCCCCAAGGGTTCATAGGCCTAAGTGTTAAATATTCTCAACTTTCATGATCATCTAGACATTTTGTTTTATACTGCACTCGACTATTCATCTTATTGTGTTATGGTGCATTCCAACCTAACTTCTAGGCTAGGGGAGTGACTCTACAAATAAAGTCCAATTTTTGGAGAGCTGGAGACCATTGTTGCTTTTTCATACTATGATAATACTCTATGTGGCTAAAATGACTCACTTTTAGAGTCAACTATTCACTGGGATCCTCTATCCTTGTGTGTTAATGCATGGGTTAGGAGTATCTATTTATCACAAGGATTTACACTTGAATAGGGTCTACATACCCTAATGTCAATACACATTTATTTATGTAATCATACATCTATCAAGCACAAAAACCATGCTATTGCATATCTCACAAATAACATATATATGGTAGAGCGCATTCATGAAATATATTGATGTGTAAGCTTGGGTGTCAATGACCACTGATATCCCATCAAAACATCAGACCCTCATTGATAGAAGAAGCCCATCTTTACAATGCCACTACCAATGTGTTGGTCGCACTACAGGTAGGCAGAACCAATGCAACACAATGTGTCAATACTAGTACTATTTATCTTCTTCCAACCACTGACTCTATTATTGACGTGTCATCAACCATATCGATGATCCGGAAGAAAACAAACAAAGACTATACTGATTTCCTAAACAATTCTTCTTAAGAGCATAATGAATTCCACAAATAAACTGAGATTCTTACAATCTAAACATGAAATGATGCCCTTTGATCAACATGCAACAAGATCGTCACTGTTCCATAAAACAAAGGAAAATTCTCTGTAAACAAACATGCATGCATTCAAAACTAGCAATAATCTTGAGAATGAATAAAGAACATGCATTTCAAACATCATGTGGAACAAAGGTTAATGATCAAACCTCAATTCTATGTTGCTCCTCCTTCCTGACGTGAACCCTTCTGTACTCCCAACCCAACAATTTAACGCCATATTCCTTGATAAAGTTTAACATGATATGAAACTTATGATAATCAAAATTTGGAAGAATATTTGTACAGAAATGGTGCTTCATTTCAGTGATTGTGCACTACGAAATGAACATAAAGAGCCAAAGAACAAAAAAAAAATGGAAGTCAAGAGTGAATAATACACCCTTGAGAAGCACATCATATGGATGAGCTAACATAAAATACCCATGTGGGTCTTCTTTGGTAGGGCTTGTTGATATGAGCCCAACAGTAATAAAAAAACATGAATTTGAGTTCGGATTAGAGAGTTATGACATTTAAATTTTATATATCAGTTTTGAATCAAAAAATATTAAAATTATAAAAATAAGGGGCCAACATCAGCGAGCTGACACTAGTGGGCTGGGCTTGCATTAACTAGTATCACCATGCCATGAGGTGTACGGGAGTGTGACTGCACACAACTTCTATCCACCACATGTTGCAACTTCACAGCGGGTGGAGATGTGTATCATACAATTCCACATTGCACGTGAAATGTACACATCCATGCATATGAAAGGGGAGTGGCTTTTTCATATATTAGACACACACCTCCAACACTCTATGACCGTTTAGCTATATCTCTAACCTACTTTCCTTATTGTAAGGTTACTTTAAGTATATTTGAGCTCGTTCAAAAAGTGACCCTAGCTGAATTGATGGTGCTCTATATAGTGGAAGGGTGGATTTTTTTAGATAAAGACTTGAATGGAAATGTTTGGGGAAAGCCTCAAGGGGAAGAGAAACTCTCGGGGATCAGGGAGTTCAGGAAGGACGGCACTAGAGAAATGTGATCTAATTTATTAGGTGAGTCTATAATATAGAGCAAGAATTTGGGGATGTTCTGGATGACTACCAACACATGTTGACAAGAGTCACAATTAAAGCAAGGAGGCTGACACGAGTTGATGAAACATGACATGGGGACATGTCGTGATGGGTGTTGACAAGCACCTTAAATGTGAGAGAAAAATCTAACACTCCAAAATTCTTAGATCCTCTTTCTTTAAATAGGGAGCAATTGTCTCTTGAATTCAAAACCACATAACACCCCATGATTTCTGATGCAATTATGTCTTATTGTTTCATTGACACAACAATTGACACATCAATGCTTGCCAAAAGTTAAGATAGATTTTCACTTACATTATAGATGCACTCTACTCTCACATGGACTCCAAAGAGACTTTCCAGCAGTTCAAAATTACTAGATCCTCTCCCTTTAATTAGGGATCAATTGTCTCTAAAATTTAATACCGCATAACTCCCCACATTTTTTTATGCAGCCACATCTTACGTATTCACTAACATGGCCATCAATACTCTAGTTCTTGATGACAGTTAAGATCAATTTTTACCTAGTGCACATGGATATGCTAGTGGCTTACAGACGAAAAAAGGAAATTTACAAAATAAAATGTTGTATTTTTCTTGAAAAACTCATGGTGTAACAGGTTGTGGCTAGGAGCCCATGGGCAAAGGAGAGTTGAAGTCGGAGGGGTACCAAAGGGCAGTGTGTCACATGGTAGCGAAGCAGACTATCCGTGACACGTGCTTGCTGGCACCAATGGTGGAGGTGGAAGTGGGGAGTGAACTAAACTGAGTTAAAAAACGAAGAAGAATAAAACATTGTTAAAATTGATGTTTCATAAGTCATATGATCACTTATGTTCCTATTTTCACAAGTCATAGTGATTATATGCAATATAATTGTAATTCCTATGGGGATTTTTCCTAATATTACTGCAACAATCTCAAAAGAAATTAAAAAATTAAACATGGAGGATATTTCATCATAGCTCGTCTCCACATTTGAAGACTTCACCCCACTTACAAGCACAATGGGTTGTGCCGAAAATAAGTGATTGGAAAGTAGATGAAGACCATTGGGTTGTACTTGGATACCTAAAAGGATCGAGCAGGGCAGACCTATTGATGCCTCCTATACATGCTTTTTCAAGGTGAACTCACTGAGGCACTTCACACGTTGGTGATGTACACACAACTTCTCTCACCACAACCCCTCCACCTCCCGCTACCTACTATAACAAAATGTAGTATTAGCGAAACAAAGAAAAGCGTCACTGAAAACTACTACTTGTGACGCTTAAAAAAACATTGGAAAAAAATCACTATTAGTGACACTTTCAATAAAGCATCACTAATAGTTCAATTATTAGCTATGTTTAATTAAAAAGGTCATTAATAACACAACTATTGGAAACACTTTATAAAAAACGTCACTAGTATTTGTGTTCTCAGGAACGCTCATCACTAAAAGGTACATATTTTAACGTTTAATAAAATATGTCGCTAATAGTTGTACTACTAGCGACGCTATAGAAAAGTGTCACTAAAAGTTATATGTTTAAAAAAAATAGATCAATTAGCAACGCTTTTTGAAGTGCCACTAACAGTATTAACTATAGTGATGCTTTTGTAAAAGTGTCAATAATAATTACACTATTAGCAACATTTCGATAAATACATTGCAAATAAAATAAATTTATGTTTTTAAAAAGTATGATTATAAGCGACACAGAAAAGCGTTGCTAATAATTTTTTATTTTATTTTATTTTACTTTATATTTATTATTTAAATATATAATAGGGTAGAGAGAGAGGAGAAGGGTAGAAAAAAGATGAGAGATGAGAAGAGAGAGAGAGAGAAGAGAGAAAGAATGAAAAAAGGGGAGAAGGGTAGAGAGAGAATAAAGAAAGAGAGTGAAGAGAGAGAGTGAGTGACGAGAGAAAGGATAGGGAGATGAATTTTATTTTATTTTTTGAAGATTATTTTTAAAATGTTATATTCTAAATATAATAATAAAATAATAAAATACATATTATTAGCAATGGATAGTAATATGTTTCACTGACATACTAGGTATTAGCGACATATACAATTAAAGGTCACTAATACCTTGTATATTAGCCACGGATATTTCTATACATCGCTAATAATATATATTTTATTTATTTTTTATTATTTTTAAAATAAATTTATAAAAATAAAAAAATTAAATTAGAGGAGGGAGACGGTAGAGAGAGGAGAAAGAGTGTAACTGAAGAGAAAGAGAGAGGCTAGAGAGAGAGAAGAAAGTGGGGCTTGAGAGAGTGTGTATGTAGAGAAATAAGAAAGAGATGAATTTAATTTTAATTTTTTCATATTTTTTATTTAATATTATATTTGAAAAATAATAAAAAAGAAATAAAAATAAATATTATTAACGGCGCAATGTAATATACTTTGCTAATATTTCAAGTATTAGCAACACATACAATTATGCGTCGCTAATACCTAGTATATTAGCGACACATATCGCTAATAATATTTATTATATTTCCTTTTAATTTTTTTAAAATAATCATGAGAAAGTAAAATTAGAGGACAGAGAGTGTGTAAAGAGAGAGGAGAGAGATGGTAGAGAGAGGATAGAGGGGAAGAAAGTGAGTGAAGAGAAATAGAGAGAGAAGAGAAAGTCAAGAGAGAGACAGTGAAGGGAGAGTGAGTAAAGAGAGAAAGTGAGTGAAAAGAGAGGGTGGAGAGAGAAGAGAGGAAAATAGAGGAGAGACAGTGCATAGAGAGAGAGGAGAGAGAGCGAAGAGAGAGGTGAGGGTGAGAGAGAGAGTAAGAGAAAGTGGAGAGTGAATGGAGAGGAGAGAGTGAAAGAAAGAGAGAGTGAATAGCGAGAGATAGAGGGCAGAGAGAGGGAAGAGAGAGCGGAGAGTGAGAGAAAAAGGAAAGAGGAGAGAGTGGATAGAGAGAAGGAAGAGAGAGGGGCGAGTGAGAGAGAGAGAGTGAGGAATGATGAGATAGAGTGAATAGAGAGAGGGAAGAGAGAGAAAGAGGAGAGCGGCAAACAGAGGGAAGAAAAAAGTTAAAAAAATAAGGCTATTAACAATGCGCATTACTGAGCATAGCTAATAGCAATTAAGTGGCAACACTTATTCTTAAGCGTTACCACTAATAATACTATTACAGACGCTCATTACCAATTGTCACTAATAGAATTATTTTTCAAAAGAAAACCAAACGAGCGTCACTAATAGCATAAGTATTTGCAAGCGCTGAGTCGTTAACATCGCTAATACTTACACTATTAGCGATGCCCACTGTAACATCACTAGAAGCTAATTATTTAAAAAATACTGCTTGGTAATGAGCGTCACTAATAGTATTATTAGTGACGACGCTTAAGAACAAGATTCACCACTTAATGTACTATTAGCAATGTTTAGTACCAAGGGTCGCTAATAGCCTTATTTTTTGAACATTTTTTCTTCCCTTTCTCTACCTCTCTCCTATTTCTCTCTCTTCCCCTATCTTTCTATTCACTCTCTCTCCTCTTTCCTCTCTTTCTCTATTCACTCTCTGACCTCTTTCCTGTCTCTCTCTTTCTTTCTTTTTTCTTTTCTTTGTTTTGTATTTTTACCGGCATTCGCATTTGAGCAACGTAATGGGTTACTTATTGTGACATTTATAACATAATGTTGCAATAAGTTGAATTTGTGACACCTAAGATACATTAAAAATTTAAATGAAACGCGGGTGAAAGCACCATCGTTTCTTCCCATGAGTGGCCAGGCAAAAATTTCACTTTGCCAGCTTTAAATCCACACCAGCCCCTTCTACCACCTCCCTCCCATCCCTCAGTCAACTAGAATCTGGCCCACCCTCTCCTCCGTCACCATGTACCCCTCCCTTCAGTTTTCCGCCACCCCCCCCCCCCTCCGACTCACTTTTCAGCCACCCCTCTTCAGGTTTGTAAGCCTGGAGGAGGGGGCTCTCAGGGCCGGAATCCAGCTCTCCCTCTGCCCGGTCACCCCCTCTCTACCCAACCTTCATGTTTCTCCCCCTTCGTCTAGTCTGTCACACTGGGGAAGGGGGCTCTCGGGGCTGGAATGTGGCTCCCTGCTAGATTCCAGCTCCCTCTCCTCCCCACCCCCATCCCTCTCCCAAGTCACCCCTCCCCCTATCCCTTGTCACCCCCCCAGTCACATTGTTCTCCCTTTTGGCACCACAATGGTGCTAGATCTTGCTCATTCAAGGGATTCCGGTGCCGCCCCCATTGTCCACCACAGTTTCTTCCGCCGGCACCCCTCCAGTCATCTCGCCTATGAGGGGATTTTTTTTAAAAAAAATTAAAGCTTTTACTAACACTTCCAAAATCGTAGATAATGGTTTTATCTTTTTTTTTAATTTTTTGACGCTGTAGCGATGCATTTTGAAGTGTCGCTAAAACACAAAAATTCTTTTTTAAATACAATTTTTTCATTCTTTTTAGAAGCACTGCTAAAGACTATTTTTTATTATTTTTGAAATTTTATTCATTGATAAATTATTTTTTTTTAACGTGGCTATTTAGACCCCGTTTTTCTCCCTATGTCCCCCAAACCAAAAAAAAGTACTATTTTTTTTACTTTCTTTCCCCATCCCTTCTCCTTCTACTCCGGCAGCGGCATGGTGCCAGCCGACCAAGGTAGCCAGCGGCTGCTGTCCACGCACAATGACCGCTGGTAGCCTCCCAACATCTTCGCCAGCCCCAACCAGTGCCAGCCGACCAGAGCGGCCAGCGGCTGCTGATCGTGCACAGCAGCTACTGGGGCTGGCGGCCGCTAGCAGCCGCACCTAGCAGTGCAGCAGTGGTGGCTACTGCACCACCATCGCCAGTAGCCCAGCGGCTAGTGTCTGCCAGCGGCCGCTTGCCCTGGCTGTTGCTGCGATGCTGGGCGGCCTCCAACAGCCACTATGCACAAATAGCAGCTAATGGCCGCCCTGGTCGACCAGCGCCATGCCAGCGCCGGAGTCGAAGGAGAAGGGATGGCGATGGGGGATGGGGGAAAGAAAGTAAAAAAAAATAGTACGTTTTTTTTGGTTTGGGGGACACAAGGAGAAAAACAGGGTCTGAATAGCCACGTTCTTGTTTTTTATTGTTATTATTATCAATGCATATATAAGCGTCACTTATAAGATGTTTTTTATTTTTTGTTAAATTGTTTTTATATTAGTAACTCTTAATAAAGCGTGGCTTATAACCAATTATTTGCAACACTAAGAATGATGTGTTGCTAATAATTTACTATTATCGACACTTTATTATGTGCCACAAAAGAAAAAGAGTTATTGATATTAAAGTTTGTCACCCCAGCAACTTGTTCTCCCCCCCACTGCAGGGATGCCAGATCTAGCACCTCCACGGGATTCTCGTGGCGCCCCCATCATCCACCCCAATCTCTTCCGCCAGTACCCCTCCAGTTCTAGAAGCATTGCTGAAGACTATTTTTTATAATTTATAAATTATTTTTTATTAGCAGCAATTACATAATCCTTGCAAATAATTTATTTATTATTGTTATTATTAGCGATGTATATAAAAGCATCGCTAATAAGATGTTTTTTTGGTTAAATATTTTTTTTTATTAGTGACTCTTAATAAAGCATTGCTAATAACCAATTAGTAGTGACACTTAAAATTATGCGTTGCAAAAGTAAAATAATTATTGATGCAAAAAAAAATCGCTAATGCTAGACTACTAGCGATGCTTTGTCTTAAGCATCCATAATGAGAATAGTGACTGAAGTTTTATCGATGCATTTAGCAATGCTTTGTAAGCATCACTAATAGTCATTAGCGTGACTTAGAGTACTAGTAGGGATGCTTAAAAGTATCACTAGCAGTACTATTTGTTGCAGTGACCACTTCATAGATACAATATCAAATTTGAAAGTGACTTGTATTACATAGCTTTTGTGTGGAGTTAGCTGTTGGACTTTATTGGTAATGGGAGAGTAACATTTTTTCATATTCAATATACATTTTTTTAGAACAAATTACATTGTATTATGTTAAATTGGAAATATTGATTGTGCTTTTAAATTATGTTTTCCCAACAATTGACTGTACAAGGAAAACCAAGTATTCTAGTTGAAAACTATGTATTTTAGTGTCCACTCACATCATGAGGAAAACTTTATACTTCTAGGCTAGCTAATTTTTTTAACTTTAGAGCCTTTAGGATAGTAAAACGATAAATTCTCAAACCTTTAATCCTCAAGATTTGTTTTAGTTGCATGAATGTGTTGAGAATAACATCACATATAAGACGTGGATTCTCCTTTAGGATGTCATGAACATGCTGCTCAATATTGCCCAACACATTATTTTTCTAGGCCTTGAGAGTAATTTTATGCCTTGTTAGCTTATTATTTAATACTGGTAGAGGTTATGAGATGGAACCTGCCAACTTTTAGTAAGAAATTGTTTGAAATCTCCTCCGTATACCACATAATTTTAATCTTATCCAACCAATGTTTGATGCATAAGACTGTCCCACCTTCAGAAAATAAATCGGGAACCACTTTACTTATTAGTCCAAGTAAACTTCGACCTAGAGAAATCAGCATCCAAAGCAACTTCCTGATTGACAACTTTGATGCATAAGAGTCCTGGAAGGAGAAATTGGCCAAGACTGAGGGAGTAGACAACGTAGTACATGTCTGGCCTGCCAGATCCGGACCTCTTAGATTAGAAGCTGAGGCAGGAGCCGGTTGAGCAACTTTCGAAAAAACATATTTTAGGAAGTTTTTCCCCGGGCATTCCAAAAAAGTCAATTAAACATGAATGGCAATTTTGTATCCCTTAAAAGTCCAGCGTTTTCCTCCGTATGGGATTATATGACACAATACGAGGAGAATGCTGTTGGCGTTCAATAATCAAAGGATCCCATGATAGCTGTAACAATATTTGAAGCAACTATCTCAACCAAATTTAAATTCGAATATTCAAGAATATCACAGATCCGTTCTTGAGCGTTGTCATCCTCTGGTGATACTGGTTGCCAAAATATTTCCATCTCTTAATGAGCCAGTCTAGTTTTTACTCATGACCATCTGTAGTTAGTTGCTCATTAACAATTAAACCAACTGTACAAGAAGAAGGCCCAGGCAACCAAGGATGTCATCAGCCGGCCGGCGCAGTACTGCGTGTACATGAACCAGCAGGGCCCTGTTTGGCCTTCTGTGCGTTAGTTCTTGTCAGTTCTTTGCGTGTAGTCTCCTCTGGTAAGTCAGGAGCAGTTTCCTGCGCAACAGTTATCCTAGTGCAAGAGGCAAGGTCTTCTTTAGTCAGTTCTTCCCTGTGTGGTGGGAGGGAACTTCTTCTCTGGTGCAAAGTAGAGAAGAAGTTCCCTGCGTGCAAGGAGATGACGAGTCACGTGGTTTCTTGCACTTCTTGGTTGCTTCTGCAGCCGGCAAGGAGGCCTTACGACGGCAATGGTGCCGCCAAGCCATAGTTTGGCTGGTGAAAATGCGTTGGGGTAGTTGTCAGGCGAGGGTGCATAAGCATGTACGAGGGCCACATTGGAGGTCGCTGCTGGATGAGGAACAGAGGCTATGGAGGTGGAAGTGGATGGAGAGTTCTATGGGACCTCGCACAGATCCAATGAGGATGGAAAGTGACCCCCACTAATTTGGTCGGGCTAACAAATCCCTCGCAGGGATCTGATAGTTGCCTACGTACCCCGGAGGGATCAGACCTCACGTAGTTCTACCTCTCCTCTGCCCACACCCTCCCTTATATAGACAACCACACCTAGTTCTACTGCACTTCAGTTGGGAAAAGGCAGTTGTTTCCAATCAGGGAAACTTCCTGATTAATTTCCTCCTCTACTTTCAGTTCAGTTGGGAAAAGGAAGTTGTTTCCAATCAGGGAAACTTCCTGATTTCCTCCTCTACTTTCAGTTCAGTTGGGAAAAGGCGGTTGTACCATGACATGATGGTTGCCAAGCTTATTTTGATGAGGTTGTCTCGCTTACTTCAGTTCACAAAGCTCGGTGTTCCTTTTCCTCTAGTAGTGATTGAATTGATTATACTATGATGGGGTTTCTGGTATTTATGCCAAGCTTAATTTGATAAAGTTAGGAACACAAGAAATGTTCAACTAGCTCATGACAGCTATTAGATTGGACTGGTTGATAGAGGTTTTGTTTAATATTTACACTCAATACTAAACTTAACATCCTTTTAAGTGTGGCTGACAACAATATGAACCTTGTTCAGCTCTTTTTCTGAATAATATGTTTGGAACAAAAGTGATTTAAATCATACTACTTTACATACTTATTTATACAAAAAAAATCATTTAAATAATTTGTAGAATTAATTCACAGAATATTTGAAAGTAATGTAGCCTAAACTGTATTTATTATATCCATGCAATGTTCACAACGAATTGGATTAAGAACTATATTTGATGAATCATATAAAAGTACATTATTTGTTCAATGTTGACTACTAAAAAAGTTGATTTTTAGTTTTAAAATTTGTTCCAAACATAATTATCTCTTGACATATCGTAATTTATAAAGATATGGATTGAATTGTCTTTAAATAAGACTGCTTAAGTTTTAAAATTGTAAATCTATAAATAGTAACTTTAACACTTTCTCTTTGCCTTTAAGAGTGATATTCTTTGGTTAATAACTTACACATTTGAATATTATTTATTGTTTCCCTTTAGTTGTGCATTTTTTTTTAAAATGCATAAAAAGTTCCTCGACAGGTGAGGTTCATTGTGTATATATATAATAGATGTAAATAAGAACAAATGACCACCTTCAATTGCATGTGAAAAGCTTATTGATGTACCTTCCAAGAGGTGATTCTCTAAAGATATTGGATTATTTGTAGCAATTTCTTTAATAGATTTCCAAGTTTAAGTTAAAAAGTCCTATTGTTTAGCTTGTAATGCGCAAGTTAAGTGAGATGATGTTGTTAGTATTGTGAACAACCTTTTGTTGAAGTGGACTTTCTTCATTCTTTGATTCACTAAAAAAATTTCACCAGTGTGTATTACTGGTGGGATGGAGAGGGGGGTGAGGGAGAAGCAGGAGGAAGTAGGAGGCTTTGGGTGCCAGATTCTAGCTTCCTGTGGATTCCAGCCCCCAACCCCCTCATACATCCCTCTCCCCCCCTCTCTCCCTGGGTCCCTCCACCCTCCTTCCCCTCCTTGATTTTCAGAGGAGGGTGGGGGCAGCGGGATGGAGGAGGAGGCTTCAGATGCCGAATTTTGGCTCTACCGTTGGATTCCGGCGTAGCCACCGTACCCCCACCCACCTCAACCCCTACCTCTACAAGAGGAGGAGAAGACAGGGGGCAAGCATTTAAAAACATTACATTTTAGTGAGGCTTAAGAAGCATTGCTATTTTTTTTAAAAATGTATTATTCGCAATGGTTTTAGTTGTGTTGCTAATAATGTATTATTAACAACACTTATTTAATGTTTTGTTTTTTATATTACTAGCGACATTTTTATAAAATATTGTTAAAAAGTTTTACCAACTGATAAAAAATGTTGCAATATTTTCATATTTTTTAATTATATATTAACATGTAAACAATGCTTTGGAAAACGTCGTTGCTAATGCATTATGAACGATGATTTATAAGAACCATCACTAATATGCTTTTACGAGTGTCGCTAATAATCTTTTAAATAGCGACGGGTTGCCAAGTGTCACTCATAATGAATTATTAGAGACGCTTAAAAAGCACCTCTAATAATTTATTATTAGAGACACTTATAAAAGAGTTGCTACCAATCTAATATTAGTGACAAAAAAATAAAATGTTGCTAATAAGCAGTTGTGATAGGACTATTATAAACGATTTTAAAGCATTGCTAATAGTCCTTTTTGTGGAAGTTATCCAAAGATGTCTTTCATCAATTATAAGCTAAATGCAAAATCAAAATATTGCATTGCATTTGAAAACTTACTATCTTCAGCCCTTTGATTTGAACTTGAACCATCCTCCAAATTAATGTCAAACACATGAATAACAAAAGAGAACATTAATATAAAACTCAGCAATGTTCGATAGTGCGAACTGCAACATGTATCACTTGCTCATTTGAGAGTAACTTCTTAATTCAAACCTTTTCCACATAAAAGTTCTTTGGTACATAATGCCTCAACAATTATGCTAACATTTATATCTCGAAAAGTATCATGACACGTGAGGCTCCCATAATGTTGACCACATTTCTTACAAGAATAAAAAGTAAAACAATTTGAATATGATTTTTTGCCACAAGGACTAATGGCAATTAAAGTTGGTGACAAAAACAATGGTTATAAAATGAGAACTTATTGTCCTTCATAATCAATATTTTGAGGCCATTAAACTCCCCCGTATATTACTAGCCCCATGATAACCTTGACCATGTAATCTTGCTAGGCTCAATCTGTGTTTAAAAAAAAAATGTTTCTATTGTTGCTTTTAATGATACTCCAAAAGTCTTTAGAACATGATCAATGGCCAAAAACTTCTCAATAATACATCCACTCTTATTTATATAGTGTATTACCACATGCATTTGTTTTTAATTGATATACCATGAGACTAATTATAAAAATTGAAAATAGCTCATCTCCAAGGTCTTGGATAATCATATTAGTAGTTTCAATGGCAACAAGTTTCACAATGTCCTTGATATTTGGAGAAGTAAATTTATCATTTTGCAATACATTATTTTTTATTCCTTCATTATGATCAACAAGAAAGTTAAAACTTTGAATTATTACATTTAACCAAACCCTGAATTCAGTTTTGGCATGAACTATTTGTCTCACAATAGTTGTATGAATGTGTTGCTTTTGATTCAAAAAAAATTTAATCTTCATCCATGCTTGATCATGTGCACTATCATGGTGGCCCACATTTTTTCAAGTGTTTCTTTCTTCTTCCAATTTAAAAATACTATGTAACCTAAGGAGTTAGGAATAATTATATAATTTTATATATGATTTAGGTGTCTTAAGGGACAAAATCCTTGTATATGGGTAGACCTCAAAATCACAAGTATAACAAATTAAAGAAAGAGCAAAATGGAGGTCGACGGAGAAAGTTACGACTGCAAGAATCATATGACATAGGCGTGACCCACTTGAAAAGTATTAGATAACCTACCCATGTGCGGTCTACTTTTGAAGGGCTTGTTGATAAAAGTCCATTGGTACCAAAAAAGCGTGATTCCAACTTTGGGGTAAGAGGACACCACATTCTAAAGTTTGAATAATATTTAAATAAAGTAATAATATAAAAATAGGAAAAGACAAAATTGCTAACATGATGATGATGCCAACGGCTAGAGCCACCCCGCACAAGCCATTGCACGAGCTATGAAATGTGAACCACGTACGTCATACCGCAGGTGTGGGGCCAAAGCAAACGTGGCTGTTTGTGCGGTAGTGCCCCACACCGTGCCTCCTCGTCAAGAATGTGTGACGGGTGGCTCTCACAAGTGCGTGCTTAACTTCATCAGCTCACGGGTTTTCCACTATAAATAGGAAATCATTTGATATTTTGGAGGAGTTTTCTAGCCCATTCCGAGTCTATTTTCACCCGTTCAAGAGGCATTTTTAGCTGATTCGAGGGTGTTCTATTTAATAAAAGAATCAAATCCACATTTTAATGATACTAGGGAGGGAAAACGGTTTGGGGCATGAGGAGGCTCTATTCAATGATCACGTGCAGAAAGAGAAAAGTAAGTTGCCCCAAGTAAGGGGAGGTTATGTCCTTCACTAATGGGTCATGCAATGGGAGAAACAATGCCAGGTAAGGGAAGGTTTTGCATGTTGCCTACGGGCACCGAAAGTGAGGAGCACCCATGGTAAGAGAGGTTATGTCCGCCACCTACTGGCACAAAAGATGAGAAGCTTCCCTAGGAAAGGGAAGGTTCTATCCAGTCCTACTAGCATGTAAACTGAGCAACATCTCCAGGTAAAGAGAGGTTTTTATGTTTCCTTAGGGTTAAAAGAGGGAGGAAAGCCCAAATAAAGGAGGTATATGTTTGTTGCATTCTGGCACAATGAGAGAAATGTTTTGGAGCAAGTGGAGGCTCCGTCTGTCATCTCTAGACATGAAGGGGTAGATGCCCTGAAGGAAGGAGCAACTCTAAATGCTGCTACTTCTAGTACTACAGGAGAGTAAATGTTTTTGATTGTTTGATTTAATATATGATTATATGAATGTGTGTGCTATGTAAGATATGCTTTGGTCTAATATTATATGATACGCTCTATTGGGCTTTATTTAGATCAGATATGCTCTAATCTAATCTGATATGGTCAGATGAAATCTGAGATGATCCAATCTGTTGTGACGTATTTTTCTATGCTATGTGATAGAGCGAGATGTATGTTTTCGCTAATTTGTTAGCTTCCATTTAACTCCCATGGTTTATGATATTTTCATATGACTCCTCATGATTTATCAAGGATATAATTATTTTAATGTATGTGATTTCTACTATCAGATACATGTATTAGCCATTAGGCAGAACTACATTCGTATCTGATCATATTAAAATAACATCGTTGATGTTATCTAATATGTATGTGTCCAACCAACAGTATGACAACATTGGACCAATCCAAAATAAGATTAAAATTGAGTTTTTTCTTACCTACTCATAATGAAGAACTTAATCTCAATAGTCTATAGAGGAACGTTATGGCTCACATACTCAAACTCCGTCGCTTTTGGTTTATCGAGTCACAAATTAAATGTCTAAGATTCTATGTTTCAAACATTTCGGCATGTTACATCTTGTGAGTATAAATGAATCCCCACCTACTTGATCTCTAATGTCTGTTATTAGAAGATAGCAATGCAAGCAAAATGCAGCATCCTTTGTTGTGCTATAGTCCAACTATTAGCCCCTCAACCAGATGCATAGATAAAGGGATTGGACAACCAAGTCCCCTTGGTAGTGGATAGCAAGGGACGCCCTTGTACACTTCAGCATTTGGGCACTAGTGTTGGTTTCATTAGAGAATCACTTGGTGTGTTGGATAGCATAGCAGAGCACGCTGACAGAAGTCCTAGCATGGGTCGGATATAGGTGGGAGGGTTGGGCGCCACTACCACATAGGGATGGACTCCTATCCTATGTTGTCAAGGACTCAACCATTCAGATTTGGCAATCTCCTAGTTTGAGTAAGAGGTAGTTTACAAGCACCTACACAACACCCCGTCAAAAACACTCCTATGTTGCTAGGGACTCATCCATTGGCACTCAAATTTCAAGCTATATAAGGAGTCTGCAGCTTTCCTAGTTTATGATAGGATGAGTTACCTTTGGGGGAAAATTTGGAGAGGGAGCAAACTTCTTGTATTGGTGGGACTTGGAGCTCCTTGTTGTAATTAGACTTAGCATGGGCTTAGTCTATATAAGGGGAGCATTCTTTCTTATCGGTCAAGATTCAAAATAAGGAGCATTTGTTTTCTTATCGGTCAAGATTCAAAATAAGGAGCATTTGTTTTCTTATCGGTCAAGATTCAAAATAAGGAGCATTTGTTTTCTTATCGGTCAAGATTGAAGACTAAAGAATCTTGATAGAAACATAAGTTTATTAAGTATACATGCTCATATAAAATTCACTTAAAAAGTTTCAAATGTAATTTTGAAGGTTTCAAATAGATTTAAGGCAAAAGGGTAAAATTATAATTAAACGGTGTCATCGATCGATCCATGGAACATACACTAGAAAAATCGATTGATCGCTTATGAACTGCTGTATGAAAGAGATACATCAATTGATCGCATAGGAAATAGATCAATGGGCACTTGAATTATCCCTTTGTAATACAAAGCTGAGAATCACTTTGTCAATAGATCAATCGATAAAGGATGCATCCCCTATTGAAATTGTGAATGATTGATCATTGTTTAGAATGATCGATTGCTAACAATTTTAATTACCTTAAAAATGCCTTTCTAGAAGAATTTTTATTCCTAGTTGAAGTCATTCACTTAAATCGACATGGAGATTTATATGAAGTCTAAGGTATGACAAATTTGAAGAGAGAAAAACCTAGAAAATATTAGAGATGAAACGAAAGTCCTTTACTCATTGTTTTCCTAGACTCCATAGAAAAATTAAAAAGATTATTCATGAAGGATTCCCGGTGATGCACAACTGAAGTGAGAAGATTTTTATGCTAGAAATACAAGAGGAGAGTCAATAACAATGAAGAATATTGAACAAAGAAGGCCAATATTAACAATGAAGAATATTGAACAAAGAAGTTTGTGTTAATTCTAGAGGTTGGCTGCTTGTTTTGTATATTGTAAGTTTAATATCTTATTAGTGCATTGAATTAGTCGTGGTTGAGGCTCCTATGATTTTTTACCCTAGTTGAGATTTTCCACATAAAAATCCTTGTGTGATTATGTGGTGTGCATTCTTATTTTGATGATTAGATTCATGAAGAATGGTGTGTAGTAATTAAGTTTGTTTATTTAGCTTCAAAACAAATTCCTGCACATTGAGGCCAGAACTCATAGTCTTTATCTCTCTTTGATAATCGGACTAAGGACAATAAAGTAATCTATTATCCTCATGTAGATATATATTAAACCAGGTGTAGCTTAAACACAATAAGCTAAGTGACTCTCAAGGATAACATAATCAAAGGCCCCGTGGAAACAACTTTTGCAGGAACAACAACAAGAATGTTCAACAAGATCATTAGAATACCCATTTAAACTTGACTTGTTTCAAGTGTAGGCAGCAAGGACAGTTTTGGAAAGATTGTCCTCAAAACACTCAAGGTGTAGTCCCAGAATGCCTGAAGCTCCTCAAAATCAAGAACCAAGGTAGCAAGGTGGTTAGTAAAAGAAGTCAGTCAATCAAGAGAAGGCTTTTTTTATCATAGCTCATGAGGCAACTAATACATCTATATTGAGCCAAAATTATTGTTGACACTTTTGGGTGTGTCTACCCCTTCATTTTCTCTTTGGGCAAAGGAGTACCTTGAAAAGGTTCCCATGGTGATTGAAGACATAAGTTAACCGTTGATTTAATTATTTTTCCCATGATTGATTTTAATGTGATTTTGGGCAGAGATATATGTTAGTCGATGAAGGACATGTTAATTGTTGAGGGAAGAGAGTTGTGTTTGCTATACCAGACATCAAGCCTTTAACTTTCCTAGGCATGAGTTGGGTTAGAATCAAGTTCTTAGTGCTTTCATCCAAGGCAAGAACACATATCAATAGTAGGTGCAAGGCTTTTCAAGCTGTCATTTAGGCGAAGGGTGCAACATTAAGTCCTATTGAATTCATTTCTGTGTTGTCTGAATTTACTAATATGCTTTCCAGCTGACTTGTCAGGGTTACCTCTTGATAGAGAGATCAAGTTCAATATTGATTTTCTTCTATGCACTATTCCTATATCTAAAACTCCTTACCACATGGCTTAGCTAAATTGAAAAAGCTAAAAACCCAACTGTATGACTTAATGGACAAGGGATACATCTAGTCTAGTGAATCTCTTTGGGGTGCACCTATTCTCATTGTTAGGAAGAATGATGGTTCCCTTAGGCTTTGTATTGATTACAAATTATTTAATCGAAAACAAATATACATTGTTGTGTATGGATGATTTGTTTGAGCACTTCCAACAGGCTTAATTGTTCTCCAAGATTTATTTGAGGTTTGGATGCCATCAACTTTGTATTCGACTAGAAGATGTCTCAAAGACTGCTTTCATGACACGTTATGGGCATTATGAGTTGTTGATTATGCCTTTTGGGCTTACTAATGCACCAGCATCATTTTAGGACTTGATGAATAAAGTCTTCAAGCCTTATTTAGATCTATTTGTTATCATTTTTGTGGATGATATATTGATCTATTCAGCTAGAAAGGATGATCATGAGAAGCACTTCTGGATTGTCATGAAAACTTTGAAAGATCACAAGCTCTATGAAAAGTTTGTTAAATGTGAATTTTGGTCAAAGGAAGTGAATTTTTTTGCCCATGCCATATCTAAAGATGGTATAGCAGTGAACCCAGCAAAGGTAGAAATAATTTTGAAGTGGAAGCAACCTAAGGCTGCTTCTGAAGTTAGGAGTTTCTTAGTCTTCCAAGATACTATTGGTGATTCATTGAAGATTTCTCTAACATTGTGACTCCTATGACTAAGTTAATAAGGAACAGTGAGAAGTTTGAATGGAGTTAAACATGTTGGAGATGTTACAAAGTGTAAAAGAAGAGGCTAACTATAGATCTTAGCCTTACCTTCGTGTAGCGGAGGATTTGTTGTGTGCAGTGATTCTTCACAAAAAGGATTGGGTTGTAAATAGAAGCTAATAGCTTATGCTCCTCCTCAACTTATGGTGTATGAGCAAAAATACCAAACACATGAACTTGGTACTAGAAGTTGAGGGCTTGGCACTAAAGATTTAGAGGCAATACTTTTATGGTGAGAAGTTTGAAGTTTTTACATATTACCTCTATGCACAAGAGTTTAACGTATCTCTTCACACAAAAGGACTTGAACATGAGGCAAAAAAGATGGTAGGAATTTCTTAGACTATGACTTCACCATATCTTATCATCTAAGGAAAGCTAATGTGGTAGCAAATGCTTTGAGTAAAAAATTTGCAATGTTGGTAGCCTGTGTGCGTGTGAAAGAATTATTTTTGTATGAATAGGCTATCAAGCTCAAACCAGAGATAGCCTTGGAAGAATGACTTTTGGAGGATATGCTCTGAGAACACATCCTTGAATGAAAGGGTAGTTGGGAGCAACACTTACCTTTGGTAGAGTTTTCCTATAATAACAGTTATACAGTTAGTATCAAGATGGCACCTTCTGAGGCATTGTATTGACGTCCTTACCAGTCACCCCTTTGTTAGAGTATGGTTGGAGAGTATCTCCTAACTGAACCTATTATTATAAAGAAATCATTTGAGAATATTCTACTCATTTGAGATCAGCTACAAACAGCTCAAAATCTGCAAAAGAGATTAGAATTTTAAGTATGTGATCCTATTTTCATGAAGATCTCACTAGCAAAAGTCGTCATGTGATTCAACAAGAAAGGAAAACTATCTCCTAGGTTATTGAACCTTTCGAGATTCTTGACCGGATTGGAGCAATGGCTTATCAGGTGGCTCTACCACCACAACTTGTGGGCATCCACTATGTATTCCATATTTCTCTTCTATGGAAATATGAACTAGACCCATCCCATCTTGTAGACATTCATACAAATCTTGGACAAGAAGGAGAAGATGCTCAATACCCACTCTTCCACCAATTCTACCACATCTACCACTCTTTCTCCTACCAATCCTACCATCACCATGGTTGAACCTCAATTAGTAGATGCACCTCTCAAAGCCTTAAGAGAGTATTGTACTCCCAATGAGTACACCTCTCCTTCATACATTTGGTTGCTAGTGGTCGCTACTCAAAATTATCAAATTAAGCCCAACGTAATTCAAATGCTTCCATGTTTTAATCGGCATAATAATGAAAACCCATATAAGAACCTAGATAGCTTATTGGAACTATCCACAACTTAAAAGCCCTCTAGCATGTCAGACTTAAGCTATTCCCTTTCACAATAAAATATAAGGTAAAAAAATATCTCCACTCCTTAGAACAAGAGTTCATTACATCATAAGCACAAATATAACAAGAGTTCATCAAAAAGTACTTCCCCATAAGCAAAACCAACAAAATAAGAAAGAACAAAATTACTTTTTCCCAACTTCCCACCGAATAGTTCTATGAGAGTTAGGATAGACTTAAGGACGTTCTTATGAGGTGTCCCCATCATGTTTTCCCTAAGTGGAAATCAGTGCAATGCTACTATGAGGGTCTTACCTAACAAAGTCACCACCTTATCGATGCGAATTGTGGAGGTACCATTTTGTTGAAAAATAAAAGTGAAGCGTCGAAACTTTTTCAGAACTTGAGTGAAAATTCCCTTCAACATACTGCATTGAATAGAGATGATGGAGGACCATCCGCCTTGAATAGTGCCCCTGCTAAAGGTGGCTTGTATGAAGTGAAAAACTTATTAAACCTCTCCTCCAAAGTTGATAATTTGAGTAGGAAGTTAAACCTCCTTATGACATCAACCCATCAATCCACTCCTTTCACTCAAAATACATGCATGATATGTCTTAGCCCAATCCATATTATCATGGAGTGCCCCTTTATCTCAATTCATTGAGCTTGTTTAAGACCATGTCAATATCACTCAATCCTTCCCTAGGGTTGAGAACAATATGTTTTCAAACACATACAACCCTAGGCAGAGGAATCACCCTAACTTTTCTTGGCAAGCACTAAACCAAGGGGTTATGGGCAACCAACCCCTAGGCAACTATTCAAAGTTCCACTAGTCCCTATCCACCAACCAACCTCGTATGCCCAATCTAGTATGAGTCTGAGTTTCGAAAAAAAAGTCTTGAGTGCCTTACAAGGCCTTAAATCTCAATCCCAACTCCTACACTCTCAAGCACAATCTATCAAGAAGCTAAAATCCCAAATTGGACAACTAGCCACTACTATCAATAAGTGAGAAATGGTTATGTTGCTGAGTCAGCCCTACAAAACCCTAAAGGTCAATTTTGAGTAGAGGGAGTCTCTTCCTGGAATGAACAAGTTCAATCTAGAAGTATTCTTAGCAATGGTAGGCACATTGACAATTAGGTTGGGGTGATTCCATGGGTACCATAAATGAGGAGTTAGAGAATCCCTCCCCCAATGAGCCACTCGAGTTAGTGAGTGAGCCAAAAACAAGAAACTTGTCTCTCCTTCCCCTTCCTCACACTATAACAAAAAAGGCTATTAGCGACACTTTCAAGTGTCACTAATAGTCATTTAAACATCACTAATAACTTTTAGCATAAGTATGTCGATAAAAAGCTCCACTAAATATGTCGATAAAGATGAAATCACTATTGCTAATTAGCGATGCTTAAGATAAAGCATCATTAATAGTCTTTTATTAGCGACGTTTACTTTTGTGTTACTCATTATTTTTTTGCGATGATTTATTAAGTGTTGCTAATAGTCTATTATTAGCAACGCTTAAATAGACTATTAGCCCATTCTCCTCAGATTGGAAAGGGAGTAGGGAGGGGGTGTGTGTCATGCCCCAGAACCCGCCTGACCCAAGCCGAACCTAGTCCAAGGGACGACAAGTTATTAAATTGTTGAAAGACTTGACCCCTCTAGCGGGTGAATTACACATACAAAGTTACACATCACTTAATCTTTGTGGAAGAGAAATAAGTAAAAGTATAAAGGACTTTAACTCTAAAATAGTCTTCAAGTCTCAACCCACAAACTTAGAATAATAAGCCAACAAACTTAGCTTGAATCATAAAGTCATAAGCATGTCTAAAACCACAATGGTTACAAGAGTCTCGAATAAAGTTAACCAAATATAATGTGCTAACAACATAGCAGAATAAACCAAAAAAAAATAGTAGGGTCTCTAGGCTCCCACGCCTACTCCAAAGCACACTCCAGTTGTTCCTCATGTAGCGGATCCTGATCGATTGCATGTTGCACCATGCAGCCCAAAAAAAAACACAGGAAAGTGGGGGTGACTATAAAGTCAGTAAGGTTTGAATGCTAAAATGGTAAATAAAAAAACAACCATAGCATATCAACATGGTCTATCATATCAACAAATCACATAACATACCAATTCTAACTACTTTCCTTTATCATAACCATACTTACCCCTAAGTAATTATCATGCATGAAAGTAATTCTAACACACTATTCATAGCACAAATAATCACATTATAGCATAAACATCCATCCTGCATGAAGAGTGTCTTTAGCATACCATACATATCCATGCATAGTTATTCTCCTTTATAACCATTCGACCTACATGAGAAGTGTCTCTAACACACAATCACATCTTGCATATCCATCACATTTAATGTTACATCCCAAATTTTTTTAACCTAATAAACTTTACTTATCAATTTAATGTTGTTTTAGCCTCATTTTCTGTCAACCCTTTTAATTTATTCGTAGGGTTCTTAGAGTCAGTGGTATTGAGCATAAAAACGAAAATTTTTGCATACCAAGATCGTAGACAACCTTGTTGTGGGTATCTTGGGCGGGACCCACATTCTTGTTGTAAGATACATGTGTTTGTGTGGTCTTATTTCAAATGGCTTGTCACTACGAGTCCAACGGTACTAAGATCGCATAATTTCGAGCTTGGGGTAAAAAGTTATACCCTATATAAATTTATTTTTTTGTTTAAAAAAATTAAAATAAATAGTTTTGACATCAGCAGGCTGACGCCGGGCATCAGCAGGGCTCACGCTAGCATCAGCTGGAGAGTTGACGCCAAGTGTTAGCTCACCTGCAGCTGCCACTTTTGAGGTTGGTAGGCCCGCCGCAAAGCAGCAGGGCCATGCTAGCTGCAGACTAGCCCTGCAGCTAGCTTGCGCGGTTAGCCTGCACAACTAGCCATAGCTAGCCCTGCAGTTAGCCTTGTGGCTAACCGCAGGCAAGCGCGGCGATTAGCCGTGGCTAGCCGCCGTTTTTGTCCCTTGATGGATGCGTGCCATGTGGTGCGCATCCAACAGCTGTTTTCCCTTATAAGTAGGGGAGGGGGAGGGAGTGCCCGACTCGCCCTTACCCCTCTTCTCTTCTCTTTTGTTTCCACTTGCACTACGCCGTTTATATATTTTTTTAAACATGCATTTCTTCACCGTCATTCGCCCATTTTTACCCGTTTAAAAATTGAATTTACCTAAATCGATGGTGCCCGACATCGTGAGAGGGTCTATTCTTCGAGATAACCCCTCTAAACAGTAAAAATGACACGAGGCACGAGGAGGCCCTATCCACCACTCTCCGGTCAAAAACGAGGACTGCCCTGACGTTAGGGGAGGTTTTGCCTGCCTCACCCGAGCCGAACAAGGAGATTGTCCCAACGTTAAGGGAGGTTCTACCCGCCTCACCTGAGCCAAACATGGAGACTATCCCAGCGCTAGGGGAAGTTCTGTCCGCTTTACCCGAACCAGACGAGGAAACCATCTCTGCGCAAGGGGAGGTGCCACCCACCGCTTTTTAGCCGACTGTAAATATAGTCTTAACAAGGGTAGGTGGTTTAATTTCTATTTTTGTGTTAGGGCTATGCTCCGTTCTTTTCTCTTATTGCTTCAAGTCGTATAATAGATATTATTTTAAAGGGTTTCAGATACTACCTAAAGAGGCTTTCATTGTGCATAGGAGTTGGGGTATCATGGGAAAACCGCTCTTCTTCTGATCCTGTTGCCCCATGAGCACGGGTGTATGTCATTTTAGTATCGGTGGCATTCTATGTACGAAAAGAATTTGTTTTAAGTTATGTGATTATTTTATTTTAAACTTATTATACAATCTATTTTGCCTCTACATGTTTATAGTATTTAACGCTACCTAATGGGTATAATATTGTTTTATACTCACCCACCCCCACATAATGTAGGTGTAAATACCAGTTTGGGACTGTAGCCGATCGGTCCGTGGAACAAGAGTTGATATGACGGATTTTGTTTAATTAAATATTTTGTATACATTGTATATTTCTGCTGACATAAACTTATGGCGTGTATAGCTCTAATTTATTTTGGATTTTTGTATGTATGCACTTTAGTATTATTATGAGTTTCTTGTTTATACACGGTCGATCCGAGCCCTCTTTGCTTACAAATTTTACGTAATGCCAACTTTTAAGTTAATGTAAAAAGTCGGGCGTAACATTTAACCTACATGAGAAGTGTCTGTAAGACACAATCATATAATGCATATCCATAAACAATCAACCTAAATGAGAAGTGTCTTTAACACATAATCACATTATGCATATCTATAACATTCAACTTTAATGAGAACTGTCTCTAACACATAATCACATTATGCATATCAATAAATAGAGAGAATAAGCTTGCTCCTCAAGGCCAAAACCCTTACGCAATCCCATATCAAATAGACCTGCTCCTCAAGGCCAAGGCCTTTGAGGAATCCCTGCCCATCAAGCCTAAAATCCTAAGTAGCGCTATTTGTCAAAACCGAAACCCCAAGCAACAACATAAGGTAAGCTGGTGAACTCGGACAAACCAGCTGGATTTTCAGGGTCCAGATAACCTCAATAATTTGGTCTCCTTATAAATTTGTTGCTTTTCTAAACCCAGGGATCAAAACCCATCCTTAAGGGACATAAAACCTCATCCTTTTGGACATAAAACCCCATCTTTTCGAATGTAAAACTGAATCAATAACCCTCCGATCGATTATCCAAACAAGCAATATCACACAATTGCATCCAACCAATCAATCATAGCTAATCTTGATAAAATCTCATTTGTAAATCCATCTCATAATGCATGCAACATGGTACATACATGAGCAATAATTATATGAATTCAAATTCATAAAGCTTGCTCCCATCATCCATACAAGCATCTTTTCCAATCATAAGTGTCAACATTCACCATAATTACCCCCATATGTATGTGTACATGGTAGAAACATTCAATTCTAAGCATAGAGACATGCATTGTGACCAATCCATCAGCATACTACACTTGTTATTTAATATGTAATCATGGCTCCTTACTGAAAATCATGGGTGAAAATCATCGAAAAACCTAATTCAAATCAAGTGCAACCTCATGGTTTACTTAAGTAAGCATATTCATTTCTACACTTAAATTTAAACATGGCACCATTATTCACCTATAATTTAATCATAATACATAAAGGCATACAAAATACATTCTCATGCTATAACCTTGCTGGAATCATATTTAAAATATGAAGAATCACTCAACATGGATTCAAGATAAGAAATCATAACATGCTTAACTAAATAACATGTAATCTACTTAATGCTTAAACATTCATCATATCTTCCAACATCAAATTCATGCCCTTTTAGTAGCTCTTCCTAACATAAATTACTCATCAAAATCATAGAAAATAGTACTTAAGAGGAAATACACAAGATTAATCCTTGGTAAAAGAAAAGATTTAGAAAGTTTAGGAGAAACTCTAGGTAATTAATGGAAAATCAAACTAATCTTTATCTTAGTCACCTTTCCTTCTTTGAAAATATGGATTAGGGCTTCCTAAGCTCCAGATATCAGCCCTTCGTAACTGGGAAAGTGGTTGTACTATTCTATTTATAGTATGCATTGGGGTAGACCTAACAAGAATATGAGGTATAAATAGAATTTAACACTAAAAATGGAAAACTTGTTTATTTTAAGCCCAAATTGATGTCTAAAAATTTTGAAACCTTTACTTACTATCATAAGATATTTTTAGGGTCTCATGAGACCCATCATCCCAATTTCAAATGTGGGGCCCACGACGGGTCCCACCCCTTAACTTTTCGGAAAATAGTCAAAAATTCAAAAGAATTTAGAACACTCGTTAACATAAGACACTCGTTAACATAGTGTCCCTTCTGCCGACATCCAAAGCAAGTTACCTTAGCACGACGGTCCTGAGGGTCCTGCTACACTTGCCGAGTGTTATGCCTCGCATGTCGAGCATCGTGCTGCTTATGACTATGACGTGCATGGCTATCCTCTACCATTGGCCTCTAGGCATGCTGCTCCTTCTTCCTCAGGTACTCTCCTATGAGTCCCACTCCACTACGATGGCAGTCTTGAGTACTTCTGCTAGGGTCTTGCGTCAGAATGGGATTACTCGGCCTTTGATGAAGGTCCTTAAGCCATCCTCGAGCTTCCATGCCCGCTCATACTCATCACTGAAGAAACAAGGAGCAAAGCGCTTAAGTTCCACAAATCTAGACTCATAAGCCAAAACCGTCATTGAACCCAGCTGAAGGTTTAAAAACTCCTTTTTCTTCTCCTCCTGGACATGGAGAGGAAAATACTTGTCATTAAAGACAGACAAGAACTCCTCCCATGGGATATCCACCCATCCATGGAATCTCTTAGCCTCGCCCTTGAACATGAAGACCACAAGTCGAGTATTCTCCTCGTCAGGGCAACGACAAGCACTGAAGATCTTTTCCATGTGATGTCTCTAATTATCCGCCTTTGAATACAAAAAAAATTAAGCTTTGGAAAGCGTCAATAATACAAACAAAATTAAGCTCCGGAAAGCGTCACTAATACAAAAAAAATTTTAAAAAAGAATATGAATATTTCATTCATGATGATTTAAAAATTATTTTTTATTAGCGATGCATAGATGTTCATCGCTAATAATTAATTATTAGCAACACTTTTCTTTGTGTGTCGCTAATAAGTTGTTGTTTATTTATTTTTAAAATAATTTTTTAGATTAGCGACGTGTAATGAAGCATCGCTAATAATCAATTATTAGCGACGCTTAAGCATTATGCGTCGTTAATAATTTATTTTAAGCGATGCTTTTGTATATGTCACTAATATTAAAATTATTAGTGACGTGTAAATAAACATCGCTAATGTGCACTATTAGCGACACTTTATGTAAGTGTCGCTAATGAGCAATAGCGACTCGTGTTTTAGTGACGTAAGTAGATACGCTTTTTAAGCATTGCTAATAGTCATTAGCGACGCTTTTACTATTATTAGCTACGCTTATAAGCGTCGCTAATAGTCTTTTTTGTTGTAGTGAGTCTACGTGGGTTCCAACACATGGAGTGTGCTCCTAATCAGTCCCCTCATACATCATAATCAAAACGTAATTAACTATAATTTTATATTAGCTAGATTCCCCATATGTGTGTGTATTCATGCATATTCTAAGTGTATGACCAATGCTTGACATAAACTCATAAGACAATATATGCATGCTTAGACACATTGAAAACAAAAATTCCCAACTGAAATCAAAATAAAATCTACCATAAAGCTTAAATCCATCTATGTGAAATTGAACGCTCACTCCCACATACATGATGTTTCCACACATTAAGCCACAACATGATTACATCAATTACCCATAAACCATCCTCATTATAAGAGAATACATCTCGTCATTTTTCATATAATATCCTTACTGGAAACATACTCTAATTACAAGAATTTCAACATTTAAAGGTTCAAGGTACTTCAATATCAACATGCATAATCATCAACATATAATATAATTTCACATGACAACAGTTAAACATAATCCATACACCTCTATCATCAATTCCACACCTCCAGTAGCCTAATTTGAATATAACACACCTCCCATAACCATTAACATCATTAAATAAAGTAAAACATTGAAATAAGCATAAATTTCAAAAATAGCAAAACTGGTGTGTGAGGAATAAGTTCCAATCTCTTAGCTAAGCCTATTCCGAATTGGGAAATGGCACAACCATTTCCTTTTATAAGAGGGGGTTGGGCTATACCTAATTGAAATGTGGGGTAGAAATTAAATTTTTAACTAAAATTAGGAAATTTGGCAATTTAACCAAAAATTAAATTTAAAAAATTCTGAAATTTTTTATAGTTTCTTCCATTGATGTTTGGGGAATTTTAGTACAAAAACCATAATTTAATCAGTGGGGCCCACATGGGGGTCCCACCAAACCCTAATTTTTAGAAAATTGGTGAAAAAAATCTAAATTTCCCAAAAATTTAAATTTGACCCAAAATCACTTAAAACTTATAAATGTGATGTTATTTTTGTTTAAAACCTTTACAAACCCCATTTATTTTTTAAAACTACCAAATTTAATAAGCAAATGTTTAAACCACATGATAACTGATAAATAATCATTAAAAATAAACCGATTCAAGATCAGGGATCTTGCAAAATGCGTCTTAAGTATTCATATTTGTGATGTTTTGTTATGTGTTGCAGATATTTGATATTTGTGACCCTTATGAATACAAGTCGCCAACAGTGCATTATTACATACACTTATTCATAAAGAGTCACAAATACTATTATTTAAACCCATTTCCCCTCTCCTCCCTCTCTTCTCTCTCTCTCACCTGCCTCCACACTTTCTCTCCCCCTCTCCTCTCTCTCTCCCTCTTTCCTCTCTCTCCCTTCCTCTATCTCCCTCTCCTCCTCTCCCTGTCCTTCTCCTTAATTTATAAATATAAGATATAATAAAAAATTAAAATTAAATTCCTCCCTCTCTTTACACGCTCTCTTTCTCTACACTCTTCCTCTCTACACTCTCTACTACTCCTCTCTCTCCCTCTCCTCCATTATCTCTCTAATCCTCTTTCTCTCTCTCCTTTCTCTATATATGCTCTCTCTCTCCTTTCTCTCTCTATATATTCTAAAATTAAATACATCTTCTCCATCCCTAAACTCTCTCCTCTAACTAGCTACCCTCTCTCCCATCCTCTCCCACTCCTCATTGTCTATCTCTCTCCCGATCTCTTTCCCTCCCGTCTTTCTTTTTCTCTCTCCCCTCTCCCTCTCTCTTCCGCTTCTATCTCCTCTCTCTCATCCGCTCTCTCAATATCCTCTCTCTCATCCGCTCTCTCAATATCCTCTCACTCCTTTCTCTCTATATTTTAAAATTAATAAGATATGCAAAGCATAGGAATATATGTCGTGAGTATGCTTAGTGAAACATAAAGATATGTGTAACTAATAAGATAGGTACTAGGCATGCATATTTTTATCCGTCGCTAATACAAAGAGTATTACCAACGTATACTCGTATGTGTCACCAATACCAAGAGTATTAGTGATGCATATTCATACACATCACTAATACATTTCATTTTTTCATTAACTTTAAATAAAAATATAATAAAAAATTTTAAAAAAATAAAAACTTAATTTCTCTCTCGCTTTTTAATCTTTGTATCTACTCTCTCTATCTACCCTCTCTATCTCACTCTCTCAATTCCCATATCTCTCTCCCCTCCCCCTTTTTGTCTCTTCCCTCGCCCTCTTTCTTCCCCTTGTATCTCTTTCTCATCCTCCACTCTCTCTCCTCTTTCTCTCTATATCCTTTCACTCCTTTCTCTCTCTCTATATGTTAAAATTAATATAAATCAATTATAAGGTAATAGCAATGGGTACGAACATGCGTCACTAATACGCTAGGTATTAGCGTATTAGTGACACCTAAAAATATGTATCGCTAATAAAAAAATATTAGCGAACTAATACGTTTTATTTTTCATTAATTTTAATTAAAAAATATAATAAGAAATCTTAAAAAAATAAAAATGAAATTTCCCCACCTCTCTCTCTGTACTCTCTCCTCACTCTATCTACCCTCTCTCTCATCCTTTCTCTCCTGACTCTCTCTTCTCTCTCACATAGTCTCTCTCCCCTCTCTCATTCTCTCTCCCCTCTTCCTCTCTCTTCCCTTTCAATCTCTCCCCCTCTCTCCTCCACTCTCTATATCCTCTCTCTATTTTCTGTCTTTATATATTTTGAAATTAATAAAACTAAATTATAAGGTAATAGTAGCGCATAGGAATATTCTAGCTTCTTATAAATGCCTAAAAATATGTGTTACTAATAGCATGAGTATTAGTGATGCATATTCATGTGTCACTAATACATTTTATTTTTCATTAATTTTTAATTAAAAAAATAATAAGAAATCTTAAAAAAATAAAAATGAAATTTCCCGACCTCTCCCTCTGTGCTCTCTCCTCACTCTATCTACCCTCTCTCTCTCATCCTTTCTCTGCTCACTCTCTCACACTCTCTCTCCCCTCTCTCTTTCTCTCTCCCCACTTCCTCTCTCTTCTCTTTCAATCTCTCTCCCTCTCTCCTCCACTCTCTATATCCTCTCTCCTTTTTCTCTCTTTATATATTTTAAAATTAATAAAAATAAATTATAAGGTAATAGCGACGCATAGGAATATTCTAGCTTAGAGATGCCTAAAAATATGTGTTACTAATAGCATGAGTATTAGTGATGCATATTCATGTGTCACTAATGCATTTCATTTTTTATTAATTTTTAAATAAAAAAATTTTAAAAATAAAAATTAAATTTCTCCCTCTCTCTACTCTCTATCTATCTACCCTCTAACTCTCTCAACCTCTCTCTCCACACACTCTCTCACTCACACACACTATGTCCCTATTTCTCTTTTTTCTCTTTCCCCTCTCTCTCTCTCACTTCCCCTTCTATCTCTTTCTCTCAACTCCACTCTCTCTCCTCTCTCTCCACATCCTCTCTTTCCTTTTTTTTCTCCATATATTTTAAAATTAATAAAAATTAATTATAAGCTATTAGCAACACATAGGAATATCCGTTGCTAATATGTTACGTATTGGTGACACATATTTTTTTATATTGTAAACTCATATGTGTCACTAATACCAAGAGTATTAATGACACATTCATATTCATCACTAAAACACCTAATTCTTCTATTAATTTTTAAATAAAATATAATAATAAATATTAAAAACATAAAAATTAAATTTCTCCCTCTTTCTACTCTCGCCTCTTTCTATCTACCCTCCTTCTCATCCTCTCTCACTCTCTCTTCCCCTTCCATCTCTTTCTCACCTCCACCCTTCTCTGTCCTCTTTCTCTCTATATCTTCTCTCGCCTTTTTTTCTCTATATATCCTCTCTCACCTTTTCCCTAGTGTCTTGACATGGCCCCCCATTTAGAAAGAGCATGGTTAGGATTGATGAGATTCTTGAGACTTTTATAGAAGTTAAGATTAATCTTCCCCTCCTTGAGGCTATCAAGCAAGTCCCCATGTATGTTAAATCTCTTAAAAAAATTTGTACTCGGATACACAAATCTATACCACATGAGTCTAAAAAGGTCTTTCTCACGGAGTAAGTCAAGACTCTATTAAAATATGACATGCCACCTAAATTCAAGGACTCTGGAATCCCTATTATTTCTATTATCATAGGTGATCACTCAATAAGGCACACCTTGACCTTGGTGCAAGTGTTAATCTCCTCCCTTACTCAGTGCATGAGAAACTAGGGTTAGGTGTCTTGTAGCCTACATTAGTTACCTTGTAGCTAGCCTACCATTCCATGCATAAGCCTCGAAGAGTCATTAATCAGGATGTCTTAGTAAGGATTGACAAGTCATTTTCCCTCATTGATTTTATTGTCTCAAAAATGGAACCCATTGCCAACTCCACACATCACATACCTATCAAGAAGAAATGGTCGGTGATCAAGCTCCGTCAATGCTCAAGCTTGTGTTTAATGTCAACCTTCTCTGGCATACACAGTTTTACAAGCTTATCAAGATTTGTTTGATGCCGATTGAGTAGGCAATCACTCTGATATGCAATCTACAAGTGGAACTATCACGCCCCAACACACCCTCCTCAACCCGAACCCGGTCTAAGGAGATAAGATGAAGCACGATGAAGTAAAAAAACTAACCCAATAGGCTAGGTCAAAATACACAGCACGTGCCCATTGTGCAAAAGCAAATAATTGAATGTAAAAAAAAGTAATTAAAGTCTTAGTCCAACATATTACCTATATTATCTCTTAATATAGTATTCAAAAGCTTAAAAAGCTACAACATATCTAAGCCAACAAAAGAAATCTATAAATATGTAAAATAATAAGGTTTTAATACCAAACATGAATCTATCTCATAATAAAATGGCTAGTCCACTCTAAGTGAATCTACTCATCGCCTCCGTGCTCACAAAATAACTTATTTTGAGCACCTGTATGGCAGAATTATAAAATTTCGAAACAAAAATAACACAACAAGGGGTGAGCATAGCTAAGTAAGGTATTTAAATAAACATAAAGTTTATATTAACATCACAATATAATCCTAAAGAATCATGGAATTAGCCTCATGCAAAATGATGTTAACAACATCAGGGCACATTATCCAACCTGTGAAAATCATCTCATTCATGCAACACATATCATCCAACAGCACCCTTGCATTATGATCCTTATTATATTTCATAATCACAAGCGTGCAACTAGTATATTTTTTCAAATCTCATAATCTATTTACATGTTGCATGAACAAGTAATATAATTCACATTCATCCTGCATATCTAAGTATAACAATCCACATTTATTCAAATCTCATAATCTATTGGTCTGCTAAGAAATAAACAATTATTGCCAAGTTATCTGCTGAAGCTAAGCATAGAGCTCTATCTCAAGTTTCAACTGAAATCACTTGGCCTCAATTTTTGCTTCGTGGTCTTCATATGTCTCTTCCAAAGCAACCAGTCTTGTGGTTTGATAATCTCATTGCACTACGTCATAATCCTATCTTCCATGCATGAACAAAGTATATAAAGGTTGGCTTTCATTACATCCGAGAAAATGTTCAAGCCCAAGAGTTATCTATTCATATCATAGATCAATTGGTTGATGGTCTGAAAAAGAAATTAATTAGACATCAACTTCCACATTTGCTTTCCAAGTTCATGCTTACCAAACCTGAACTTGAGGAAGATGTAAAAAAATCCCTCCTTGCCTCAGTTGTTCCAGCCAAAATTTCCTCGAGCTCACGTCTAACAAAATGCAAGGCAGCCATATGATGTATCATCCACATCAACCTTCAGCTGAAGTGCCAGCTAGCAATTAAGTTACATCAGATTTCTCCAGCTTCTATTCTAGTTTTCACTCATCCAAAAAGGACAAGTCATCAATCCCACATTTCTCAATGCTCAAAATTGACTGTAGCCTTTTTCAATTGCATTGTGTTTTGTGTTTCTTTGTAAAAGGATTTGTGTTTTCTGATAGTATAGACTCTAGAAGGGTTTGTACCTTCTATAAAATACTATACATAGGTTCTTCAGAGATTTGAGCTAAGATAATGGAACTCTATTTTCTATAAAGTATAACTTATAGAATTTATTCTTTTAATATTTTCACCCCACCCTTATGGTTTTTATTATAATAAATATGAGTCTTAGTGAGATCACTAAATGGAGTATCTAGTATCCATCTATGATTTTTATCATCTTGTCAATTTCATTCATTTTGTCACTTCTCTTTTGTAGGTTTCCTTGACTAATTTTATCTAACATAAAATAGTCTCATAAAGAGCAAGAAACATCTATTACAATAGCACATTAAATGATTATTGATTAAAGATAATATGAAAAGATTATTTGATACAAAGGGGGCATTCAACTTTTGACGGCCTCTAATATACTCCCCCCGTCGTACATTAATAGCTCCATTTGGTTTGTTAGTTAATTTTGAAAAATGAAATAGAGATATTAAGGTGTGAATAGAGGGAGCAGTATTGTTGTGTTAGAATCACTGAAAGAGAGAACAACTAGGAGCAAGAAGGTCTTCAATCTATTAAATTGGAACCTTTATTTTGCATCACCATTCAGTTTTTTCAACATATGATGTCGAAAACACCAATCTTTCCTAGTGTGATTAAATATTCTATATCTATTTTTTGTACTAGTATTGGAATTTACTTCAATCATTTTCCTTGACTTCCACATATAGTTGCAGATTCTTCAATTTGGCTTTCTCCTATTTGCAATATTATTCCCATAAGCACTATAGTTTTATTTATAAAAGAAGTACATACTCAAAAGTTTAATGGCAAAATCATGTTAAACAAAAAGTTTACGATACATCGTAAATCATACATTCTTATAATCGTACTGAAGAGTTACCTGTGCATCAAATTAATTACATGAAGTACACAAAAGGAGCTAAAAGTAAGTAGGGAGAATAGAGACAACCCAACTAACAAAATTATTCTAAAAAAAAAAAAAATTTAAGTCACTACTCATGATTGTTCATGAATTAAAGTGATTGCATTGATAATTTCTCTAACAATTATTTCTCACCAACTCCTAATAATATTGCATTTCAAACTACAAAACTTTCAAAGAGGGCATTTCTTCACACATAGATAGCAAGAAAATAAAACATATCTTACATTTATTAGCAAAAAATATATTTGTTTCCTCAACAGTTTATGAAATGGCACTCAAACAACCACCTAATATGGTGGCAATAGGTTAAGGGGGTGTAACACTAGCCCCCATAGCATACTAAGCTTTGACCCAACTCATTTTTACATGCTGACTCCTCCCATTTACACCCCTTGCAAAGGGTCACAAGGGCTCATAGGCCTAAGTGTCAAATATTCTCGACATTCATGATCATCTAGACATCTTGTATTATACTGTGCTCGACCATTCATCTTATTGTGTTATGGTGCCTTTGTACCTAACTCCCAGGCTAGGGGAGTAACTCTACAAATAAAGTCCAATGTTTGGAGAGCTGGAGACCCATGTTGCTTTTTCATACTATGATCATACTCTACGTGGTTAAAATGACTCACTTTTAGAGCCAACTATTCACTAGGATCCTCTATCATTGTGTGTTAATACATGGGTTAGGGGTATCTATTTATCACAAGGATTTACACTTGAATAGGGTTTTCATACCCCATTGTCATACACATTTATTCATGTAATCATACATATATCAAGTACAAAAATCATGCTATTACATATCTCACAAATAACATATACTATGTGGAGTGCATTCATGAAATATAATGATGTGTAAGCTCGGGTGTCAATGACCACCAATATACCATCAAAATGTCAAACCCTCACTGATAGTAGAAGCCCATCTTTATGATGTCACTACCAATGTGTTGGTCGCACTGCAGGTGGCTTGAACCAATGCAGCACAACGTGTCGATACTAGTACTATTCATCATCTTCCAACCACCGACTCTATCATTGACGTGTCATCAACCATATCGATGGTTTGGAAGAAAACAAACAAAGACTAAACTGATTCCCTAAACAATTTCTTCATAAGAGCATAATGAATTCAACACATAAACTAAGATTCTTACAATCTAAACATGAAATGATGCCCTTTGAACAACATGCAACAATATTGTCAATGTTACATAAAACAAAGTAAAATTCTCTGTAAAAAACATGCATGCATTCAAAACTAGCCACTAATCATGAGTATAAATAAATAACATGCATTTTAAATATCATGTGGAAGCAAGGTTAGTGATCCAATCTTGATTTTATTTCGCTCCTTCCTGACGTGAACCCTTCTATACTCAACAATGTAACACCATGTTCCTCGATAAAGTTTAACATGATGTGAAAGTTATGATAATCAAAATTTGGAGGAATATTTGTAAGGAAGTGGTGCTTCATTTCATTGATTGTGCTCTATGAAATCAACATAAAGAGCCATAAAAAAAATGGAGGTCAAGAGTGAATAATACACCCTTGAGAAGCACATCACATGGGTGAGCTAACATAAAATACCCATGTGGGTCTTCTTTAGTAGGGCTTGTTGATACGAGCCCAACGGTAATAAGAAAACATGAATTCGAGTTTGGATTAGAGAGTTATGACATTTAAATTTTATATATCAGTTTTGAATAAAAGAATATTAAAATTATAAAAAAGAAGGGGCCAACGCTAGCGAGTTGACACTAGTGGGCTGGGCTTGCATTAACTAGTATCACCATGCCATGAGGTGTACGGGAGTGTGATTGCACACAACGTGCATCCACCACATGTTGCAACTTCATAGCGGGTGGAGATGTGCATCATACAATGCCACATGGCACCTGACATGCACATGTCCATGCATATGAAAGGGGAGTGGCTTTTTCATATATTAGGGACACACCTCCAACGCTCTATGACCCTTTAGCTATATCTCAAACTAACTTTCCTCATTGTAATGTTACTTTTAAGTATATTTGAGCTCGTTCAAAAAGTGACCCTAGCTGAATTGATGGTGCTCTATATAGTGGAAGGGTGAGTTTTTTGAGATAAACACCTTAATGGAAAGTTTTGAGGAAAGCTTCAAGGGAAAGAGAAACTCTTGGGAATCAGGGAGTTCAGCAAGAATGGCACTCGATAAATGTGATCTGATTTATTAGGTGAGGCCATAATAGAGAGCAAGAATTTGGGGATGTTCTAGATGACTACCAACACATGTTGACAAGAGTCACAATTATAGCAAGGAGGCTGACACGAGCTGATGAAGCATGACATGGGGACAACATGTCGTGATGGGTGTCGACAACCACCTTAAGTGTGAGGGCAAAATCTAACACTCCAAAATTCTTAGATCCACTTTCTTTAAATAGGGTGCAATTGTCTCTTGAATTCAAAACCACATAACACCCCATGATTTCTGATGCAATTGTCTTATAGTTTCATTGACACAATAATTGACACATCAATGCTTGCCCATAGTTAAGATAGATTTTCACGTACATTATAGACACACTCTACTCACACATGGACTCCAAAGAGACTTTCCAGCAGTTCAAAATTCTGAGATCCTCTCCCATCAATTAGGGATCAATTCTCTCTAGAATTCAATACGGCATAACTCCCCACAATTTTTTAAGCAGACACATCTTATTGTTTTATTAACATGGCCATCAATACTCTAGTTCTTGACGACAGTTAAGATCAATTTTCACCGAGTGCAAACAGATATGCCAGTGGCTTACAGATGAAAAAAGGAAATTTACAAAATAAAATGTTGTATTTTTTTTGAAAAACTTCATTGTGTACCAGGTTGTGGCTAGGAGCTCATGGGCAAAGGAGAGTTGAAGTCAAAGGGGTACCAAAGGGCAGTGTGTCACATGGTAGCGAAGCAGACTATCTATGACATGTGATGGGGCGTAGTGTCATGGGATAGAGAAGCAGATTATCCGTGACACGTGCTAGGTGGCACCAGTGGTGGAGATGGTAGAGGGGAGTGAACCAAACTAAGATAAAATATGAAGAAGGATAAAACATTCTTAAAATTAATGTTTCATAAGTCATATGATCACTTATGTTCCTATTTTCACAAGTCATAGTTATTATATGCAATATAATTGTAATTCCTATGGGGCTTTTACCTAATATTACTGCAACAATCTCAAAAGAAATTCAAAACTGTACACATGGAAGATATTTCTTAATAGCTCGTCTCCACATTTGAAGACTTGTCTCCATTTACAAGCACATTGGGTTGTGCTGAAAATAAGTGATTGAAAAATAGATGAAGACCATTGGGTTGTACTATGGACACCTAAAAGGGTTGGGCAGGGCAGACCTATTGGTGCCCCCTATACATGCTTTGTCAAGGTGAACTCACAGAGGCACTTCCCACACCGGTGATGCACACACAACTCCTCTCACCACAACCACTCTACCTCCATCTACCAACTACAACCAAATGTACTATTAGCGACACAAAGAAAAGCTTCGCTGAAAACTACTACAACAATCACTATTAGCGACGCTTTCTATAAAGCATCACTAATAGTTCAATTATTAGCTATGCTTAATAAAAAAGCTCACTAATAACACACCTATTGGAGACACCTAATATTTGTGTTATCAGCAATGCTCGTCACTAAAAGGTACATATTTTAAGCTTTAATAAAGTACGTCACTAAAAGTTATATGTTTTAAATAAAAAATAGATCAATTAGCAACACTTTTTGAAGCGCCACTAATAGTATTAATTATAGCGATGCTTTTATAAAAGTACCAATAATAATTAGACTATTAGCAACATTTTAAAAAAGTATGATTATAAGCGACACAGAAAAGTGTTGCTAATATTTTTTTATTTTATTTTACTTTACATTTATTATTTAAATATATAAATGAGAAGAGAAGAAGAAAGATGAGAGTGAGAAGAGAGAGAGAGAAGAGAGAAAGAAAGAAGAGATAGAAGAGAGAGTGAAGAAAGGGGAGAGGGGTAGAGAGAGAATAAAGAGAGAGAGAGGAGAGAAAATGAAGAGAGAGAGTGAGTGACGAGAGAGAGTCTAGAGAGAGAGGAGGTGAAGATTATTTTTAAAATATTTTATTTTAAAAATAATAATAAAATAAATATTTTTAGCAATGCATAGTAATATATTTTACTAACATACTAGGTATTAGCGACACATATAATTAAAGGCTACTAATGCATAGTATATTAGAGACATGTTTCTATGTGTCCCTAATAATATATTTTATTTCTTTTTTATTATTTTTAAAGGGAAGAGAGAGGGGCGAGTGAGAGAGAGAGGAAAGAGGAGATAGGGAGGAGAGAGGGGAGAGTGAGAGAGATAGAGTAAGGAAAGATGAGAGAGGCTGAATAGAGCGAGGGAAGAGAGAGAAAGAGGAGAGAGGCACACAGAGGGAAGAAAAAAGTTTAAAGAAATACGGCTATTAACAATGCTTGTTACTTAGCATAGCTAATAGCAATTGAGTGGCAACACTTATTCTTAAGCGTTACCACTAACAATACTATTAGAGACGCTCATTACCAAGCGTCACTAATAGAATTATTTAAAAAAAAAATTCCACAAGTGTCACTAATAGCATAAGTATTTGCGAGCATTGTTTCGTTAACATCGCTAATACTTATATGGTTAGCGATGCCCACTTTGTAGCATCACTAATAGCTAATTATTTAAAAAATAGTCTAGTAATGCTCTCGGTAATGAGCGTCACTAATAATATTATTAGTGACAACACTTAAGAAGAGGATTCGCCACTTAATGGACTATTAGCAATATTTAGTACCGAGTGTCGCTAATAACCTTATTTTTTGAACATTTTTCCCCTCTCTCTTCCTCTGTCTTTCTATTCACTCTCTCTCCTCTTTCCTCTCTCTCTATCACTCTCTCACCTCTTTCCTCTCTCCGTGTTCTTCCTCTCTCTCTCTTTCTCTTTCTTCTTTTCTTTGTTTTTTATTTTTAGCAACATTCTCATTTGAGCGACGTAATGGGTTACTTATTGTGACATTTATAACATAATGTTGCAATCAGTTGAATTTGTGACACTTAGATGCGTCACAAATTTAAATGAAATGCAGGTGAAACCCCCATCGTTTCTTCCCATGAGTGGACCGACAAAAATTTCACCCGGCCAGCTTTAAATCCACACCACCTCCTTCCTTCAACCACCTCCCTCCCATCCCTCAGTCAACTGGAATCTGGCCCGCCCTCTCCCCCATCACCACCCCTCCCTTCAGTTTTCCACCCCGTCAACCACTTCCCATGACTATTTTTTATAACTTTTGAAATTTTATTCATCGATAATAATTTTTTTATTATTGTTATTATTATCAACGCATATATAAGCATCACTAATAAGATTTTTTTTTTTGTTAAATGTTTTTATATTAGTGACTCTTAATAAAGTGTGGCTTATAACCAATTATTTGCGACACTAAGAATTATGCATCCCTAATAATTTACTATTATCGATATTTTATCATGTGCCACAAAAGTAAAATAGTTATTGATAAAAAAATTAAAGTTTGTCACCCCAGCAACTTTGTTTCCCCCCCCCCCAATCGGCGACACCAGATCTAGCACCTCCACGGGATTCCGGTGTTGCCCCAATCGTCCACCCCAAACTCTTCTGCCAGCGCCCCTTCAGTTCTAGAAGCATTGCAAAATAATATTTATTATAATTTTCAAATTATTTTTTATTAGCAACAATTACATAATCATTGCGAATAATTTTTTTATTATTGTTATTATTAGCGATGCAGATAAAAGCATCACTAATAAGATGTTTTTTTAGTTAAATATTTTTTATATTAGTGACTCTTAATAAAACATCGCTAATAACCAATTAGTAACAACAAGTAGAATGATGTGTTGCAAAAGTAAAATAATTATTGATGCAAAAATAAAAGTCACTAATGATAAACTACTAGCGACGCTTTGTCTTAAGCGTCACTAATGAGAAAAGTGATTGATGTTTTATCGACGCATTTAGCAATGCTTTGTAAGCATCACTAATAGTCATTAGCATGACTTAGAGTACTAGTAGGGACGCTTAAAACTGTCTCTAACAATGCTATTTGTTGTAGTGACCACTTTATAGATACAATATCAAATTTGAAAAGTGACTTGTTTTACATAGCTTTTGTGTGGAGCTAGCGGTAGGACTTTATTGGTAATGGGAGAGTAACATTTTTTCATAGTCAATATACATTTTTTTAGAACAAATTACATTGTATTCTATTAAATTGGAAAGATTGATTGTGCTTTTAAATTATGTTTTCCCAACAATTGACTGTACCAGGAAAACTAAGTATTCTTGTTGAAAACTATGTATTTTAGTGTCCCCTCACATCATGAGGAAAACTTTATACATCTAGGCTAGCTAATTTTTCAACTTTAGGATAGTAAAAGGATAAATTTCTCAAACCTTTAATCTTCAAGATTTGTTTTAGTTGCATAAGTGTGTTGAGATTAACATCACATATAAGACGGTGGATTCTCCTTTAGGATGTCATGAACATGCTGCTCAATATTGCCCAACACATTCTTTTTCTAGGCCTTGAGAGTAATTTAAGCCTTGTTAGCTTATTACTTAATACTGGTAGAGGGTCATTATGAGATGGAACCTGCCAGCTTTTACTAACAAATTGTTTGAAATCTCCTCCGTATACCATATATAATTTTAATCTTATCCAACCAATGTTTGATGCATAAGACTATGTCCCACCTTCAGAAAATAAATCGGGAACCACTTTACATATTAGTCCAAGTAAACTTCGACCTAGAGAAATTAGTATCCAAAGCAACTTCCTGATTGAGAACTTTGATGCATAAGAGTCCTGCAAGGAGAAATTGGCCAAGACTGAGGTAGTAGACAGCGTAGTGGAGGGTGTGGTCACTGTTAGAGATTTGGAAAACATATTTTAGGAAGTTTTTCCTGAGGCATTCCAAAAAAGTCAATTAAACATGAATGGCAATTTTGTACCCCTTAAAAGAGTGATTAGTGAGAGCATGTGTGCATAATGTATCCCTTAAAAGTCCAGCGTTTTCCTCTATATGGGATTATAAGCAACAATTCGAGGCAAATGCTGTTGGCAATCAATAATCGAAGGATCCCATGATGGCAGTAACAATATTTGAAGCAACTATCTTAAGCAAATTTAAATTCGGATATTCAAGAATATCACAGACCCGTTCTTGAGCATTGTCATCCTCTGGTGATACTGGTTGCCAAAATATTTCCATCTCTTAATGAGCCAGTCTAGTTTTTACTCTCTCTCAAGGGCACATGACCATCTGTAGTCAGTTGCTCATTAACAATTAAACACCTGTACAACAAGAAGGCCCCGGCAAAGGATGTCATCAGCCGGCTGGCGCAGTACTGCTTATATATGAACCAGCAGGGCCCTGTTTGGCCTTGTGTCCGTTAGTTCTTTAGTCAGTTCTTCTTCCCTGTGTGGTGGGAGGTAGGGTCTTCTCTGGTGCAAAGTAGAGAAGAAGTTCCCTGCGTGGTTTGCTGCCCAACAGATCTACTAGTGCAAGAGACAGGGTCTTCTGAGCAAGGAGACGACGAGTCACGTGGTTTCTTGCACTTCTTGGTTGCTTCTTCAGCCGGCAATGGTGCCGCCAAGCCATAGTTTGGCTGGTGAAAATGCGTTGGGGTAGAGGGGTCTGGGGGACGCGACTTGCAGGTAGTTGTCTGACGAGGGTGCAAAAGCATGTACGAGGGCCACATTAGAGATCGCTGCTGGATGAGGAGCAGATGCTATGGAGGTGGAAGTTGACGGAGAGTTCTCTGGGACCTTGCACAGATCCAATGAGGATGAAGAGTGACCAGTCGGGCTAACAAATCCTCGCAGGGATCTGATAGTTGCCTACGTACCCCAGAGGGATCAGACCCCCACACCCTCCCTTATATAGACAACCACACCTAGTTCTACTGCAGTGTAGTTGGGAAAAGGCAGTTGTTTCCAAGCAGGGAAACTTCCTGATTGCCTCCTCTGCTTTCAGTTGAGTTGGGAAAAGGCGGTTGTTTCCAATCAGAGAAACTTCCTAGTTAAAAAGTTGTCAGATTTAGAAACTCAGATTTAGCAGTGTTTGTAGCATGACATGATGGTTGCCAAGCTTACTTCAGTTCACAAAGCTCGGTGTTCCTTTTCCTCTAGTAGTGATTGAATTCATTATACTATGATTGGATTTCTGGTATTTATGCCAGGCTTAATTTGATGAAGTTAGGAACTCAAGATATGCTCAACTAGCTCATCGCAGCTATTATATTAGACTAGTTGATGAAGGTTTTGTTTAATATTTACACTAAATATTAAATCTCATACACATGTATTATTAATAAATTGAAAATACCTCTATTAAGGAGTAAACACAATTATTGTCATAAATGCTGAATATAGTCCAATTTTCTAACCGAAAACCTAGGCATTGTCCGCACTGGATATAGTCCGAATTCCATAAGAAAACTAAGATGTAGGGTAATCAGCCTCTCTGCTCGCCAACGATAATCCACACGGGAACTCCAAATTCCCAAAAGGAACCTAGAGCAGGTCTACTCGCCAAAGATGATTTTGGCTAAGAACATCAAAATTCTCACATAGGGAACATAGAGCAGGGTATTTGCCAAAGACATCTCTGTGGTGTAGAGAGTTCAAATTCTCATATAGGGAACCTAGAATACGTGGTAACTAGTGCACGAAGGCATACCACTCTCAATGCTCAATGTCCAGAAGTGACTATCTCAATAAATCTAAACTGCAAGACAAGTATACAACTCGTCCTCATATAACTCAATTGAACTTGACTCAACTCGGGGAGTATACATGTTCCACAAAGGAACTTAAATACAAAGCATATCCTTTCGGACCAACCAAGTTTCCACGCAATCTCAATCATTGCATACAATTAATTAATTCTGGTTAAACAATGGTAAAACTACATCCACGAAGTCTAATACATGATGTATGATACATCCGTGAGCAAAAGTCTATGTGGGTTCTAACACATGGAACGTGCTCCCAATCAGTCCCTTTATGCATCATAATCAAAACATAATGAACTACATATTCGTAGTAGCTAGATTCCTCATGCATGTATGTGTATTCATGCATATTCTAAGTACATGACCAATGTTTGACATAAACTCATAAGATGATATACACATGTTTAAACACATTAAAAACAATGATTCTCATCTAAAATCAAAACAAAACCTACCATAAAGCTTAAATCCATCCATGTGAAATTGAACGTTCACTCTCATATACATGATTTTTTCATTAATTAAGCCAATACATGATCACATCAATTACCCATAAACCATCCTCATTATAAGAGAATACATCTCACCATTTTCCATACAATATCCTTACTGGAAACATACTCTAATCACAAGAATTCCAACATTCAAAGGTTTAAGGTACTTCAATATCAACATGCATAATCATCAACATATAATATAATATCATATGACAACACTTAAACATAACCCATACACCTCCATCATCACTTTTACACCTTCAGTAGCCTAATTTCAACATAACACACCTCTCATAGCCATTAAAATTATTAAATAAAGTAAAACATTGAAATGAACATAAATTTCAAAAATAACAAAACTTCTATGTAGCTGATCGATTGGCCTGCAAGGTCGGTTGAACAGCTAGCTTGAAAATATGCCAACAATGTAGTGTAGCCGATCTCGATCGGCCTGGTAGGGCGTTCGATCGCCAACAAAGCAGTTTTGAGCCTTCTTCCCCATTTCAAAAATCAAACCGAGACTCCATGAAAGCACCTTCAAACATTCATCCATTATCTTAAACACTTTTAAAATTCAATCAAACATTCCAAAACACTAATTTAAACCATTTTAAGATAAAACCCTAAAAAATAAAAATAAAAGATTAGCATTTATTAATCATACCATTAGAGGTCAAATCAAGCAAAATCCATTCAAATAAAATCATAAAACGGATATTTATACCACCCAAAGTTGTGATTAAAGAACCTATTACCTTTCCTTGTTGATTTGGGTCGGAGTGAACCTTCAATCACTTCCAACACCTTCCAATAACACGATTTTATGTTAATACACAACAAATGTCAATTTAGCTTTGAAAATAAAAAAATAAATCTTAGATCTAGAGTTTTGGAAGCATAAAAACAAGATTTTGAATGTAAGGGCTTAGAAAAAGAGGTAAAACAGTGGTTTTATGCTTTCAAAACGGATTAAAACAATAGGGGAAGACAAGATTAATAAGATTTTAAGAAAACCCCAAAGATTAAGCTAAACTCACCTCCAATCATTTCCCATTTGGGCCTAATCGGGGAATAGGCTACAATCTCCTGGCCAAGCCTATTCCCAATTGAGAAATGGCACAACCCTTTCCTTTTATAGAAGGGGGTTAGGCTATACCTAATTGAAATGTGGGGTATAAATAAAAATTTTGACTAAAATTAGGAAATATTACAATTTAACACAAAATTCAGTTTAGAAAATTCTAAAAATTTTTATAGTTTCTTCCATTGATGTTTGGGGAATTTTGGTCCAAAAACCTTAATTTTGTCAGTGGGGCCTACAGGGGGGTCCCACCAAACCCAAATTTTTGAAAATTTAGTGAAAAGTCTAAAAATTCCCAAAAATTTAATTCGACCTAAAATCATTTAAAACTCATAAATGTGATGTTGGTTTTGATTAAAACCTCTAGAAACCCCATTTATTTTTTAAAACTACCAAATTTAATAAGAAAACGCTTAAACCACACGATAACTGATAAATAATCATTAAAAATAAACCGATTTAAGATCATGGATCTTACAAAATGCGTCTTAAGTATTCATATTTGTGATGTTTTGTTAAATGTCGTAGATATTTGATATTTGCAACCCTTATGAATACAAGTCACCAATAGTGCATTATTAGGGACACTTATTCATAAAGAGTTAGAAATACTATTATTCAAACCCATTTCCCCTCTCCTCTTTCTCTTCTTTCTATCTCTCTCACCTCCCTCCACACTCTTTCTCCCTCTCTCCTCCCTCTTTCTTCCTCCTCTATCTCCCTCTCCACCTCTCTCCCTCTCCTTAATTTATAAATATAAGATATAATAAAAAATTAAAATTAAATTCCTCCCTCTCTTTACACTCTCTCCTCTTTCTCTACACTCTCTACAACTCTCTCTCCCTCACCTCCACTCTCTCTCTAATCCTCTTTCTCTCTCTCGTTTCTCTATATATCCTCTCTCTCTCCTTTCTCTCTCTATATATTGTAAAATTAAATATATCTTCTCCGTCCCTCAACTCTCACCTCTAACGAGCTACCCTCTCTCCCATCCTCTCCCGCTCCTCACTATCTCTCTTCTTCCTCTCTCTCTCTCCCTATCTCTTTCCCTCCCGTCTCTCTTTTTCTCTCTCCCTCTCTCTTCCGCTTCTATCTCCTTCTCTCTCATCCACTCTCTCTATATCCTCTCTCTCCTTTCTCTCTCTATATTTTAAAATTAATAAAATTTAATTATAAGGTATTAGCGAAGCATAGGAATATACGTTGCTAATATGCTTTGCGAAACATAAAGATATGTGTCACTAATAAGCTAGGTATTAGGCATGCATGTTTTTATCCATCGCTAATACAAAGAGTATTAGTGATGTATACTCGTATGCATCATCAATACCAAGAGTATTAGTGATGGATATTCATACGCATCACTAATACATTTTATTTTTTTCATCAACTTTTAAATAAAAATATAACAAAACATCTTAAAAAAATAAAAACTCAATTTCTCCCTCTCTTTTTACTCTCTCTCCTCTCTATCTACCCTCTCTCTCACTCTCTCTCCCTGTATCTCTCTCCCCTCCCTCTTTTTGTCTCTTCCCTCTCCCTCTTTCTTCCCCTTCTATTTTTTTCTCACCCTCCACTCTCTCTCCTCTTTCTCTCTATATCCTTCACTCCTTTCTCTCTCTATATATTTTAAAAATAATATAAATCAATTATAAGATAATAGCAATGGGTAAGAATATCTGTGGCACCTAAAAATATGTATCGCTAAAAAAAAAATATTAGCGAACTAATACGTTCTATTTTTTATTAATTTTTAATTAAAAAAATAATAAGAAATCTTAAAAAATAAAATGAAATTTCCCCCTCTTTCTGTACTCTCTCCTCCCACTATCTACCCTCTCTCTCTCACCTTTCTCTCCTCACTCTCTCTTCTCTCACACACACTCTCTCTCTCTCCCCTCTCCCTCTCTCTTCCCCTTCAATCTCTCTCTGTCTCTCCTCCACTCTCGATATCCTCTCTCCTTTTTCTCTCTATATATTTTAAAATCATAAAAATTAATTATAAGGTAATAGTGACGCATAGGAATATTCTAGCTTATTAGCGATGCCTAAAAATATGTGTTACTAATAGCATAAGTATTAGTGACGCATATTCATATGTGTCACTATTACATTTTATTTCTTATTAATTTTCAAATAAAAATATAATAAAAAATCTAAAAAAATAAAAATTAAATTTCTCCCTCTCTCTACTCTCTCTATCTACCCTCTCATTCTCTCTCTTCTCTCACTCACACACACACTCTTTCCCTATCTCTCTTTTTTACTCTCTCCCCTCTCCCTCTCACTCCTCCTTCTATCTCATTCTCTCTCCTCCCTCTCTATATCCTCTTTTTCTTTTTTCTCTCTCTATATATTTTAAAATTAATAAAAGTTAATTATAAGCTATTAGCAACATATAGGAATATCCATCTCTAATATGTTACGTATTGGCAACGCATATTTTTATACATCATAAACTCGCATGTGTCACCAATACCAAGAGTATTAATGACACATATTCATATTCATCACTAAAACGTCTCATTCTTTTATTAATTTTTAAATTAAAATATAAGAATAAATATTAAAAAATAAAAAATTAAATTTCTTCCTCTTTCTACTCTCTCCTCTATCTATCTACCCTCTCTCTCATCCTCTCTCTCCTCACTTTTTCTCCCCTCTCCCTCTCTCATCCCTTCTACCTCTTTCTCACCCTCCACCATTCTCTCTCATCTTTCTCTCTATATCCTCTCTCACCTTTTTCTCTCTCTATATCCTCTCTCACCTTTTCCATAGTGTCTTGACATGGTCCCCCCATTTAGAAAGAGTATGGTTAGGATGGATGAGATTCTTGAAACTTTTAAAGAAGTTAAGATTAATATTCCCCTCCTTGAGGCTATCAAGCAAATCCCCATGTATGCTAAATCTCTTAAAAACCTTTGTACTCAGATGCACAAATCTATAGCACATATGTCTAAAAAGGTCTTTCTCATGGAGTAAGTCAGCTCAAAATATGGCATACCACCTAAATTCGATGACTTCGGAATCCCTATTATTTCTTTTATCATAGGTGATCACTCAATGAGGCACTCCTTGACCTTGGTGCAAGTGTTAATCTCCTCCCTTACTCGTTGCATGAGAAACTAGGGTTCGTGTCATCCAGTCTGCATTAGTTACCTTGCAGCTAGCCTACCATTCCATGCATAAGCCTCAAAGAGTCATTGATCAGGATGTCTTAGTAAGGATTGACAAGTCCTTTTCCCTCGTTGATTTTATTGTCACATAAATGGAACCCATTGCCAACTCCACACATCAAATCCCTATCAAGAAGAAATGGCCAGTGATCAAGCTCTGTCAGTGCTCAAGCGTGTGTCTGATGTCAACCTTCTCTGACATACATAGGTCTACAAGCTTTTCAAGATTTGTTTGATGCTGATTGAGTAGACAATCACTCTGATATGCAATCTACAAGTGGAACTCTCACGCCCCAACACACCCTCCTCAAACTGAACCCAGTCTAAGGAGATAAGACCAATCACAATGAAGTAAAAAAACTAACCCGATATGCTAAGTCAAAGTACACAAAACATACCCTTTGTGCAAAAGCAAATAACTGATTGTAAAAATAGTAATTAAAGTCTTAGTCCAACATATTACCTATATTATCTCATAATATAGTATTCACAAGCCTAAAAGGCTACGACATATCTAAGCCAACAAAAGCAATCTATAAATATGTAAAATAATAAGGTTTTAATGCCAAACATGAATATATCTCATAATAAAATGGCTAGTCCACTCTCTCCAAGTGAATCTACTCATCGCCTCCATCCTCACAAAATAACTTATTTTCAGCACTTGTATGGCACAAAGATACAATTTCAAAACAAAAATAACACAAGGGGTGAGCTTAGTTAAGTAAGGGTTTTAAATAAACATAAAGCATATATTAACATCACAATATAATCCTAAAGAATCATGGAATTGGCCTAATGAAAATGATGTCAACAACATAAGCGTACATTATCCAACCTGTGAAAATCATCTCATTCATGCAACACATATCATCAAACAACACCTTTGCATTATGATCTTTATTATATTTCATAATCACAAGTGTGTAACAAGTATATTTATTCAAATCTCATAATCTATTTACATGTTGCATGAACAAGTACCATAATTCACATTCATCCTGCATATCTAAGTATAAAAATCCACATTTATCCTACTTGTTCAAGTACAATCATTCCTTACATAACGGTGCAAATATAAACATCTAATTCATATACCGCATGTGCAAATACCACTATAAATATTTCTTGAAAAGAAATCAACCTACTCACCTTGGCCAAAGCAAAAGCAAAGCTACTTACCCTAAAATTTGTAAAAGGAAGTTTGAATTCCTATAAAGGAAGACGTGAGTAGTTTCGGTAAATCTTAATAGGAAACTACCTCTGGTAAGTTGGTGCACACGAACATACTAATCTAAATTATTTAGTTCAAAAGGTCGCATTGGTTTATCTCATTATATCAAATCCACTCATCTCACCTAAGGAAGAAACGTGCCCTCAAATAGCCACAAAAGTATCCATTGGACAGATAGACCAGCCCCAAAGGAACACAAAACCGGCGATTAAATCTCCGGTACAAGTAATCTAAAAAAATCATGACACCCAATCGGTTAATTAGAATTAATCATGGCTTAATAAAACATTTTCCTAATGTATGCAACATGCTAGAAATGTGTATAATGTTTAATGTATGCAAGCATAAGTAAACATACTCTAATCCTATTACACATGAAACATGATACATATGTGAAAATTAATGTTATGTAAACACGATTAAAAGTATGTAAACATGGTCATGTTTATAGTCGTATAAAAGCATGGTTCATATATAATTAAAATGACTTATGCAAGCATTCATACTCTCCTATGGTTTTAATCCACTAGAGTTATGGAGTACACTTGAAAAAAAATTGAAATACGGCTTTAAGACAAATAGGTCATTATACTAAGCTTAAACATATATAGTCATCTCTATAATTAAGCTAATTGCGTAGAACATGGTTAATACCTAAATAATTTAGCATTTATAAGTATTTATAGTTCATGCTAGTCATAATCTACAAGAATCATGATATAAGCAAGAAGAAATGGTCAAAATTCAACTAAAAATGAACATATATTCGAAAAAAGTACAACTAATTGTTTCGTTATTCAAATGACTTGGCAGCCCAAAACTATATAACAATCATCTTCTTCATGTCGAAACCAAACGTGTGTTATTCCAAATATCCATAAAAAATTCTCAAAACTTTATGAAACCTCATATATTTATTATCTAAATATAAAACATGAATCTAGTATTTCTCATACTTAAACATGCAAAAATAACATCAAATTATTTATTTTAGAAGAATCACAGTAACCAATCAAAAAGCTTTAAGAACTTGAATCTACCCATATTCATGGTGCCAAATGTAAGAAAACCTTTTCAAATGAAAATGTCTTACCTCTAATTGTATTGATCTCCAAGCTCAAGAATCCCTACCCAGAAATGAGGGTTTTTTTATTAGTCTTAAGCAAAAATCTCTTTTTTTTCTACCAAAATAGGCTCAAATCAACAAATAAGCAGTAGATTCAAGAATTCATTGTGTTAAAAACGAAAATTACAAGATTTAGGGCTTCAAATCAAGATAAAGAAATGAACTTGATGGAATTAAACCTATAATCCTTACAAAAAAGTTGAAACATGGGATTATTAAAGCAAAAATGAAAGGATTAAAGAAGGATAAAAAAATTTACCTGAAGATGAAATTTCCTCTTTAGAAATGGGGATAGAGCCCTTTTAGATCTTACCAATGTCAACCCTTCCCTTAATGGGATAGGGGTAGGGTTTGCTATTTTTAATGTAAGATCTCTAACTTCAACCCCGTTTTATTTCCTATTTAGTTATGTGATATTGTGTAGTTTGCTTAAATTGCCAGTTTGACTTGATTTTGGGGTTGAGGATTACTAATTATGGTTTACAAAGGTTTATTTGCATTTTTATAAGTTTTAAGATCAAACTAGATTTATTTATTTATTATGTATTTTATGGGATTTTATTGTTATTTTTCTAAATTAAGGATGTGGACCCCACCATGGGGCCTACGTCCACAATGGGACGACGCGTGACCCACATATAATAAGTCATTTATTGGGCTAAAAAATAGCTTTTTCGGCTAAGAAATGGCCCAATAAGTATTGACTCAACCTATAAGTGTATATTATATCTTAAAAATGAAATTAACCAAACCCAAGCCCGTTTGAATAGTAAAGTAAGATTCAATGGCCTAAGAAGTTAGTGTGCCACCTAAGATAGATATGTGTCCAAAGGTGCGGCTCCCTTCTTTGATTAAATAATTTAAATAAAAAATGACATCAAATTATGAAAATAGTGGATTAAACTAAACACTAATGTTTCTAAGCTAAAAATAAAAATAAACTTAAGAAATTCATAATTAAACTAACCCTCCACCTAAAGAAAATCAAATCAAATAAAAAATAAATAATTTTTATGCTAATTAGAAGGTATTAAAATTAACATATCTTACAAGAACCTGCATTTTTCTTGCTCTTAACCCCTTCTATTGGTCTGCCAAGAACTACACAATTATTGCCAAGTTATCTACCAAAGCTAAGTATAGAGCTCTATCTCAGGTTGCAACTGAAATCAGTTGGCTTCAATTTTTGCTTCGTGATCTTCATATCTCTCTTGCAAAGCAACCAGTCTTGTGGTTTGATAATCTCACTGCCATATATAGCTCTATCCCATAATCCTATCTTCCATGCACGAACAAAGTATATAAAGGTTGGTTCTCATTACATCCGAGAAAATGTTCAAGCCCAAGAGCTATCTATTTATATCATAGATCAATTGGTTGATGGTCTGACAAAGCAATTAACCAGACATCGACTTCCACATTTGCTTTCCAAGTTCATGATTACCAAACCTGAACTTGAGGAAGATGTAAAAAAATTCCTTCCTTACCTCAGCTATTCTAGTCAAATTTTCCTGGAACTCACATCTAACAAAATGCAAGGCAGCCATATGATATATCATCCACATCAACCTCCAGCTGAAGTGTCAGCTAGCAATTAAGTTACATCAGGTTTCTCCAGCTTCTATTCTAGTTTTCACTCATCCAAAACGGACAAGTCATCAATCCCACATTTCTCAATGCTCAAAATCGATTGTAGCCTATTTCAACTGCATTGTGTTTTGTGTTTCTTTGTAAAAGGATTTGTGTTTTCGGATAGTATAGACTCTAGAAGGGTTTGTACCTTCTATAAAATACATATATAAGTTCTTCGCATATTTGAGCTAAGATAATGGAACTCTATTTTCTATAAAGTATAACTTACAGAATTTATTGTTTTAATATTTTCACCCCTCCCTTATGGTTTTTATTATAATAAATATGAGTCATAGTGAGATCACTAAACAGAGTATCTAGTATCCATCTATGATTTTTATCAACATGTCAATTTTATTCATTTTGTCACTTCTCTTTTGTAGGTTTCCTTGAGTAATTTTTTCTAACATAAAGTAGTCTCATAAAGTGCAAGAAACATCTAATACAATAATAGTTCACATCAAATGATTATTGATTAAAGACAATATGAAAATATTATTTGATACAAAGGGGACATTCAACTTTTGACGGCCTCTAATATACTCCCTCCGTCGCACATAAATAGCTCCATTTGGTTTGTTAGTTAATTTTGAAAAATGATATAGAGATATTAAGGTGTGAATACAGGGAGTAGTATTGTTGTGTTAGAATCACTGAAAGAGAGAACAACTAGGAGCAAGAAGGTCTTCAATCTATTAAATTGGAACCTTTATTTTGCATCACCATTTAATTTTTTCAACATATGATGTAGAAAACTCCAATCTTTCCTAGTGTGATTAAAGATTTTATATCTATTTTTTGTACTAGTATTGGAATTTACTTCAATCATTTTCCTTGACTGCCACATATTGTTGCAGATCCTTCAATTTAGTTTTCTCCTATTTGAAATATTATTCCAATTTAGTTTATAAAAGAAGTACATACTCAAAAGTTTAATGGCAAAATCATGTTAAACAAAAAGTTTACCATGATTGTTCATGAATTAAAGTGATTGCATTGATAATTTCTCTAACAATTATTTCTCACCAACTCCAAATAATATTGCATTTCAAACTACAAAACTTTCAGAGAAGGCATCTCTTCATACTTAGGTAGCAAGAAAATAAAATATATCTTACATTTATTAACAAAAAACATATTTGTTTCCTCAACCGTTTATGAAATGGTACTCAAATCAACCAACTAATATGGTGGCAATAGGATCCTGTGAACTTGCAAACTTAAAAGTTGAAGACAAAAGGCTCCTTACGTGCACTTGATAACTAAGGGCAATTCCTATTTACAGGATTTGCCGACTACTTTTGGTATTTTTGGCTTAAGCATTCTAGGTAAGCAGGTATTAGGAATTTTTTATTACCAAGATTACCCTATCGATATTTATAGATTATTATGATGCTTATTTACACAAGTTTTGTGTATTAATTATAATACATATTTACATAGGTTTTGTATATCGATTATGATGCTTATTTATAGAGCTTTTGTGTATGGATTATGATGAATCCTTAAGATATTGCACAAGTCTTAGGTGTCAGGTATTTGACATGCTCTTGTGATTTAACCACCTATATTGCATAGGCTTATGTATGCACCTTGTGAATATGTCATTATAGTGTTAGTGTAAGCCCTATGTCTTCAAACCCTTGCTGTGAGCTATGCTCACCCATTTGTATTATTTTCTTTTTTGGTGAAGTGCTCAGGATGATTTGTTTTGTGAGCACGGTGAGATTAAATAAACACGAAGTGGGGACAATTCTCCTATTTTTTGATAGTCTTTAGTTGATTATGATGTAACTAAGAGACTTGAGTACTTTATGGGAGAGCTTTTCATATTCATGGCATCAACTTTTTTATTTCTTTTGAAGGCATGAGACTCCTATGAATATGAAATTATATGTGGATGTTGAGAATGATTAAGGGATTTCATTAAATTTATTTTATTTTCTAGTAACTACTTTTACACAAAGTGGGTGTTGTAAACTTCGATCTAGCCCAAGTTTGGGTTTGAACTCATGACAGCTTTGGTATTTCTTTTTGGCCAGTTTAAGGTTAAGGGGGTGTAACACTAGCCCCACTAGCATACTAAGCTTCGACCCAACTCATTTTTACATGCGACTCCTCCCATTTACACCCCTTGCAAAGGCCCACAAGGGCTCATAGGCCTAAGTGTCAAATATTCTCCACTTTCATGATCATCTAGACATCTTGTATTATAATCCGCTCAACTCTTCATCTTATTGTGTTATGGTGCATTCGAACCTAACCCCCAAGCTAGAGGAGTAACTCTAAAAAAAAAGTCCAATTTTTGGAGAGCTAGAGACCCATGTTTCTTTTTAATACTATGATCATACTCTACGTGGCTAAAATGACTCACTTTTAGAGCCACCTATTCACTAGGATCTTCTATCCTCGTGTGTTAAAACATGGGTTAGGGGTATCTTTTTACCACAAGGATTTACACTTGAATAGGGTTTACATACCCCAATGTCATACACATTTATTCATGTAATCATACATCTATCAAGTACAAAAATCACGCTATTACATATCTCACAAATAACATATACTATGGCAGAGTGCATTCATGAAATACAATGACGTGTAAGCTTGGGTGTCAATGACCACCAATATCCCATCAAAATGTCAGACCCTCACTGATAGTAGAAGCCCATCTTTATGATGCCACTACCAATGTGTTGGTCTCACAGTAGGTGGCTAGAACCAATGCAGCACAATGTGTCGATACTAGTACTATTCATCTTCTTCCAACCACCGACTCTATCATTGACATGTCATCAACCATATCGATGGTCTGGAAGAAAACAAACAAAGACTATACTGATTCTCCAAACAATTTCTTCGTAAAAGCATAATGAATTCCACACAAACTGAGATTCTTACAATCTAAACATGAAATGATGTTGTTTGATCAACATGCAACAAGATTGTCATTGTTACATAAAACAAAAGTAAAATTCTCTGTAAACAAACATGCATTCAATCAAAACTAGCCAATAATCATGAGAATGAATAAAGAACATGCATTTTAAACATCATGTGGAAGCAAGGTTAGTGATCCAACCTCGATTCTATGTTGCTCCTCCTTCCTGACATGAACCCTTCTGTACTCAACAACGTAACACCATGTTCCTCGATAAAGTTTAACATGATCTGAAAGTTTTGATAATCAAAATTTGGAGGAATATTTGTATGGAAGTGGTGTTTCATTCGTTGATTGTGCTCTACATAACCAACATAAATAGCCAAAAAACCAAAAAAAATGGAGGACAAGAGTGAATAAAACACCCTTCAGAAGCACATCATATGGGTGAGCTAACATAAATACCCATGTGGGTCTTCTTTGTTAGGGCTTGTTGATACGAGCCCAATGGTTATAAGAAAGCATGAATTCGAGTTTGGATTAGAGAGTTATGACATTTAAATTTTATATCAGTTTTGAAAAAAAAATATTAAAATTATAAAAAAGAAGGGGCCAACGTTAGCTAGCTGACGCTAGTGGGCTGGGCTTGCATTAACTAGTATCACCATGCCATGAGGTGAACGGGAGTGTGACTGCACACAACGTGCATCCACCACATGTTGCAACTTCATAGCAGGTGGAGATGTGCATCATAGAATGCCACATGGCACGTGACATGCACACGTCCATGCATATGAAAGGGGAGTGGCTTTTTCATATATTAGAGACACACCTCCAATGCTCTATGACCCTTTAGCTATATCTCAAACCTACTTTCCTCATTGTAAGGTTACTTTAAGTATATTTGAGCTTGTTCAAAAAGTGATCCTAGCTGAATTGATGATGCTCTATATAGTGGAATGGTGAGTTTTTTGAGATAAACACCTTAATGGAAAGTTTTGGGGAAAGCATCAAGGGGAAGAAAAACTCTTGAGGATCAGGGAGTTCAGGAAGGATGGCACTCGAGAAATGTGATCTGATTTATTAGGTGAATCTATAATAGAGAGCAAGAATTTGGGGCTGTTCTGGATGACTACCAACACATGTTGACAAGAGTCACAATTAAAGTAAGGAGGCTGACACGAGTTGATGAAGCATGGCATGGGGACAACATGTCGTGATGGGTGTCGACAAGCACCTTAAATGTGAGGGCAAAATCTAACACTCCAAAATTCTTAGATCCTCTTTCTTTAAATAGGGTGCAATTGTCTCTTGAATTGAAAACCACATAACACCCCATGATTTCTGATGCAATTATGTCTTATAGTTTCATTGACACAACAATTGACACATCAATGCTTGCCAACTATTAAGATAGATTTTCACTTACATTATAGATGCACTCTACTCACACATGGACTCCAAAGAGACTTTCTAGCGGTTTGAAATTCCGAGATCCTCTCCCATTAATTAGGGATCAATTGTCTCTAAAATTCAATACCGCATAACTCCCCACAATTTTTTATGCAGCCGCATCTTACTCTTCACTAACATGGCCATCAATACTCTAGTTCTTGATGACAGTTAAGATCAATTTTCACCGAGTGCACATAGATATGCCAGTGGCTTACAAACGAAAAAAGGAAATTTACAAAATAAAATGTTGTATTTTTCTTGAAAAACTACATGGTGTAACAGGATATGGCGAAGGAGATTTAAAGTTGGAGGGGTACCAAAGGGCAGTGTGTCACATGGTGGCGAAGCAAACTATCGATGACACATGATGGGGCGTAGTGTCATGGGCTAGCTAAGCAAACTATCCGTGACACGTGCTAGGTGGCACTAGTGGAGGAGGTGGAAGATGGGAGTGAACCAAACTGAGTTAAAAATGAAGAAGGATAAAACATTCTTAAAATTGATGTTTCATAAGTTATTTGATCATTTATATTCCTATTTTCACAAGTCATAGTTATTATATGCAATATAATTGTAATTCCTATCGGGATTTTACCTAATATTGCTGCAACAATCTCAAAAGAAATTCAAAACTGTAAACATGGAAGATATTTCTTAATAGCTCGTCTCCACACTTGAAGACTTGTCCCCAATTACAAGCACATTGGGTTGTGCCGAAAATAAGTGATTGAAAAGTAGATACTATGGATACCTAAAAAGGTTGGGCAGGGCAGACCTATTGGTGCCTCCTATGCACATCGGTGATGCACACACAACTCCTCTCACCACAACCCCTCTACCTCCATCTACCCACTACAACTAAATGTAGTATTAGCGACACAAAGAAAAGCGTCGCTGAAAACTACTACTTGTGACACTTAAAAAAGCCTCGGAAAAAAATCAATATTAGTGACGCTTTCTATAAAGCATCACTAATAGTTCAATTATTAGCTATGCTTAATAAAAAAGGTCACTAATGACATAGCTATTGGGGACACTTTATAAAAATGTCACTAATATTTGTGTTATCAGCAATGCTCATCACTAAAAGGTACATATTTTAAGCTTTAATAAAGTATGTCACTAAAAGTTATATGTTTTAAATAAAAAATAGATCAATTAGCAACGCTTTTTGAAGCGCCACTAATAGTATTAATTATAGTGATGCTTTTATAAAAGTACCAATAATAATTGGACTATTAGTAATATTTTAATAAATGCATTGCAAATGAAATAAATTTATTTATTAAAAAAGTATGATTATAAGCGACACAGAAAAGCATTGGTTATATTTTTTTATTTTATTTTATTTTATATTTATTATTTCAATATATAAAAGAGAAGAGAAGAAGAAAGATGAAAGTGAGAAGAGAGAATGAGAGAGAAGAAAGAAAGAAAGAAGAGAGAGAAGAGAGAAAGAATGAAGAAAGGGGAGAGGGGTAGAGAGAGAATAAAGAGAGGGAGTGAGTTACGAGAGAGAGTATAGAGAGAGAGGATAGTGAAGATTATTTTTAAAATATTATATTTTAAAAATAATAATAAAATAAATATTTTTAGCAATGCATAGTAATATGTTTCACTAGCATACTGGGTATTAGCAACACATACAATTAAAGGTCACTAATGCCTAGTATATTAGCGACACATATTTCTATGTGTCGCTAATAATATATTTTATTTTTTTCATTATTTTTAAAATAAATTTATAAAAATCAAAAAAATAAAATTAGAGGAGAGAGACGATAGAGAGAGGAGAGAGGGGGAAGAGAGAGAAAGGAGAAAGAGTGACTGAAGAGAAAGAGAGCCTAGAGAGAGAGAAGAAAGAGGGGCTTGAGAGAGTGCGTATGTAGAGAAAGAAGGAGATGAATTTAATTTTAATTTTTTTAAATTTTTGATTAAATATTATATTTTAAAAATAATAAAAAATGAATAAAAATAAATATTATTAACGGCGCATAGTAATATACTTTACTAATATAATAGGTATTAGCAACACATACAATTATGTGTCGCTAATACCTAGTATATTAGCGACGGATATTACTATGTCTTAATAATAATATTTATTATATTTCTTTTTAATTTTTTTAAAATAATCATAAAAAATTAAAATTAGAGAAGAGAGAGTGTATAGAGAGGGAGGAGAGAGACGATAGAGAAAGGACAGAGGGGGAAGAAAGCGAGTGAAGAAAGAGAGAGAAGAAACAATGAAGAGAGAGACAATGAAGAGAGAGTGAGTGAAAAGAGAGGCTAGAGAGAAGAAAGAGAGGGCAGAGAGATAAAAGAGAGGAAAATAGAGTAGAGACAGTGCAAAAAGAGAGAAGAGAGAGAGTGAAGAGAGAGGTGAGGGTGAGAGAAAGAAGAGAGAGTGAATAGAGTGAGGAGAAAGTGAATAGAGAGAGATAGAGGGGAGAGAGTGTGTGGAAAGAGGAAAGAGTGCGTGAAGAGAGAGAGGGTGTATAGAGAGATAGGGAAGAGAGAGTGGAGAGTGAGAGAAAGGAAAGATGAGACAGTGGATAGAGGGAAGAGAGAGAAAGAGAAGAGAGGGGCAAGTGAGAGAGAGAGTGAGGAAAGAGGAGAGGGAAGAGAGAGGGGAGAGTGACAGAGAGAGTAAGGAAAGATGAGAGTGTGAATAGAGTGGGAAGAGAGAGAAAGAAGAGAGAGGTACACAAAGGGAAGAAAAAAGTTTAAAAAAAAACTATTAGCGATGCTTGTTATGAGCATAGCTAATAGTAATTAAGTGGCGACACTTATTCTTAAGCGTTACCACTAATAATACTAATAGAGATGCTCACTACCAAGCGTCACTAATAGAATTATTTTAAAAAAAAATCCATGAGAGTCACTAATAGCATAAGTATTTGCAAGCGCTAATTCGTTGACATCGCTAATACTTATATTGTTAGCGATGCCCACTATGTAGCATCACTAATAGCTAATTATTTAAAAAATTGTCTATTAACGCTCTCGGTAATGAACCTCGCTAATAGTATTATTAGTGACGATACTCGAACAAGATTCGCCACTTAATGTACTATTAGCAATGTTTAATACTGAGTGTTGCTAATAACCTTACTTATTGAACATTTTTTCCCTCTCTACCTCTCTCCTATTTCTCTCTCTTCCTCGTCTTTCTATTCACTCTCTCTCCTCTTTCCTCTCTCTTACCTCTTTCCTCTCTCCCTCTTCTTCCTCTCTCTCTCTTTCTCTCTTTTTTCTTTTCTTTGTTTTTTATTTTTAATCACATTCACATTTGAGCGACATAATGGGTTACTTATTATGACATTTATAACATAATGTTGCAATCAGTTGAATTTGTGACACTTAAGATGCGTCACAAATTTAAATAAAATGCTGGTGAAACCACCATTGTTTCTTCCCATGAGTGGCCTGACAAAAATTTCGCCCGGCCAGCTTTAAATCCATGCCACCCCCCCTTCTTCCTTCCACCACCTCCCTCCCATCCCTCAGTCAACTGGAATCTGGGACACCCTCTCCCCCGTCACCACCCCTCCCTTCAGTTCCCCCCCCCCCCCCCCCCACTCACTTTCACCCACCCCTCTTCTGGTTTTTAAGACCAGAGAAGGGGGCTTTTGAGGCCAGAGTCCAGCTCCCCCCTTCATTTTTCTGCCCCCTCGTCCAGTCAGTCGGACTGGAGAAGGGGGCTCTGGAGACTGGAATGTGGCTCCCTGCAGGATTACAGCTCCCTCTCCTCCCCACCCCTTGTCCCTCTCCCAAGTCACCCCCTCCCCTCTATCCCTTGTCACCCTCCAATCATATTATTCTCACTCCCGCCACCACAGTGGCTCCATATCTGGCACATTTGCGGGATTCTGATGCCGTCCCCATCGTCCACCACAGTTTTTTCCGCTGGCGCCCCTTTGGCCATCCCGCCTACAGGGGATTTTTTTAAAAAAAGTTAAAAGCTTTTACTAGCGCTTCCAAAAGCATAGCTAATGGCTTTATGTATTTTTTTTATATTCTTTTGACATTGTAGCAATGTATTTCAAAGTGTCGCTAATACACAAAAATTCTTTTTAAATACAATTTCTTCATCAGTGCTACTTTTTAGAAGCTCCTCTATAGACTATTTTTTATAATTTTTGAATTTTCATTCATCCTAATAATTTTTTTATTATTGTTATTATTATCAACGCATATATAAGTGTCGCTAATAAGATGTTTTTTAATTTTTTGTTAAATGTTTTTTATATTAGTGACTCTTAATAAAGTGTGGCTTATAACCCATTATTTGTGACACTAAGAATTATGTGTCGCTAATAATTTACTATTATCGACACTTTATTATGTTCCACAAAAGTAAAATAGTTATTGAGAAAAAAAATTAAAGTTTGCCATCCCAGCAACTTTGTTCTCCCCCCCCCACCCGGCCACACCGAATCTAGCACCTCCACGGGATTTCAGTGCTGCCCCAATCGTCCACCCCAATCTCTTCTGGTAGCGCCACTCTAGTTCTATAAGCATTACTAAAGAATATTTATTATAATTTTTAAATTATTTTTTATTAGCAACCATTACATAATCGTTGCAAATAATTTCTTTATTATTGTTATTAATAGTGATGTATATAAAAGCATCGCTAATAAGATGTTTTTTAGTTAAATATTTTTTTATATTAGTGACTCTTAATAAAACATCGCTAATAACCAATTAGTAGTAACACTTAGAATGATGTGTTGCAAAAGTAAAATAATTATTGATGGAAAAATAAAAGTTACTAATGATAGACTGCTAGCGATGCTTTGTCTTAAGCATCACCAATGAGAATAGTGACTAAAGTTTTATCTACGCATTTAGCAATGCTTTGTAAACATCACTAATAGTCATTAGCGTGACTTAGAATACTAGTAAGGATGCTTCAAAGTGTCTCTAACAATGCTATTTGTTGTAGTGACCACTTCATAGATACAATATCAAATTTGAAAAGTGACTTGTTTTACATAGCTTTTGTGTGGAGCTAGCGGTTGGACTTTATTGGTAATGGGAGAGTAACATTTTTTCATAGTCAATATACATTTTTTTAGAACAAATTACATTGTTTTCTATTAAATTGGAAAGATTGATTGTGCTTCAAAATTATGTTTTCCCAACAATTGACTGTACCAGGAAAACTATGTATTCTAGTTGAAAACTATGTGTTCTAGTGTCCACACACATCATGAGGAAAACTTTATACATCTAGGCTAGCTAATTTTTCAACTTTAGGGCCTTTAGACTTGTAAAAGGATAAATTTCTCAATCCTTTAATCTTCTAGATTTGTTTTAGTTGCATAAATGTGTTGAGATTAACATCACATATAAGACGGTGGATTCTCCTTTAGGATGTCATGAACATGCTGCTCAATATTACCCAACAATCAAAGGATCCCATGATGGCAGTAACAATATTTGAAGCAACTATCTCAACCAAATTTAAATTTGGATATTCAAGAATATCACAGACCCGTTCTTGATCGTTGTCATCGTGTGGCGATACTGGTTGTCAAAATGATGCAGCGCTCAATTGAAGACAGGAAATGAAACAAAACTCTTTTGAGATTTCTCTGGTTTGAAGATCAATTATAGAAAGTAAACAAACTGAAGTTCATCATCTCGAAGAACTTTCAATTTCAGCTCAGAAACAGAGCACGGGATAAACCCACATTTGGTCAAACCAAATACAGAAGGAAACTTCATTTAATCAACAACAACTGATCCGTCATTACATCCCAAGAGTCTATTTATACTAAACAGTTAAATCCATAAAGTCATCTTGACGGAATCTCATTTGAAAATAACGACATTATCAGTCACTGGTTTCCATTTACTATACCAATGAACTGAGGAAGACGACGATTAACGGAAATAACCAAATGAATGATTAAACTGTAATGTCTTCAATACCCTTCAGCCATCCTGGGAAATTACCTGCTTTACCAATTTACTTCCTTCATGCCATTAGTGATTGATAGATTTACCCCTGCCTGTGTTATAAGATTTTTCATAGATGTTCGATGAAATGCCAGAACCAAACTGCCTTATCCAGTTTTTCACTGACATTAACTTGCTCCTGCATCAAACCCTCATTCCCATGAAAAGCTCGACCTCGAGCGATGAATTAAAATCAACAAATCACTGCATTGTCACAACTATTCATCTTTTCTTCATGCAATTACTATAGCTAGCTTGACAATTCAGAAATACTGATACTGTTAGAAAATGATTGTTGCAGATGAACGAAATTTGTGTAGCTGCATTTAACTGATGAGAATTTTCCAACCGCATTTTAAGAACAGAAAACAGAAATGCTACTGGTTGTCTTTCTGTAAACTGATCACCAAAATTATGGATATAGAACACCATTTAACAAATGATCTTCTGGCTCTTCTGACGGCAACTTTAATTTCCAATATTCAAAACTAACCATTCAGAAACTGCTGAATTTGCATTCTTTTACAGTCTGTTATCAAAACTGTAAAACTGAATAACAACTAACTGACAACTGAATTTCCTGAATCGTCATTCTTTGACAGACTGCAGAAAACTGAATAACAACTATCAGCTCCTTCAACTTAGTTGTTATATTTTCTTAACATCAGTGATCGACAAAATGCAGAAACGAAATACAAAAAGCAGACACCAATTCTTCCCAGAACTAAATCCTTCTCAGAACTAAATCTTCAGTGATCAACAAAATGCAGAAACAAAATGCAGAAGCAAAATGTGTTGGGGCGGAGGTTCTTCAAACCAAAGAACTTGACAAGATGATGACACCTGAAAGCCTTTGATCAATATCACCAGGGCAGCCTCCAAATTGCTTGCTTCATGATAAATGTCAGAACTAATCTTTCCAAAGTATTTGTTTCTTCAAATATTAGAAACTGCTGTACTGTAACTCCATCAAAGGACAGAAACTAGTGCATTTTTTTTTTTTTAAAACAGTCTGTTATCAAAATTTGAATAACAACCAAAACTGATTAGCAATTATCAACTCCTGCATACTATTTCCTTTCCAAATTGAACTCGACTATGAATGAAATGTCAAGATGAGAGTAGTACAGAGTCAGCTTCATGAACAGACATTTCTTCATCATGAAAAGGCACTAAATCTCGAATGTTAAAGACATTGGAAATATGCAGATCAGGGGGTATGGCAACACTATAAGCATTAGAACCCAGTTTCTTAAGAATGCGACAAGGTCCAAATTTCTTGGCTTTCAGCTTACCAGAATATCCAGCAGGTATGCGTTCTTTACTCAAATGAACCATGACCAAGTCTCCTTCAGATAATTGTACATCTTTGCGCCTTTTATCAGCAAATGTCTTGTATTTCTCAGTAGATTGTACCATTTTATTTCTGACAGTATGATGTAATTCAGCAAACTGAGAGATAATTTGAACAGCAGAAGGAGATTCACCCCTTCGTAAAGCAGGCATTGCAACATCCAAAGACTGTCGTGGCACAAATCCATACAAAATGTGAAAAGGTGCAAAGCCAGTTGATCTATTCACAGAAGAGTTGTAAGCAAACTCTGCTTGGCACAAAAATGAATCCCATTGCTTAGGAGTTTTTCCAGATAAACACCTAAGTAAACTTCCTAAACTTCTGTTAATTACCTCTGTTTGACCATCAGTTTGAGGATGGCACGAGCTACTGTATTGCAATGTTGTACCCAATCTGCCCCACAATGTCTTCCAAAATTGACTGAGAAACCTACTGTCCCTATCAGATGTAATGGTCAATGGAATCCCATGTAGTCTGACGATTTCTTTAAAAAATAATCCAGCTACATGACTGGCATCAGTGGTTTTTTTACAGGGAATAAAATGAGCCTGTTTGGAAAATCGATCAGCAACTACATAGATGGAGTCAAATCCTTTTTGTGTTCTTGGCAATCCCAACACAAAGTCCATACTCAAATCGTCCCATGGCCTTGAAGATATAGGTAGAGGAGTGTACAGTCCTGCATTTGTTGCTCCTCCTTTAAACTGCTGACAAATAAAACACTGCTGCACACACTTCTGGACATCTTTATACATTTGGGGCCAGTAATACCTAGCCTTGGCCAATTCCAGAGTTTTATCCCGTCCCACATGCCCTGCTAAACTTCCCCCATGTAATTCTTTAATTAGTTTCATCCGCAGAGAACTGACAGGTATACAAAGCCTGTTTGATTTATACAGAAATCCTTCATCTAATACAAATTCCCCTTGAGGTTTCTGCATCTGCCTACACTGTTGCCATATTTCCTGAAAAGTTTTATCATCCTGGTACAAATTTTTAAGATCCTCAAAACCAAAACAAGAAGTGGACAATTGATACACAACAGCAGCTCTTCGACTCAAAGCATCAGCTGCTTTATTACTTTGGCCAGACTTGTGTTTTATCACAAAAGAATATTCCTGCAACTCACTTACCCAATGAGCATGCAATCTATCAAGTTTGGCTTGGCTTTGAAGATGTCTTAGAGAGTCATGGTCTGTGTTTAATACAAATTCTTTATACACAAGATAGTGTCTCCAGTGTTTAAGTGTTTGTATTAAAGAATATAACTCTAATTTATATGCAGACCACTGTTGTCTATTTTCAGAAAGCTTTTGACTGAAATAAGCTATAGGCCTTCTTTCCTGAGATAAAACTGCTCCAATTCCCTGTATTGAAGCATCACAATCTACCTCGAACACTTTAGAAAAATCTGGTAATGCCAATGTAGGAGCTGAAGTAAGTTTATTCTTTAAAATTTCAAAACTCTTTTGCTGCATGGCTTGCCAATGAAATTTGCCCTTTTTAAGACATTCAGTTAAAGGAGCAGCCCATGAGCTAAACCCCTGTATGAACCTCCTATAAAAAGAAGCCAAACCCAAGAAACTTCAAAGTTCAGTTGTAGTTTTAGGTATTAGCCATTCTAGAATAGTTTTTACCTTGCTCTGATCAACTTTTAGTCCATCTCTGCTGACAACATAACCCAGGAATATAAGCTGTGCTGCCATAAACACACTTTTCTTCAAATTGATGAATAAGCTGTTTTGCTGCAATACTTGGAAAACTTCAGACAGGTGTCCTAAGTGTTCTTTCTCAGACTTGCTATATATCAGTATGTCGTCGAAATAAACCACCACACTTTTGCCCAAATAAGGCTGTAAAACTTGTGTCATCAACCTCATGAATGTACTAGGGGTGTTTGTTAAACCAAAAGGCATTACAAGCCACTCATAAAGACCTTCTTTTGTCTTAAAAGCAGTTTTCCATTCGTCACCCAAGTGCATTCTAATCTGATGATACCCTGATCTGAGATCAATTTTTGAAAATATCACAGCTCCTGCTAACATATCCAACTTGTCTTCCAATCTAGGTATTGGAAATCTATATTTCACTGTTATTTTATTAACTGCCCTTGAATCCACACACATTCTCCACGTTCCATCTTTTTTAGGAACTAATAAAGTAGGAATAGCCACTGGACTCAGACTTTCCCTAATTAAACCTCTGTGTAACAGATCTTGTACCTGCTTTTGTAATTCTGCATGCTCAACAGGACTCATTCGATAATGAGGGAGATGTGGAAGAGTGGCCCCTGGCATAAAGTCAATCCTGTGCTGAATATCTCTCATAGGAGGAAGAGCTAGTGGTAGTTCATCATTAACCAATTCAGAATATTGCTGAAGCAAATTTTGTATTCCTTTATGACTATGCTTAGGAATAGTATTAACAGTCAAAGCAGATCTGTTAACAAATAATAAAACTACCTGTTCAGATCTAATAGCAGAGGAAATATTGCTGACAGTAACAAGAACTCTCTTCCTGAGTTTCTTTTGCTTTCTCTGTTTGTTCGCAACTGTAACCTTTTCTTTCATTTTGTCTTTATCACCTCCATAGTGGTTGTTGCACCGAATTGTATTAGGCTGAGTTTGTAATTCCTTGAATATATCTGTTTTACTGCTGGCTTGCTTGGCAAGAGTCTTTCGATCTGAAACATTTTCTTCCAACTGAAAACTTTGAGGATGTAACACTATAGTCTTTCCCTGAAATTCAAACTGTATAGTGTTTGTGTGTCCATTGTGAAGGATAAAAGTGTCAAACTGCCAAGGTCGACCAAGTAAAAGCTGACAAATAGACATATCAAGTACATCACAAAGTATTTCTTCCTTATAATTCTTTCCAATGGAAAAAGGTACCAGGCATTGTTTAGACACTTTAATTTCACCCACTTCCTTAATCCAGCCAATGGTATAAGGATGAGGATGTGGACTGGTCTTCAACTTTAAAGCATCCACAACTGATTTGGCTACCAGGTTTTCAGTACAACCTCCATCTACTATTACTTTGCACTTTGAGTTTCCAATTGTTCCTGTTGTAGAGAACAAATTATGTCTCTGACTTGTATCCTTCTGTTTAGGAGTCATCAATATTTTCCTGGTAAGTAAACTCATTTCTCCCACATCTTCTTCTCTTTCCTGCATGTCATCTCCATACACCTCTTCCTGATCCTCTTCAGTTGCATCTTCTTCACTGTCTTCTTCCTCCATAACCTGATGGGATGTCATAGCCTTAGAAGTTTGTCTTGGCTCTCCTGTTCTCAAGGGACACTCTGAAGAATAATGACCAGGCTGCTTACACTTCCAACAAGTGTTAGGCTTCGGCTTGGCGTATATATTTTTTTTGCTAGCAGGAACAGAGAATGTTGTCTTATCCAATTTAGGGCCCTCTTTCTTACTAAATTTTGACTCAACAACTGCAGTCTCTCTATTTCTGTTCTGAATCACAGACAACTTTTCACCTAAAACTTTGAACATTGCAGTCTTCTTGTACTTGTTCTGTTCAATTAAAGTTTCATTTCGCAATGCAATTTGTAAAGCCTCAGTAACTGACCCAATTGGTTTGGAAGCTAAGTGCATCTGCAGTTCATATTTAAGTTCATTCACAAATCTCTGAACTTTCTGTGCTTCTGATTCCTGTAAACAGTTTCGAGAAGATAACCTATAGAATTCCTCAACATACTCAGAAACAGTTCTATAATTCTGTTTGCAATTTTGATATTGTTGGAATAAAAACTGCTCAAAATCCACAGGCAGAAACATGTTTTTGAGCATTTTCTTCATACGGGACCATGATTGAATAGGATGTTTACCTTTGTTAATCCTATCCTGTTGTACCTGATTCCACCAAGAAGACGCACCACTTTTTAATTTGCATGCAACCACTCTGCATTTCATGTCATCAGGAAAATCTAGACAATAAAAGTAATTTTCTACTTCTAATATCCAATCTAAAAACTGCTCGATGTTCATCTGTCCATTAAAACAGTTCAGGTCCATTTTTGGTTTAAAACGAGGGTAAAAGTTATTTGGACCTGTATTCTGTTGAAGATTTTGAACTGGCGGACCTTCTTCATCACTGGAAGATGAACTGTGACCTCTACGAAAAATTGGAAGTCCAGGATTTCGTCGAGGTATAGCTTCCGCATTTCTCGGATCTGCTCGCACATTTCTCGGAATTCGTGGTTCTCGAGCTGGAGCTTCCTGTTCTTCATTCATTCAACGTAAACTGGCTGTAATCTCTTGCATCTGCACTTGCATTTGTTGTTGAAACTGAATCTGCATCTGCATCATCTGCTGAATCAAAGACATTTGATCCATACCTTCATCAACACGATCGTGACTAGCCATCGTAGACTATCCAAAGGCTTTGATACCAATTTGATGCAGCGCTCAATTGAAGACAGGAAATGAAACAAAACTCTTTTGAGATTTCTCTGGTTTGAAGATCAATTACAGAAAGGAAACAAACTGAAGTTCATCATCTCGAAGAACTTTCAGTTTCAGCTCAGAAACAGAGCACGGGATAAACCCACATTTGGTCAAACCAAATACAGAAGGAAACTTCATTTAATCAACAACAACTGATCCGTCATTACATCCCAAGAGTCTATTTATACTAAACAGTTAAATCCATAAAGTCATCTTGACCGAATCTCATTTGAAAGTAACGACGTTATCAGTCACTGGTTTCCATTTACTGTACCAATGAACTGAGGAAGACGACGATTAACGGAAATAACCAAATGAATGATTAAACTGTAATGTCTTCAATACCCTTCAGCCATCCTGGGAAATTACCTGCTTTACCAATTTACTTCCTTCGTGCCATTAGTGATTGACAGATTTACCCCTGCCTGTGTTATAAGATTTTTCATAGATGTTCGATGAAATGCCAGAACCAAACTGCCTTATCCAGTTTTTCACTGACATTAACTTGCTCCTGCATCACAAAATATTTCCATCTCTTAAAGGGCCTGTCTAGTTTTTATTCTCTCTCAAGGGCACATGACCATCTGTAGTTAGTTGCTCATTAACAATTAAACAACTGTACCAGAAGAAGGCCCCGGCAAGCAAGGATGTCATCAGCCGGCCGGCGCAGTACTGCGTATATATGAACCAGCAGGGCCCTGTTTGGCCTTCTGTGAGTTAGTTCTTGTCAGTTCTTTGCGTGTAGTCTCCTCTGGTAAGTCAGGAGCAGTTTCCTGCGCAACAGTTATCCTAGTGCAAGAGGCAAGGTCTTCTTTAGTCAGTTCTTCTTCCCTGGTGCAAACTAGAGAAGAAGTTCCCTGCGTGGTTTGCTGCCCAACAGATCTACTAGTGGAAGAGACAGGGTCTTCTGAGCAAGGAGATGACGAGTCACGTGGTTTCTTGCACTTCTTGGTTGCTTCTTCAGCCGGCAATGGTGCCGCCAAGCCATAGTTTGGCTGGTGAAAATGCGTTGGGGTAGAGGGGTCTGGGGGACGCGACTTGCAGGTAGTTGTCTGACGAGGGTGCAAAAGCATGTACGAGGGCCACATTAGAGATCGCTGCTGGATGAGGAGCAGATGTTGTGGAGGTGGAAGTTGACGGAGAGTTCTCTGGGACCTTGCACAGATCCAATGAGGATGAAGAGTGAGCGGTCGGGCTAACAAATCCTCGCAGGGTTGTCATCCTCTGGCTTTACTGGTTGCCAAAATATAACAATTAAACCCACTGTACAAGAAGAAAAACCCCGGCAACGAAGGATGTCATCAGGCGGCCGGCGCAGTAATCCGTGTATTTGAACCAGCAGGGCCCTGTTTGGCCTTCTGTGCGTTAGTTCTTGTCAATTCTTTGCGTGCAGTCTCCTCTGGTAAGTCAGGAGCAGTTTCCTGCGCAACAGTTATCCTAGTGCAAGAGGCAAGGTCTTCTTTAGTCAGTTCTTCTTCCCTGTGTGGTGGGAGGGAACTTCTTCTCTGGTGCAAAGTAGAGAAGAAGTTCCCTGCGTGCAAGGAGATGACGAGTCACGTGGTTTCTTGCACTTCTTGGTTGCTTCTGCAGCCGGCAAGGAGGCCTTACGACGGCAATGGTGCCGCCAAGCCATAGTTTGGCTGGTGAAAATGCGTTGGGGTAGTTGTCAGGCGAGGGTGCATAAGCATGTACGAGGGCCACATTGGAGGTCGCTGCTGGATGAGGAACAGAGGCTATGGAGGTGGAAGTGGACGGAGAGTTCTATGGGACCTCGCACAGATCCAATGAGGATCAAGAGTGACCCCCACTAATTTGGTCGGGCTAACAAATCCCTCGCAGGGATCTGATAGTTGCCTACGTACCCCGGAGGGATCAGACCTCACGTAGTTCTACCTCTCCTCTGCCCACACCCTCCCTTATATAGACAACCACACCTAGTTCTACTGCAGTTCAGTTGGGAAAAGGCAGTTGTTTCCAATCAGGGAAACTTCCTGATTGCCTCCTCTACTTTCAGTTGAGTTGGGAAAAGGCCGTTGTTTCCAATCAGAGAAACTTCCTAGTTAAAAAGTTTTCAGATTTAGAAACTCAGATTTAGAAGTGTTTGTACCATGACATGATGGTTGCCAAGCTTATTTTGATGAGGTTGTCTCGCTGACTTCAGTTCACAAAGCTCGGTGTTCCTTTTCCTCTAGTAGTGATTGAATTGATTATACTATGGTGGGATTTCTGGTATTTATGCCAAGCTTAATTTGATGAAGTTAAGAACTCAAGATATGCTCAACTAGCTCATGACAGCTATTATATTGGACTGGTTGATGGAGGTTTTGTTTAATATTTACACTCAATACTAAACTTAACATCCTTTTAAGTGTGGCTGACAACAATATGGAGCTTGCTCAGCTCTTTTTCTGAATAATATGTGTGGAACAAAAGTGATTTAAAATCTTGCTACTTTACATACTTTTTTATACAAAACAATCATTTAAATAATTTAGAGAATTAATTCACAGAATATTCGAAAGTAATGTAGCATAAACTGTATTTTATTATATCCATGCGATGTTCACAACAAATTGGATTAAGAACTATATTTCATGAATTATATAAAAGTACATTATTTGTTCAATGTTGACTACTAAAAAACTTGATTTTTAGTTTTAAAATTTTTTCCAAACATAATTATCTCTTGACATATCGTAATTTATAAATATATGGATTGAATTGTTTATAAATAAGACTGCTTAAGTTTAAAAATTGTTAATCTATAAATAATAAATTTAACACTTTCTCTTTGTCTTTAAGAGTGATATTCTTTGGTTAATAACTTACACATTTGAATATTATTTATTGTTTCCCTCAAGTTGTGTGTTTTTTTTAACTGCATAAAAAGTTCCTTGGCAGGTGAGGTTCATTGTGTATCTATATAATAGATGTAAATAAGAACAAATGACGATCTTAAACTGCATGTGAAAAGCTTATTGATGTACTTTCCAAGAGGGGATTTTCTAAAGATATTGGATTATTTGTAGCAATTTCTTTAATAGATTTCCAAGTTTAAGTTAAAGTCCTATTGTTTAGCTTGTAAAGCACTATTTATGTGAGATGATGTTGTTAGTAGTGTGAACAACCTTTTGTTGAAGTGGACTTTCTTCATTTTTTGATTCACTTAAAAAATTTAACTTGTGTGTATTACTGGTGGGAGGGGGAAGGGGGTGGGGGAGAGACCTGGGGAAAGAGGGGGGAGCGGGAGGAAGTAGGAGGTTTTGGGTGCCAGATTCCAGCTTCTCATGGATTCCAGCCCACAACCCCCTCATCTGTCCCTCCCCCCCCCCTGGGTCCTTCCACCATCCTTCCCCTCCTTGATTTTCAAAGGAGGGTGGGGGAAGCGGGATGGAGATCAGGAGCACCCATCTCGACCCCGGCCTCTGTAGGAGGAGGAGAAGACATGGGGCAAGCATTTTAAATAAACTTTACATTTTAGTGAGGCTTAAGAAGCATCGATATTTTTTTTTAAAATGCATTATTAGCGACGGTTTTAGTAGTGTTGCTAATAATGTATTATTAACAATGCTTATTTAAATTTTTTTATATTGCTAGCAACATTTTTATAAAATGATGTTAAAAAGTTTTAGCAACTGATAAAAAATGATGCAAATGTTTTCATATTTTTTAATGATATATTAACATATAAGCAATGCTTTGGAAAACGTCGCTGATAATGTATTACGGGCGACAATTTATAAGAATCATCACTAATAATCTAATTATTAGTGAAGCTTTTACCAGTGTCGCTAATAATCTTTTAAATAGCGACGGATTGCCAAGCGTCAATTATTAGAGACGCTTAAAAAGCACCTCTAATAATTTATTATTAGAGACACTTATAAAAGAGTTGCTATTAATCTAATATTAGCGACAATTTTTTTTTAAAAATGTTGCTAATAAGCAGTTGTGATAGGACTATTATAGATGATTTTAGTGACGCTTTTTAAGCATCGGTAATAGTCCTTTTTGTGGAAGTTATCCAAAGATGTCTTTCATCAAAATATTGAATCACTAAATGCAAAATCAAAATATTGCATTGCATCTGACAACTTACTATCTTCAGCCCTTTGATCTGAACTGAACCATCCTCCAAAATAATGTCAAACACATGAATAACAAAAGAAAACATTAATATAAAACTTATCAATGTTCCATAGTGTGAACTGCAACATGTATCACTTGCTCATTAAAGAGTAACTTCTTGATTCAAACCTTTTCCACATAAAAGTTCTTTGGTACTTAATGCCTCGACAATTATGCTAACATTTATATCTCGAAGAGTATCATGACACTTGAGGCTCCCACAATGTTCACCACATTTCTTACAAGAATTAAAAGTAAATCAATTTGAATATGATTTTTTTGCCACAACGACTAATGCCAATTAAAGTTGGAGAGAAACACAATGGTTATAAAATGAGAACTAATTATCCTTCATAATAAATATATTGAGGCCATTAAACTCCCTCGTATATTACAGGCCCCATCATAACCTTGACCACATAATCTTGCTAGGCTCAATCTGTGTTTAGAAAAAAAATGTTTCTATTGTTGCTTTTAATGATACTCCAAAAGTCTCTGGAACATGATCAATGGCTAAAAACCTCTCAATAACACATCCACTCTTATTTATATAGTGTATTGCCATATGCATTTGTTTTTAACTGATATATCATGAGACTATTTATAAAAATTGAAAATAGATCATCTCCAAGATCTTGGATAATCATATTAGTAGTTTCAATGGCAACAAGTTTCACAATGTCCTTCTTGATATCTGGAGAAGTCAATTTATCATTATGTGGAGCATTTTGTAGTAAATTATTTTTTATTCGTTCATTATGATCAACAAGAAACTTAAAACTTTCAAGAAAAATTTTAGGATTACTTGAATTCTGATTCATCATGACCACAAAATGTCAAACCTTGTCGAAGGAGAAATCAAACACAATCAATTATTACATTTAATCGAACCTTGTATTTAGTTTTGGCGCAAACTATTTGTCTCACAATAGTTGTATGAATGTGTTTCTTTTGGTTCAAAAAAAAATTACACTTCATCCAAGCTTGATCATGTGCACTAACATGGTAGCCCACATTTTTTCAAGTTTTTCTTTCTTCTTCTAATTTGAAAATCCAATGTAAAGCCCTATTTTTTATTACGTCTAACCTAAGGAGTTAGGAATAATTATATAATTTTATATATAATTTAGGTGTCTTAAGGGACAAAATCCTTATATATTGGTCGAGCTTGAAGTAACAAGTATAACAAATTAAAGAAAGAGCAAAATGGAGGTCGACGGAGAAAGTTACGACTACAGGAATCATACCACATAGGTATGACCCACTTGAAAAATATTGGATAACCTACCCATGTGCGGTCTACTTTTGAAGGGCTTGTTGAAAAAAATCCATTGGTACCAAAAAAGTACAATTCCGACTTTGGGGTAAGAGGACACCACATTCTAAAGTTAGAATAATATTTAAATAAAAAAATAATATAAAAATAGGAAAGACGAAATTGCTAGCATGATGATGATGCCAGTGGCTAGAGCCGTGCCGCACGAGCCATTGCATGAGTTACAGAATGTGAACCACGTATGTCACACCGCAGGTGTGGAGCCAAAGCAAACATGGCTATTTGTGCGGCAGTGCGGCACACCATGCCTCCTAGTCAAGAATGCATGACGGGTGGCGCTCACACATGCATGCTTAACTCCATCAGCTCACAGGTTTTTTCACTATAAATAGGAAATTGTGTGATTTTTTGGAGTTTTCTAGCCCATTCTGAGTCTATTTTTGCTTGTTCAAGAGGCTTTTTTAGCTGATTTCAAGGTGTTCTATGCAATAGAAGTATCCAATCCTCGTGTTGATGACACTAGGGAGGGCAAATGGCCTGGGGCATGTGGAGGCTATGTTCGATTCTCTTAGGCAGAAAGAGAAATGTAAGTAGCCCCGAGTAAGGGTAGGTTATGTCCTTCACTAATGGGTCATGCAGTGGGAGAAACTTTGCCAAGTAAGGGAAGGTTTTGCCTATCACCTATGGGTGAGAAAAGTGAGGAGCACCCCGGGTAAAGGAAGTTATGTCTGCCGCCTATTGGCACAAAAAGTGAGAAGCATCCCCAGGTAAGGGAAAGTTCTATCCACTCCTACTAGCACATAAACTGAGTAGCATCTCGAGGTAAAGAGAGGTTTTGTCTATTGTCTTAGGGTTAAAAGAGGGAGGAAAGCCCAAATAAAGGGGGCATATGTCTATTATTTTCTAACACAATGAGAGAAACGTTTTGGAGCAAGAGGAGGCTCCGTCTATCATCTCTAGACTTGAAGGGGAGGACGCCCTGAAGGAAGGATCAACTCTAACAGGACAATAAGTGTTTCTGATTGTTTGATTTAATATATGATTGTATTAATGCATGTGCGATGTAAGATATATGTTATTCTTTGATCTAATGTCCTCTTATATGTTTTGGTCTAATATGATATGATAAGTTCTAATGTGCTTTGTTTAAATTAGATATGCTCTAATCTAATCTGATATGATCTAATATGGTCAGATGAGATCTAAGATGATCCAACATGCTCTGATGTATTTTTCTATGCTATGTGATAGAGCGAGATGTATGTTTTCACATATTTGTTAGCTTCCATTTAACTCCCATGGTTTATGAGATTTCCGTATTAACTCCTCATGATTTATTTGGATATAAGGATATAATTGTTTTAACGTATGTGATTTTCTACTGTCAAATACATGTATTAGCCATTAGGCAGAACTACATTTGTACTAGATCATATTAAAATAATATCGTAGATGTTATCTAATATGTATGTAGTCAACCAACAGTATGACAACATTGGCCTGATCCAAAATAAAATTAAAATTGAGTTTTTTCTTACCGACGCACAAGAAGAGCTTAATATAAATAGTGTATCGAGGAACATTACTGCTCACACTCTTAGACTCCATCGCTTTTGGTTTATCGAGTCATAAATTAAATAACTCAGAGGAGCATTCTTTCTTATCGGTCAAGATTGAAAATAAGGAGCATTTGTTTTCTTAACGGTCAATATTAAAGACTAAAGAATTTTGATAGAAACCAAAGTTTATTAAGTATACATTCTCATATAAAATTTACTTAAAAAAGTTTCAAATGTAATTTTGAAGGTTTCAAATAGATATAAGGCAAAAGGGTAAAGCTATAATTAAACAGTGTCATCGATCGATCCATGGAACATACACTAGAAAAATCGATTTATCGCTTATGAAGTGTTGCATGAAAGAGATACATCAGTTGATCGCATAGGAAATAGATCAATGGGCACCTGAATCATCCCTTTGTAATATGAAGCTGAGAATTATCAATCAATCACTTTGTTGATAGATCAATCGATAAAGGATTCATCCCCTATTGAAATAGTGAGTGATTGTTTTGCCGTTTGGAATGATCAATTGCTAACAATTTTAATTACTTTAAAAAAGCCTTTCCAGAAGAATATTTATTCCTAGTTGAAGTCAATGACTTAAATCGATTATATAAAGGCCAAGGTATGATAAATTTGAAGAGAGAAAAACCTAGAAAATATTAGAGTTGAAACGAGAGTCCTTTATTCATTGTTTTCCTAGAGACTCCATAGAAAGGTTAAAGAGATTATTCATAAAAGATTCATGATGATGCACAACTGAAGTGAGAAGATTTTCATGCTAGAAATATAAGAGAGTCAATAATAGTGAAGAAAGAAGGCTAACATTAATAGTGAAGAATATTGAACAAAGAAGTTTGTGTTAATTCTAGAGGTTGGTTGCTTGTTTTGTATGTTGTAAGTTTTATATCTTACTAGTGCATCTAATTAGCCGTGGTTGAGCAAATGATATATTAAAGAAAGTTTTGAGTCCATGTGTTGTGCCAGCTTTACTTACACTAAAGAAGTATGGTAGTTGGCATATATGTGTTGATACTAGATCCATTAATAAAATTACTGACTCAAACTCTAAGTCAGCAAATCAGCAAGCTAGATTTGCTTCATAAGTTGAGTGATACTTATATATTTAGAAAGCTAGATTTGAAGAGTAGTTATCAGCAAATTAGAATCAAACCTAGTGATGAATAAAAGACATCTTTCAAAATAAGAAAATAGCTATATGACTAATTGGTCATACTTTTTGGGTTGTCTAATGCTCTTAGCACATTTATGAGGGTGAGGAACCAAGCTTCAACCATTCATTGGCAGATTTGTTGTGGTCTATTTTGATGATATATTTATTTATAACATTGATATTGATCCTCACTAACAACACAGGATGTACTAGTTATCCTTCTTAGGGATAGACTTTTTGTAGCTATCAAGAAGTATTATTTCATGTAAAATTTTGTACTCTTCCTTGAGTATGATGTCTCAAAGGATGGAATAGCTATGGATGAATGTAATGTTGATGCGTTGAAATATTGGCCATAACCTACTATATACATGAGGTACGGAGTTTTCATAGCTTGGCTTCTTTCTATTGAAGGTTCATTTCCCATTTTACTATCAATATGGCTCCTATTACTGATTGTATGAAGTTAGGATCTTTTATTTGGAGTGATGGAGCTGGGAGTGCATTTGCTCTTTTAAAAATAAACTTATTTCAATGCCTACGTTAGCCTCACCCAACTTTGCCAAGCCTTTTGTGTTATATTGTAATGCTTCTAAGGTTGGTATTGGTGTTGTCCTAAGTGAAGAAGGTCATCTAATTGCTTATTTTAGTGAGAAGTTATCAGGAATAAGAGGAAGGTATAGTGCCTATAATATGAAATTTTATGTTGTTGCCCAAGTTGTTCGACATTGGAGACATTATTTGATTCATATAGACTTTATTCTTTATTTTGATCATTCTGCTTTTAAGTATATTAATAGCCAAGAGAAATTATCTATTAGATAAGCACAGTGGGCATCCTATTTGCATGAGTTTACTTTTATACTTAATCATAAGTGTGGAGTTCATAACAGATTTGTAGAAGCTTTGAGTCGTCAAGCATGCTTACTCACATATGCGCACTCAGGTATTAGGATTTGATTCATTTCAGGAGTTATTATTCACTAATCCTTTCTTTTCTAAGGTTTTATCTGAACTTGAGACAGGACAAAAATCAGATTATTTATTTCATGATAGTTTTCTTTTCAAAGGTAATTAGTTATGTGTTATTATTTGTAGCATGCACATGAAAATCATTAAGGAGTTGGACAATGAGGGTCAGATGAGAAAAGATAAGATTTTATGGCTTGTTTCTTCTTCTTCTTATTTTTGTCCATCTATGTACAGGGAGGTGTATAGATTTGTTGAGAGGTCTCGCATATTCCACATGGCCCGAGAGACATCTATTAATGACGGATTATACAAACCTTTGCGTACCCCATCTCAACCATGGTCCAACATTAGCAAGGTCTTCATTCTTGGAGTACCTCGCACTCAGAGAGGGATGAGTGCCATTCAAGTGGTTGTTGACAGATTCTCCAAGATGGTATATTTTCTTGCTTGCAAATGATTAACGATGTGTCTCATGTTGCATTACTATTCTTTTAGGAGTTTTATCATTTACTTGGTTTACCGTTGTCTATTATTTTTTATAGAAATACTCATTTTCTAAGTCATTTTTTATGTTCTCCATGGAAACTAGCATATACTTCTTCGGGTTTTAGTAGTGCTTACCATTCTTAGATAGATGGACAAATAAAGGTAGTTAATCGATCCTTATGAAACCTATTGAGAAGTTTGGTTGGTTTTAATCCCAAATCCTAGGGTCAAACTTATACAAAGCTGAATTGGCTAACAACAGGAGTGTAAGATCTCTTAACTAGAACCGGTTTACTTTTATTTTTATTTATTACTTCATTGTCATTGTGTGGTTTAAAGCTAATTTTGATTAGATTTGATAATTTTTAAAATTAAACTAATTACCAAAGATTTTAATCAAAATCATCTTCACATTTATGGTTTTTAAGTTAATTTAAATCATATGAGATTTTTCTGAATTTGTTTGAATTTTCATTATTTTTTTGAAAAGCCAGGGTTGGTGGGACCCACCGTGGGCCCCACTAGCAAAATTAGGTTTATTAGCACTAAATGTCCCTAACATCAACCTAGGACCTTAGGTAATTATTTCAAAAAAAAATTAGACTTTAATTTGGGTTTAAATAAGAAAGTTTATCCACTTTTAATAGTAAATTCTATTTGTATACACTAATTAATTAGGTCTACCCACCCTTTACTATGAAAGGAATGACACAACCACTTTCCCCATTTTCCAAAAAGGGAAGAGAGATTAAGATATAATTTTCTTAATATTTCCTTAATCCCTTAGGGTTCTCTTAAATCTTTTCAAATCACTTCTTCTCCTAAGGTTTAATCTCGATTTCAAAGCATATAACTACTTATTTGAACACTTATTTCAAACCCTAATGTTGGAAAAATAATTTGTAAGTTTCTTGAACCCTTGATCTAAGGTTTTTCAAGAGATTTAAATATTTTAAGTCAGATTTATGAAGGTATTGATAAAAATCATGTTTTGGGTAGGAGTTGAAGGTCTTTAAGGAGTCATTTCAAACCAAGAAGTTGCTGGAAGGTAAGGGTTTTGGGTCTTAAAACTTGTTGTGATTTCATATCTAAGCTTTGAAGTATTTTGAAATGGGTTCCATGAATGTGAGCTTCAATGGTAATTTGATAAAAGCTTAATCTTTTGTAGGAATTTCTTAGGGTTTTGCTTGGTAATGACTAGATTTGAGGTTCTGGAAGATTTGATTTGATTATCATGGAGATTGGGGCTTGGATTTGATGAATCATGATGGGTTGATGAAGGTTCAGTTTGATTTTCAATATGGGGAAGACGAACTAGGACTGCTGTTATGACGATCGAATGGCCCTACAGGCCAATCGAACGGCAACACAGTAGATCCAGTTGTTTTGCATATTTTGATTCTTTTTCCAATTTTTGTGCTCAAATATCCTTTCTTATGTTCATGTGGAGTAATTTGACTTAGAATGAGCTACTGGAAGGGTATGTTATTGATATTAGAAATCATAAAGAGTATTTCAGTATTATGTGGAATTTCATTGTTGTTGGCTATACATATTAGTATTGCTTATCTTAAATTTATAGTTGAATGATTTCGTATGTTTTAAGCATGTTTTCAGCAAGATTATTGCATGAGAATGGACTGATACATCTTCTTATAGTGTGATTAAATTATGGATAAATGATGGTGTCATATCTAGCTTCAAGTGTGGTATGAGTATGCTTATATGAGTTGAGCATGAGGTTGCAATTGATTTGAATGATGTTTTTTTATGGTTTTCACTCATGATTTAAGTTAGGAGCCATACTTAGAAGTTAAAGAGCATGTGCGTAGTGTCGTGGGGATTACCTTCAATGCATGGTCATATGCTTAGAAATAAACATTCTATCTTGAGCACACACACATGTAGGGATTAATCATAGAAATTGCTGTTATTTATGACTTAATATGATGCATGAGGGGCTGATGGGAGCACATTCCATGAATTAGAATTCACGTAGAGATTGCTCACGTATGTATCATGTTACATGCATCATGAGGCATATTTCAGGAATGAGACTTTACCGATGTTTAACTAATGTTGGTTGATTGGAATGCTATTGTGTGAGAATTTCTCACCAAATTAATCGATTGGAGGCTTAAATGGATTCGGTTTAATGTCCGAAAAGACGAGATTTTATGTCACTCGAGGACGGGTTTCCTCTCTGACTTAAAAAGATCAGCAGTGCTATAAGGAGATAAACTGTTGAGACCATCTGGACCATGAGTGTAAGGTCCCTGATTTTTCTACAATTTTCTGGGATCTTTCTGCCATTTTTCTGGTCATTTTCGGCAGGAAAATGTGACGATTCAGCGTATGTGTATTTGTGTATTTTTCCCCATATTTATACCCATAGAGTCCGGTGTGGGGCTTAGTCGCGGGCCACAGGCCTTGCTGCGCGCTTAAGGCACGAAATTTGGAGGTTCGACGCATAACCAGTGGGCTAACACGTTGGGGATACATTTGGAAAAGAAAAAAAATAAAAAGGAAAAAGAGGATTGGGATCGCCCGCCCGATCCAGATCCTCCTGGGCGATGAACAGTGCGCCGCCCCCCCCCTTCCCGTCTGTTCTCTGTCCCCGCTGGCCACCGGCTGCCGGCAAGCCGCAGGACGCTGGCACAGGCTCCGCCCCGGCGGTGCGACGCCGAGGGGACACTGCCCCGGCCGCCCACGGCTGCGCCGCCCTCTTTTTCAGTTAGCCTCCCTCTATCTGTGAATTGCGATTCCGCTGCCGCCGTGAGCCGGCGAGGGCCGGCCGGCCGCCCATGGTTCCGCCATGGGCCGGTGACGGCGGGAGGACACTCCCCCCGGCCCCGGACGGCCACTGCTCCGCCGTCCAGCTCCGTTTTCCCCACTGCCCCTGTTTGCCGCCCCCTCTGTATCATGCCGTTCTGCCACCGCCACGGGCCGGCACTGCCTGACCGGCTGGCCACGGCTCCGCCCTGGGCCGGTGACAGCGAGGAGCCACTCCTCTGCACTGCTGCCCCATCTCATTTCTCCCTCTCTGTACTGTTCCGCCGATGCACTGTTTTGGGCAAACAGTGGCCGCCGGTGGTGATCTACTGCCGATTCGGCCTTCCTCCAGCCTCGCCTTGCCCCAGTGAAGGTAGTGGACTACACCTCCATGCCCGGTTCCATCCCCTCTGTCGTCCTCTACTCCGCCTAGTCCAATTTGCGTCGTACTGTGGTTGGATTCTCCTGTGAGTTGGCACCGCCATCGTTGGCGGGTGAGGGTGACTTGACCACCGTGGGCTCTGCCCCGGCCTAGCGATGGCCCAGGGACGGCCCCACCCACCTGGACCGATTTAGCCTCCGACCCCATGGCCGCTCCGCCCTTATGGGTTTTCCCCAGTCGTCCCCTATTTTTAGCCTACGCCCGTTTTGGACGTTGTGACTGACGTTATCAGTCGGATGCTGGATTTGATTTGGTGGACCTTAGTTCGGCTCTGCCCCAGCCCGGTGATGCCAATGGGCCACCCCTTTGGGCCTTGTTCAGCCTTGCGGCCCGTAGCCGCAGCTAGTTCCATCTTACCAGCACGTTTGCCCATTGACCCCTCTTGCCCAATTTATGCCGTTGGTACCGGATGGCCTATGTCAAGAGTTTGTATGTCTTACCTTGACAGAAGGTGGACGAGTTCACCTACACAAGCCTTGGCCAGTGACAGCCTCATAGCCTTTGCTCGACCTTGAACCCTCCCCTTGCTCTCTGTCGTGCGAGATCACAGCTGCCCGCACCATGAGTATTGGTTGTGGGTGGCGATCGGCGATGTCGCCGCTTAGATTGGCCACCGCTAGGGCCTTAGCCCTGTTGGCTTTTGTGGGCCTTGGGTCATCTCCGTTCAGCCCTCTCCCCCGCCCTTTGGGCCGCGTGCGCATGTAGCCACGCGTGTACTTCTGGGTTTAGGCACCGCATTCGTGCCGCCTAACCATCGGTTGGCTTTGCTACTGAGTGGAGTTGACCACTAGAGCCGTCCTCCACCTCTCCTTTGATTCTCGAGCGTTGCCCCACGCTCTCCGCCCATATGTGGGCCTTTGTTGACCGAAATCGTCGCTGTTGGGTGCTGTCCACGGCCGATTTCGACATCTTTGTGGCCGGCTGAGCACGTCTTAGCCACCGGCCCATCTTCAGTGAGTACACCATCGACCTATGGTCGCACCGCCACATATGTTGGCATGATATTTCTCCCGGCCGCCCTAGTGTGCCGCCGTGGATCGCGGGTTTTACCCCATTGATTTCTGACACCCTGTTTGGCCGTGACTAGTTTCGGTGCATCCTAAAATCCTCGGGACAGCAGCTCTCTCAGCCAGGCAATGGTTTTGACCGCCAACTCCGCTGCCGACGCTGCCACCATTGTGTGCTCACCATCGAACGTCATGATTACGAGGTAGGGGAGCTTTGAACTCGTAATTTCATGAAGCATGCTTTGAATGAGTAGCAGCATGCTAGGATTGTATGATTCCATGCTTGGATGTTAAGTAACGATCCGATTGCATGATGTGCGTGTAAGCATGATTGTATGGTATGATTGATATGCATTAGATGTATGCACATTTTATGGATGTGGTTTATGTATGCGCTAGCGATGGCTAGCAAATATGTCAGTATGCTACGTATGAATTATGCATGTGCTAGTGATGGCTAGCGTGCATGTTCGAAGTATGTATGAATATGTGTGCATGTGCCAGTGATGACTAGTGTGTATGTTTGATGTATGCATGTGCTAGTGATGCCTAGCGTGCATGTTTGTAAGTTACGTATGTATGACTGTATGTGTATGTTATACGTATGTGTGAGACATACGTATGTATGATGGCTTTTGCCTATGATTTGGATATGTGTAAGTGTATGTGGGCAGAGGTATGGGCAATGGACAGTAAGAGGTGACTGAGACTTTGTCTGGATTTGGATAAAGGTTGTGTAAGCGTATGACAGAGGACATAAGATAAGAGTATGACGGGCAGGGATTAGAATGGATTGGTTTGGGTTGGATTGTATACTGGGTGATTGTTAGACAGTAAGAGTGTTCATAATTGTATAAGCATAAAGTACATATTATGAAGTGAAAAGTAAGATAATAAGTGAGATATGAGTAAAAGGGCGACAACTGGGTTGGCTCTGAGGAGCGTTATTTGAGGATGTCAGTGTAAGATGATTTGACCATAAGATGGATGACGAAGTACGTAAGACTATAAGGGTTTGGTGTACGATGAGTTTTGTCCATGATGTGGACAAGTAAGTGAAATCTGCTGCCTTGACGAACTTGGGTTTCGGATCGGGCTCAGCTTCGGTTTGACCAGTCGAGGACTGTGAGTTTGTGTGGCATAATTGTACTGCATAATATACTTAAGTCAAACTTGAATTATAAGCACAGCTAATGATAGCATTGTGAGTTTGAGACATGAGGGTTCGATGGATTAAGTTCCGTGTTTGTGCTGGCCACTAATGAGTCGGCCTAGCATTCTCATGTCTTGCCATGGTGTTTATCCTGCAGGATGTTGTCTGTGTGCTGTATAGAGCACCTGACGTCTGATGCTCTGCTGAGAGCGACATTATTTTTTATTTGGTTTGCGTGCTGTATCAGCCCAGACGTTTGATGCTCTGTTGAGAGCGATGTACGTTTCTGACTTTGTCTGTATGCTATATGAAGCCCAAACGTTTGATGCTCTGTTGAGAGTGAAGTATGTTTTCGATTTGGTCTGTGTGCTGTGTAAGCCCAGACGTTTGATGCTCTGTTGAGAGCGTTGTATGATTCTGCCTAAGAGTGACACTGTACGTTTCTGCCCAAGTGGCACTGTATGTTTTCTGCCCAAGAGTGGCATTGGCACTATAAGGCCCATTATGGTGGGCAATTCTCTGGCACTATAAGACCCATTATGGTGGACGATTCTATGGCACTATAAGACCCATTATGGTGGGCAACTGTATGACCCCTTATGTGTGGGTGTTTATGTTTGTACGCTCAGGTAAGTAGTATCATGGATCTACTCTTACCTGTTTGATCCAGTGCCCCATGAGCATTGGTGTGCCTTACCTTCGGAAAAGTCCATGGCGTCTAGTCACTCCCCGGAGGTTAAGGTGTTGCCCCAGTGGCATTCTATTCCTTTTCGACACTGGAGCCTATTAGTTGTAATGAGCTTCAGTGGTCGTTGATATGTGTACGATTATGAGTACGACTGTACGAGTGTAAGTACGACTGTAAGAGTATGTATGAGCAGGACTGTAAGAGTGTGTATGAGCAGGACTGTAAGTGTATGAGTATGAGCACGACTGTAAGAGTATGAGTACGATTGTGAGAATATGTTTCTGAGTAAGACAGTAAGTATGATTTTGTGCGGTATGCGAGTGAGGTCGTACGAGTCTGATTGTACGAGTAAGATCGTACATGTATGGGTAAGCTGTATGAGTGAGCATACGATTGTACGAGTAAGGTCGTACAAGTATGCGTATGTTGTATGAGTATGCGTATAGTGGTACAAGTAAGTTGTATGACCCTGGATAAGGGTGTTTGTGTAAGTTGATTGGATAGTATGATCTTGGCACGGTGGTGCATTTGGTATGTTTGTATGAGTTTAAGCATGATATTGATATGCTTCTGCTTCATGTTTGAGTTGCATGACGCATGCATTTATAAACTTTTGAGTTCACCGTTTGGGATTTCCCCTACTGGGTATTTTCCTACTGAGTATAAAAATACTCATTACCCTACTTTTTAGCCCCGTTGTACGGGAGGTTTGCAGGTTGTGCGAAGAGCTCTTGGAGATGGATGCTTGCTTCTGAGGTGGATTGATTCCCTTGGACTCAGGTATATGCTTCACTCATTGCGAGTTTATTTGTGCCACGATCTCTTGTATTGAGTGAGATGACACTTTAAGATGTTTATTCTGGACTTCCATTCGGATCAGTCAGTGGACTGTTATGGGACTTGTACTCAGGGATGCCTGGGAGTGATTTGTATTTAAAAGTCTATGATCATAGCAAATTTATTCGTATGTGTGTTTTCGAGTAGCGCCTTATGATATTTGCTTTGGCCGTACGATGTTTAACCGTATGATGTTTTAAATTATAAAATGTTTATACATGTTTTGATTTTATCGTTTTGACTCCGATTTATGAAAAAAAAAATTCTATGAGTTTTAAGAAAAAGGGATGAAAAATCTTGGGCGTTACAATGAGAATCCAAGTTAGTGTCGCCATGTGCACCAGCTCACTAGGGGGTAGTTTTCCCCGTTAGGAAATTTACCCAAACTACGAGAATCTTTTAAACTTTCCTATTAGGGATTGTTTGAAGTGTGCAAAGACTGCTTAAGCTTCGGCCGATTAAGTAGGGTTATTTTTATCGACTTGCATGGTTATGATGTGTGATAGAGACACTTGTATGCAGGTTGATATTTGATATTAATGCATGATCTAAAATGTGTGTTAGAGACACTACTCTTGTAGGTTTATGTGAAATTGATGCATGATCTAAAATGTGTGTTAGAGACACTACTCATGTAGGTTTATGTGATATTGATGCATCATCTAAAATGTGTACTAGAGACATTTCTCATGCAGGTTTATGTGTTATGGATAAATGATCTAAAATGTGTGTTAGAGACACTTCTTATACACGTTGATGTGATGTTTATGCATGATCAGAATGTGTGGTAGAGACACTTCTCGTGCAGGTGATATGTGATATTATGCATGATGTGATTGGGTGAGAATCACTATTTATGCAGGATGGATGCTAGTCATAATGCGAATATTTATGCCTTGATTATGATATATGTGATACTTGTATGCAAGATCATTACTTATAAGTAATTAGGAGTATAGTAAGGGAAATAATTAGAAATGGGAATATTATGTGAATTATGGATCTGAATTACCATGTTGTTGTGTCGTCGTTGTTTTCTTATTAATGTTATCGTTTTCAACCTTACTGAATTTCGTACTCACACTACAACAAAATGTAGCATTAACAACGCAAATATATGCGTCGCTAAAAACTGCTATTTGTGACGCATAATTAAACGTCGTAAAAACAATACCTATTACATATGTTTTTAATTAGCGTTGCTATTACTATAATTATTACCGATGCAAAATACCAAGCGTCGCTAATATATATCTATTAGCGACGCATACAACAAGCATCTATAAAATATATTTATTTTTTTTAAAAAAAGAAAAATATTATAACTATTAGTGACGCTTTATCAAAAGTATTGCTAATAGTTATAATAATACCAACACTTATTAAATAGTGTCGCAAATAGTTATGAATTTAAAATAAAAAAGAAATAAAATAAATATTATTAGCGACGCATAGGAATATACGTCGCTAATAGGGTAGGTATTAGCAAAAATAAATGCTATTAGCGTTGTATAGTATTATGCGTCGCTAATAGGGTAGGTATTAGTGACTCATATTGTTTCGCTAATACCCACCCTATTAGCGATGCATATTACTATACATCGTTAATACTATTTGTTTTATTTCTTTTTTTATTTTAAAAATTATTTTTTAAAAATAAAAAATCATAAAAAAATTGAAATTAGAGGAAAGATGGTGTGTAGAGAGAGAGGAGAGATAGTGTGTAGAGAGAGAGGGAGAGAGAGGAGAGGGAGATTAATTAATTTTTAAATTTTTAAGATTTTTTTTATTAATTATTATATTTTAAAAATGAAATAAAATAAATATTATTAGCGACGCATAGAAATATAAGTCGTTAATAGTTTATATATTAGCGACGCATATGAATATGCGTCACTAATACGTAGTCTATTACCGACGCATATAACTATATGCCGTTAATGGTATTTATTTTATTCTATTTTTTTATTTTAAAAATTATTTTTAAAAAATAAAAAATCATAAAAAATTTGAAATTAGAGGAGAGTTAATATGTAGAGAGAGAGGAGAGAGGAGAGAGGGGAGAGAGAGAGAGAAGAGGGAGATTAATTCATTTTAATTTTTTAAGATTTGTTTATAAATTATTATATTTTAAAAATAAAAAAAAATTAAAATAAATATTATTAGCGACGTATAGAAATATACGTCGCTAATAGTGTCGGTATTAGTGACGCATATTGTTATGCATCGTTAATACCTAGTTTATTAGCAACGCATAGTGTGGTATTAGCGAAGCATATTACCTAGTTGATGCGCCCGATGTGGGCACAATCGGTACAAGAAGTTCTACGCAGAGGAGAGAGGAAGAAGTAATTAAAATAGCAAAAGAGTAAAACTGATATTCAAGCATACCGAACCAAGGAGTCGCGCCCCCCCCCCCCCCACATTGGGAGTCATGCCGCTAGTGGGCCCGGTTATCTCGTGGTCCACTAGTGTGCCCATCACAAGTTCACAGTTCAATAACAATGCCACTCGACCATTGATTTAAGGAAAACTAGCCTAATGTACAGAAATAAACAGAAGTAATAGTCTAGTGTACAGAAATAAAGACAAGTGATGAATCAAGTGCACGTGCACAACACTCCACCATGCTTCCTCACATGCCTTGTCCTCAAGGTTACCAAGATGGGTAGCGAGATAGAAACTCATCCTCAGACAGCCATGTAGCATCCTCAAGTGAGTGCCCCTGCCAGGAAACCAAACTTCCATAATAATATGACTAGAGCGGCGAACACGACGCTTATCAATCAGCGCTGCAAGAATCGGGTCTAAAGAGACAACGGGGCACATCAAGGGAGGTGGTGGAGCATCCATGGCTAAGGATGTGTCACTGATGCAATGTCATGGCCTGGAGACATGAAAGACAGGGTGGACCATCGAACCTGGCGGTAGGGCTAGGCGGTAAGCAACTGAACCAATGCGCTCTTCGACAACATAGGCCCATGAAAACGGGGGGCAAGCTTGTTGTGCTCGAGCTGAAATAAGGAGATCTGGCACTGAGGAAGAACGGAGACATAAACCAAGTCACCCACCACGAACTTGCAATCAATGTGATGACTATCATAGATTTGCTTCATCCTGTTCTGAGCCAAAGACAAGTTCTCCTTAAGCTGTCGAAGAACCTCATCCCGTGTCTGGAGCATGTAATCAACGTTAGCCACCGACGAGCAATGTGGAACATAAGATAACATGGTAGGGAGCGGCCGCCCATATAGCACCTCAAAAGGAGTGCAACCGGCATGAGTGTGGTAAGCAGTGTTATAAGACCACTCTGCCCACGGAAGAAGCTGAAGCCATCGACGGGGCTGAGACATAGTGAAACAGCACAGGTACTGCTCTAAACACCTGTTTACCACCTCTGTCTGCCCATTTGTCTGTGGGTGATAAGCGGTACTCATGTGCAGAGAAGTGCCTTGTAAAGTAAAGAACTCTGGCCAAAACAGAGAGATGAAAACCAGGTCACGATCAGAGACAATAGTGCAAGGCATACTGTGCACTTTGGCCACCTCACGAACATAGAGTTCTGCCACAGACTTGGCGGTGAAAGGGTGACCCAAAGCATAAAAATGAGCGTACTTGGACAACTGATCCACCACCACCATTATCACCGACTTGCCCTGAACCAACAGCAAGGCCTCCACAAAGTCCATAGAAAACGTCCTCCCAAACCTTATCCGGAATGGGCAATGGCTGAAGCAAACTGGCGGGATATGTTGTGGTGGACTTAGCATGCTGACAGACATCACAAGCGGCCACATAAGCAGTAACAGCTAGGCGAATTCCCTGCCACAAGAAGCTCTGACTGACCCGCTTATAAGTGCGGAGTGCACCCTCATGACCAACCAAGGGGGAGGCATGGAAGTGGGCAATGATACGCTGCCGAAGATCTGCAACCTCGGGGACCCAGAGGCAGTCCTTCCAAAAGAGAAGGCCATCCTTCCATGCAAAGAAAGGACGTGCTGAAGGGTCAGACTGGAGGGCAGCAATCAATGTGCTGGTCAGAGAATCATCTTGGTACACCTATTTCAATTCAGCAAGGAATGGACAAACTGGACCGGAAATAGCCAAGCATGAACTTGGAATGGAACGGCGAGATAGTGCGTCGGCCACGGTGTTGTCGGATCCTTTCTTGTACACAACCTCATAATCATAGCCAAGAAGTTTGCTTACCCGCCGCTGCTGTGCTAGAGTGGACACCCGCTGTTCGAGAAAATATTTGAGCAGTTGGTGGTTAGTGCGAATGAGAAACCGCCGGCCAAGCAAATAAGGGTGCCACTTGTTGACTGCGAGGACGATGGCCAGCATCTCTTTCTCGTATACAGACAAGGACAGGGAGCGGCCAGCCAAAGCTTTGCTGAAGTAAGCAATGGGACGCTCCTCCTGAAGTAGGACCGCCCCCAAGCCAGCATCAGAAGCATCGGTCTCCACCACGAAGGGCCGGCTGAAATCAGGAAGTATCAAAACAGGGGTGGTCGCCATAGCTTCAATTCGTCAAAGGTCGCTTGGGCAGCCTCGGACCAGCTGAAAGCCCCCTTCTGCAACAACTGAGTAAGAGGGCGAGCAATCTCACCATAGCGGTTAATGAATCGCCGATAATAGCCAGTTAGGCCAAGAAAGCCCCGAAGCGCCCGGACGCAAGTAGGAGCCGGCCAGGACAACATGGCGCCACCTTTGAGGGATCAGTGGCAACGCCATCACGAGAGATAATATGGCCCAAATATTCCACCTATGCACTGCCAAACGAACACTTCAAATGTTTAAGAAACAAGGAATTATCTTTCAAAATAGAAAAGATAGACCTGAGATGCGCTAAGTTTTCCCCTCATGTCTTGCTATAGACAAGGATATCATCGAAGAAAACCAGGATGAAGCGATGGAGGAACGGCCGGAAGAGATCATTCATGTGGCTCTGAAATGTGGAAGGAGCGTTCGTCAAACCAAACAGCATGAGAAGGAACTCGAAGTGGCCGTCATGAGTCCGGAAGGTAGTCTTGTGCACATCGGCGGGCTGCACCCTGATCTGATGGTTACCCGACCGAAGGTCGAGTTTGCTGAAGACAGTAGCACCAGCCAGCTCATCCATAAGCTCTTCAACCACCAGGATAGGGTATTTGTCCTTGACGGTGATAGCATTCAGTGCCCTATAGTCAACACAGAAATGCCAAGTACCATCCTTCTTGCGAACTAGCAACACCGGGGAAGAAAAGGAGCTCGTGCTCGGGCGAATGATACCGGAGTGAAGCATGTTAGCCACAAGACGTTCTATCTCTGCCTTCTGAATGTATGGGTAGCGGTATGGTCGAACATTGGCTGGGGAGGCCCCTAGTAGGATAGGGATAAAATGATCATGAGACCGCACCGGAGGAAGGCCCTGTGGTTCAGCAAACACCGCACTATGCTCTGTCAATAAATCTAGGAGATCCTACAGCAATGCATCCTGAGGGACATCCACCAATGCCCGCTGCTAAAGTAGCAGTGCCTGGGAGGCAAACCAAAATAAGGAGCCTATAGGCTGAGCAGAAAGGAGGGTGCCCGGCTGAGATCCCTAGAGCCTCACCTGTTGGCCTTGAACATCAAAATCCATCATTAGATCCTTAAAATTCAATAAGGCATCCCCAAGCTCTTGGAGCCACTGCACCCCTAACATCACATCTGCCCCTTTCATAGGAAGCAAGAACAGATTTGTAACAAATGTGTGTCCCTAAATGGAGAGCGCTGCCTAGGTATAGACACCTGAGCTCCGGAGGTGCTTGCCATCGCCAATCAGCACGTCAAAGGGCTTCGAATCAGACACGAAGCAGCCTAGCCGGTGGGCTACTTTGTCATTAATGAAGTTGTGGGTAGAGCCACTGTCGATCAAAATAGCCACTTGCTATCACTTGAGGTAACCCTGTACTCGCATTGTGTGAGGAGTGAACGCCCCGGAGAAGGCATGGACAAAAATCTCCGACGAGATGTCATCTGAGTGAAACAGACCAGACTCGTCCACCACCTCACTGTCCTTGTCGAGCTCCTCTACTAACAGACTGCCCTTGACAAAACAATAGTGCCCCGGGACAAATTTCTCGTCGCAGCGAAAACACAGCCCCTTAGAATGGCATTCTTCCATTTGAGCTGGTGTGAGGCGACGAACAATAGGGCCTGTTGGGGCGGCCTGCTGGCCGGGGCAGCCTGCTGGCCGGGGCGGCCAGGTACCCTGTTACTGGTAAGCGGAGTCAAGGGGTTGGCGCTGAGAGCAGTTGAGCAAGGGCCCAAGCCAGCCACCCCTGCGCTGCCTAGCTATCTTCTCCTCTTCGATGTGAGCATGGCGCACTACCTCCCGCATGTTAGCACAAGAAAAATTCCGCATCTCTTCCGAAATTGTGGGCTTGAGACCGCGCTTGAAGGTGCCCACCAAGGCAGCCACCAGCCAGTCAGGAAGGCAGTTGGCCACCTTCATAAACTCCGTGTAATAAGCGCGGGCAGTGGTGGTCTGACGCAGGGTGGAAAGCATCTCATTGAAGTCCTAAAACTCATTCGGCCCAAATTGAATACAGAGTTCATCGGAGAAGACAGCCCAAGAGGGGTAGCGGACCTCTTTCTCAAAGTTCTGATACCATACAGAAGCATCCCCGTCCAGATGGAACGCAGCAATGCACAACCGTTCAGCCTCTAACTATGTGCCTTGATATGCAAAGAATTTTTCAGCCTTGTAGAGCCACTCCACTGGGTCGTCATCCCTATTGTAATGTGGGAACTGTAGGCAAGCCAAACGGGGTTCCGCTCCTCCCCGAGGACCACTGCGAGGACCAAGAAATTCATCCCAGTCATCGTCCATCTCCTGAAGCAAGTTCTTGGGGGGATGCATCATTGGGGCATTCGCCCTAACACCTGGCGCACCTCATGGTGGCTAGGCCTGACGTCCCCCTTCGGTAGGTAGGGCGGCCTGTCCAGCGCACAGGGGGGCGTGAGGCTGACGTACCTCCCTATCTAGCATGGCTGGAAGACCGGTAATAAACGGCGGCATCATAGGGGCATTTGCCCAAACACTTGGCAGGCCTCGCGAAACCTAGGCCTGGCATCCTCCTTCAGCAGGCAAGTCTGCTCATCCAACGGGTAGGGGAACGTGGGACTGACGTGTCTCTCTGTCTGCCGTGGCTGGAGGACCAGGTGTGCGCCCATCCGGTCCCTGAGATGAATCCCCAATTTCCATGGCGGCATCTTGGGTTCTGGCAAGGTTGGACACTGTGGGCGCTGACTGGTTTGCCTTTATTTGTGCAACATCTGTGGTCAATGCTTTCACCATGGCGACGAGCTACGCCAGTGTGGAATCCTCCATGGCAGCCGGAGCGGCCGTGGTAGCGGGTGAGGGACTATCCGCTGAAACTTCAGTCTCCTTCACGGGCTGAATTTCAGGAGCAACAGCCACATGTTTGCCTCTTGCCATGGCTGGGGATCGATAGAGCTTCGATACCAATGATGTGCCCGATGTGGGCACAATTGTATAAGGAGTTCTACGCAGGGGAGAGAGGAAGAAGTAATAAAAATAGCAAAAGAGTAAAATTGATATTCAAGCATACCGAACGAAGGAGGGAGACGACCCTTTATGGGCAGTCATGCCCCCCCCACATTGGGAATCATGCCGCTAGTGGGCCCGGTTATCTCATGGTCTACTAGCGTGCCTATCACAAGTTCACAGTTCAATAACAATGCCACTCGGCCACTGATTTAAAGGAAACTAGCCTAATGTACTGAAATAAACAGAAGTAATAGTCTATTGTACTATATTAAAGACAAGTGATGAATCAAGTGCACGTGCACAACACTAGTATTTATTTTATTTTTATTTTTAAAATTATTTTTTAAAAATAAAAAATTGTAAAAAATTAAAATTAGAGGAGAGATAGTGTGTAGAGAGAGAAGAGATAGGAGAGGGAGAGAGTAGAGGGAGATGGAGAGAGAGAGAGGAGAGAGAGTAGAGGGAGATGGAGAGAGAGAGAGGAGAGAGAGTGGGAAGAGAGAGAGGGAGGGAGGAGAGGAGAGAGAGGGAGTGTGAGGAGAGGAGAGAGTGTGTGTGTGAGGAGAGAGAGGGAGAGATAGTGTGTAGAGAGAGAGGTGAGAGAGAGAGAGAGAGGAGAGAGAAGGAGGAGAGGAGAGGAGAGAGAGGGAGGAGAGAGGAGAGAGAAGGAGGAGAGGAGAGGAGAGAGAGGGAGGAGAGAGTGAGAAGAAAGAAAGATGGGAGGGGGAGAGTGAGAACAGAGAAAGAGGAGAGAGAGCAGGGGAGAGAGATGAGAGAGGGAGAGGTAGTGAGAGAGAGAGGGAGGTTAATTCATTTTTAATATTTTAAGATTTTTTATAAATTATTATATTTTAAAAATTACAAAAAAATAATAAAATAAATATTATTAGCGACGTATAGAAATATATGTCACTAATAGTATAGGTATTAGCAACATATATTTTTATGTGTCACTAATACCTAGTCTATTAGTGACGCATATTACTATGTGTCGCTAATAGTATTTATTTTAATTTTTAAAAATTAAAAAAATAAAGGAGAGATAGTGTGTAGAGAGAGAAGAGAGAGAGCGGGGGAGAGAGAAAAGAAAGAGAGGTGAGTTAAGAATAATTTTATAAAAAAAATCTATTGCAATGCTTACAATGGCAAATACAGTTCCTTGCGACGCTTACAGTTAAACGTCACAAAAAAACTAAAACTATTTCCAACACTTTGTGTAAAGCGTCACAAATAGTTTCTATTTAACGATGATTATAGTAAAGTGTCGCAAAAAGTGTGAGTATTTCGGTAATATCATTGTTGACAAAGCGTCCCAAAGGGGCCAAAGTTTCACTGCACGCAAAATTTTGCGCGTGGCCAAAATTTTCTCATGCAGCCGAAATTTCTTGCGCGCGTATGAAGTTTCCCCTGCCAGCCACAAAATTTTGCATGGGCAAAATTTTAGTCGTTCTGTCATAACCTGAGCCGACGGGTTGCTTTCCGCCGTTCTGTGTCCCTCCTCTTCACTCTGCTGCGCCGTGCTCCTCCTTTCTTATTTCCACCACGCCGCCAGGTCGATTTTTGCCATAGTTCTGTTTAATTGGGAAAGAGCATTCAACCACTTTGTTGAGAGGTTGAAGAAGACGACCCGCAGACTGCGGGTTGCTCCTACCCGCACTGGGAGCGGGTGTGCAGTGCACTGACTTGTTTCTAAACTAGTTCTATTGATCCGGTTTGGTCTATTTTTTCTTTTTTTTAGCGACACTCGATGCTCTTTAAGAGCGTCGCTAATACAGTTATTTTTTTCTTTTTTATGTTATCATTTATTTATTTTTAAAAATATTATTTAAATAATTATCTACAATAGCGACGCTTAAACAAATGTCACTAATAAAATATTATTCGCGACGCTAAGTCAAAAGCATCACTAATAATTATATTTTTAATATAATTTTTAAAAAAACTTTAAAAAATTAAAATTGTTTTTAGTAGTGACATTTTATAAAACGTCGTTAATACTATAATATTAGTGACTCTTAATAAAAAGCGTTGTTAATAATCTTGTATTAGAGACGTAATGAGAAACGTCACTAATGACTATTAACGACTCCTTTTTTATCGACATATTTAGCGACGCTTTTTAGGCATTGCTAATAGTTATTAGTGACGCTTGTACTACAATTAGAGACGCTTAAACAACGTCGCTAATAGTGTTCTTTGTTGTAGTGTCACCCCTCTTTCTATGTTTTGTTTTGGTGCTGCATGGTGTGACATGCAGACGATCAGGATCCCATGTATGTGGGATGATCGGGATATACATGGGAGTAGGCGCAGATGCTTTTGGATCTTAGCATGTTTTCTTATTTACATTTTAATAATGCTAGAGCACTTTGTGTGGATGATTATGTATCGACTCGTATATTTCTTATGATTGTAGACTTGTTTCAGTCTTTCTGATTTGAGCTAAGTGTCGGCTCAGGATATTTTGTATGTGGGTTGAGTGAGGTTATTACAGAGTTATTATCCTCTTGACTTTTCTTATTTCTCTTGCTCAAAGGATATTAAGGTGTGCAACTCCGTGTATGTTAATTGCCCGTTAGATGGGTTAAGACCTCTACAATGCATTAAACCAACAATCCTATCGCCCCCGTGCGCTTGACAAGCCCTTGGACCGAGTTTGGCTTAGGTCTTTATATCTCACTTGCAAGATACTCTTAAGAGAATGTAAGTATCTAATGATAAGGATAAGGCAATTGGAGATTTAAAATGAAGACATGTGGATGATTATGTTGGTGATTTTTTCTGGGTTGTTTTGACCAAAGATAGATTTCCTATTGGAAAGTATAATAAATTATCAGCAAGGACGATTGGACCTTTTGGCGGTTGTGCAAAAGATTAATTCTAATGCATTTAGACTCAAGCTTCCAAGTCACATTCGCACTTTAGATGTTTTTAATATTAAACATCTCATTCCTTATCATGGAGATGCTTCAAATGATGATAATGTGAATTTGAGGATGAATTCTTTTGAGTCAAGGGAGGATGATGCAAACCACTTCGCATTGACATATACGGAGCATTGAGATCACACAAAGAAAACGCAAAATTTTCCCTCAGATGATCAATTGGGCGAACAATCAATCGATCTCTTAAAATGATCAATCGAGACATGAAAACGTTCAGTGTAAAACGAAGCCGAGAGTTGGCAATCAATCGGCTTATCTTAGAGATTGATTTTTGTCTGTCATATGGTTTTCAACTTCGTTTGGATTAGAATTTGATTTTAAATTAGTTTTTTACCAGTATTTTAATTTCCTAGGAGTTTTTATTCCATATTCATTTTCTTTTTAGGGATTTTTCCATTAATTTTTCTTAATTTTGATTGGTTAGTCATAAGGTAGTTAAAAATTAGACTCTTTATTTATAGTTATGCCACTAGGAGTTGTATAAATACTTGCCTCTTCTATAAAGGCCTTAAGTTTTGTATTATTTTTTGAGATATTGAAGAAGAAGAGATTATTCTTTTTCCTCTATTTTATGTGAATTTACCATTAAAATTGTTGAGAGAGGAAGGTTGTGTGCACCTATAGCTGGATTCGTCGAATGACATCATCCCATCAATCCTACCATACATTAGTGTCTCAGGTTTGATGCCTCCTCCACTCTTGGGGTTTCAAAACAAATTTCATACCACTTGTCTTCTTATGATGTTTCCTTTAACATTGAATATTTTCACCTTTGTTTATCTTTCTTCAAGGTTGGGGAGTATATATTAAGAATAAAATTGTGTTAAAGAAAAAGTTAACATGAACCTAGCTCACACTCATGTCATGAGGCATTGGATCTTGATGTGCACTAATAGAGGGATGCGTAGGTATTTTAACCCATGTGCTCTTATGTAATGTGTATTATTGGATCAAAATCTGATAGCTGGTTGTAGCCAACAACCACTAAAGGGCCAGGACATGGCTACCATGGCCAAAGCCATGACTATGTGACCGTGGTAGCCATAGCTAAAGCAGCTATGGGTGGCCTCAACCAAGGCAGCCATGGTTAGAGCCATGACATCCATCCATGGCTAGAGTTGTAACACTCAACCATGGCGACTCTATCCAGACCACTGTAGGTAGCCAACCGTGGCTGCTCTGGCCATCGCTGCAACAGGTGGTCGGTCATTACTACTCTAGCTAGAGCCGCTGCAAATGGCCATGCCCATGGAGGCTCTGGCGAGAGCTAGCCACGACCTTCGTGGTTCAGCTAGAGTTGTCACTGTAAGATCTCTAACCTTAACCCAGTCAATTTCGATTTAATTAAGTTATTATTGTGTGATTTTGTTTTAATTAGCCGGTTTGTCTTGTTTTGGGGTTAGAGATAGATAATGATAGTTTTAATAAGGTTTTTCTTCATACTTATAGTTTTTATGCTAAGCCTAATTTATCCTATTTTTAGGGAATTTTTGGGATTTTATGATATTTTTATGTAAATTTAGGGCGGTGCGATTCCCATTGTGGGCCCCAAGTTCATGTGTTGGCGCGAGGGTCCCACGAGACCCTAAACTCCACTTATTTCATGATTAAAGAATTTTAAATTTTTAAAATTTATTTTAGACCTAAAATGACCAAAATTACCTATTTATAGTATTAAATTTTATTTGCACCCCAACTTTTAATATATATATCCCAAATGACTTACTATAAATAGAAAATCCCAGCCTCATTCCCAATTAGGAAAGGGCTGAGCTTTGGAAGGTTGAGAAGCCTTAATCCCCATACCACAGAAAAAAATTTGATTTAGGTATGTTTAAGCCTTGATTTTTCATTAATCTTTTAGATTTTCTTTAATTTTTCTTAATCCCATCTTTTCCATAGATGATTCTTGTTTTACCCTAGTAAAGTTGCTATTTTAATCAATATTTCAAACCTCAAAATGACGTATTTTCATTTTTAAGCAAGAACAACCCTAAATCTACAAATTTTCAAGTGGTTTAAGCTTAAATAGTTAAATTTAATTAGGTATTAACTAAGCCCTTACTTTAGGTAGGGATTTGTGAAGATTAAAGCTTTGATTCTGGACTAAAAGCTCACTGACGATAAGGGTATTTCTTTCTAAATTGGCTTATGTTTTAGATTTAAGGTTTGGAATAGTTTATGCTAGTTTTGCTTATGGTTGTACTTTAATAGTGGGTTAAATAAAGCATGCTCTCTTTATTGATTTTCTCTTGATTTAGTTTAGAAATGATTAGATTTATCACGTCTTAAGCTTGTCTTTCAATATTATGATGTTTTGAAGTGATATAGGGATTTTCTTATTGATTTTGTGTATTTTCAGTTTTAGGTTTGCAAGGTTGAAGACGAACTAGATTTGAACTACGACTGGCGTTCGATCAGCAATAGCTGAACGACCCTATAGCCAATCGAACGGCCTAGCATTCGAATAGCTATATGGCTGATTGAACGACCAGGTGTTCAAACGGCCATCTGGCTGATTCAACGGCCACATGGCAGATTTGCCTTCTTGAGTACCTTGTTCATTTCTTGTTTTATTTTTTGTACATCTCATTCGTTATGCTTATAATGAATTATTTTTACTTATAATGTTACTGTGAATGCATGAATACTAACTTCAAAGCTATGATCTAGTTCAAATATGAAATTGTTATTGATTACATATTGTTAGATTTTAATACGACATTCTCCTTATCCTAAATTCATGTTTGATGATTCTTCATGTGTTATTTATTATTCGAATAAGTTTAATTATGAGGATTGACATGTATGCTTACACATATTGTGCTAATTATTAGTGAACTATATTTTCATATCTAGCATGTGTAGTGATGATTATGTTACCTAAGTCTAGCATGGAGTTGTAATTGGCTTGGACTTGTGTTTCTTGATAATTTCACAGTATTTTATTCATGATTTCAATAAGAGGAAAGCATGACAAAATCATGAAGGCATGTGTCACTACTTGCATGTAAATACCCTAAGTATATCTTTTATTTAAAAATTTATAAATAAATAAATAAAATAAAATTGTATTAGTGACACATATAAATATGAGTCACTAATACTCTTCATATTAGCGATGCATACAAGTATGTGTCACTAATACCATAGGTATTAATTATGTATCTTTTTATACATCACTAATACCTAACGTATTAGCGATGCATATGAATATGCATCACTATTACCTTATAATTTATTTTTATTAAATTTAAAATATATAGAGACAGAGAAAAAGGATAAATAGAGAGAGAAAGAGGATTACAAAGAGAGAGTGGAGGAGTGGGAAAGAAAGAGATAGAAGGGGCAGAGAGAGGGAGAGGGGAGAGAGAGTATGTGTGAGAGAAGAGAGAGTGAGTGAAGAGATAGAGAGAGGAAGGAGAGAGTGAGAAGAGAGAGATGGAAAATTTTAATTTAGTTTTTTTAAAATTTTATATTATATTTTTTATTTAAAAATTAATAAAAAATTATATAAAATAAAACATATTACTGACACATATAAATATGGTATTAGTGACGCAAAAGAATATGTGTCGTTATTACCTTATAATTTATTTCTATTAAATTTAAAATATAAAGAAAAAAAATAAGAGAGAGGAGAAATAAAGAAAGAGAATTAGAGAAAGTGTGTGTAAAGAGAGAAAGAGATAGAGAGAAAGAGATAGAAGGGGAATGAGAGAGGGAGAGGGGAGAGACAAAGAGTGGACTATGAGAGTAAAGAGTTCATGAGAGGATGGGAAGAATAGGTAGCAAATGGGCGACCAGTCCGAAATATAAACTGTTCATCGGTGTGGAAAATTAAAGGTGGGACTTATCGGGCCCCCGTGGCAGAGCCCAAACCCGATTCACTTTGCCACAGGCCCATAGCCCGATTTCTTTCACGGCAAAAGTTCCTTCCCTTTTTTGTTTTCTCCTGCTTCTCCAGTGATTGATAAATTCAAGCTCTCAGTTCCAGATTTCCTTCCAAATTGCGGAATAAATCTCTTCAGGTAGTAATTTTTAGTACCTTCCCTCCATAAAAAATCTGGTTCTGTAGATATATTATACAATATTCTGTAACGTTTTCGCTTTCTTTCTTTATCCTTCATTTTAGCAGGAAATGGTGGTCTACTTCTGAGACGGTATTCTGTAATTCTCTACTTCAGGTGGATAAATGATCTGGTTCTGTTGCTTCATCACAGAATATTACTTGATTTTCTGAATCTAGTTCCTACAATAAAAGATCTGGTTCTGTTGCTAAAATTCTCTTCAATCACCAACAACCCCAACAGAATTTCTCTTGTTCATTCTTTCTTGCATCGCCATCTTCAGCTATTTGAAGCATGTTATAATCATCTTCATAAGATATCCTTCTCCTTCAGTGTTAATTTTTTGCTTCCAAGTTGTCATGATCGGAAGAGTTCTCAATAAGGCTTCATCTGTAGCTTCTAATCAAACACACCATTCAACTCCAGTAGATCCGACCACTGTTGCAGCTGGACCATCATCCTCTTTTTCCACTGCAAGAGTTCAGACTTACCACCAACCATTTCATCATGTGGATCTGATTCCCTCGCCATCTGTTGGACAAGATGAAACCTTTCAAAAGGTATGCAGCTTTCTCAGTGATGATAACAGTAGAATTATTGGAATATATGGCATGGGTGGGGTTGGGAAAACCACCCTAATGAAAAGAGTTCTCAATGAATTCCAATCAAAATGCAATTTCGATGTTATTATTTGGATCCTAGTGTCTCAAGAAGTGGATGAAAGGAAACTTTTGAGAAGTATTATGGACCAAATAGGATTGCAAAAAGAGAGAGCAGAAAGTGAACAAGCTAGGAGAATAATATATAAGAAGCTTCTCGAAATGAAATTTCTGATATTGATTGATGATCTCTGGGGACCCCTGGATATGGTGGAAGATATAGGAATTCCATACCCAACTCACGTGAACAAGTCAAAGGTAATCTTCACAACTCGATCAGAGGAGGTTTGCTACCAAATGCACGCTCATCAGCAAGTAAAAGTCAATTGCTTAGAGAAGAATGACTCACAGATCTTATTTAAGCAACACGTCGGTGAAAGGGCCCTTGATTCTCATCCTAGAATACGAGGTCTTGCTAAACTAGTGGCTGAAGAATGTGGAGGATTACCACTTGCTCTTAAAGTCATAGGTGGGGCTATGGCTGGTAAACGCACTCCACAGGAGTGGGAGTGTGTGGAGTGCGAGTGTGCACTCGCTACTCTTCGTAAATCACCCACGGAGATTGCCGGTACAGAGAAAAAGTTGTTTTCCTGCCTGAAATTCAGCTATGATGCTCTACCAAAATCAAAAATAAAAGACTGTTTTCTGTACTGTTGCATGTTTCCTGAGGACCGGGCAATGGATAAAGAGACGCTTATTGATTACTGGGTGGGTGAAGGGTTTTTGGGAATTAATGAGAGCCTAATGGAGGCTAAGAATACTGGGCAATTTTATATTAACACACTTACGGCTGCTTTTCTGTTAGAAAGTTGTGGAGAAAAATCTGTGAAGATGCATGATGTAATCCGTGGCATGGCCCTATGGATTGTATCAGATTATGGGTCCAAATTCTTTGTGCACCCGAGTATGCCAAAATTACAAATTGCTGATAGATGGAAGGAGGCCCATAGGATTTACCTAGTGAAGGAAGAAGGAATACCTGAGAAACCTGTGTGTCCCATGCTCTCAACATTGATTATCGGGAGTAATATTTATCCCATCATCTCGTATGGTCTGTTCGATTTCATGCCCCTTCTAAGAGTCCTACACCTATCCGTCAGGGATGGTAGTATTGTTCAGCTTTCTCCAGCAATTGGACAATTGGTTAATTTGAGATACCTTAGATTAAGAGCAGCGCAGATGTCCCTACCATGGTTGGGAAACTTGACCAGGTTGGAGATTTTGGATCTGTCACATAACCGATCACTATGGGCACTTCCAGACACGATTGGGCAACTGCTTGAGTTGAGGCATCTCAATCTAGAACGGACACCACTCTATGAATTGCCAGCTGAACTAAGGAAGTTGAGTAAGTTAGAGATACTAAATTTACAGTACACACGTCTTAAGCGCGAAGAGTTTTGGCCCTTTGGGGAATTAAAGAACTTAGAACATCTGACTTTCGTTGGCTATTCTAATGAGAAGTTCACTACAGTTGGCCTTTGCAAATTGGCAATGTTGCAGAATTTGAAACATCTTGAAATCTGTACGGATGAAATATCAAGTCTTCAAGGATTATCCCACTGTCTAAAAACCCTATGGACCCACTATTGCCCAAGCTCTGGCTCAATGGACTTGCTCTCACTTTTTAAGAACATGGATATACTGTCAAATCTGCATATTAAAAGGTCTGCCGTAAAAAAAATTGAAGTAGTTGCAGCATCTAACATCAACACAGAGACCACTAGCCTTGCTATACTCCAAATTGAAGTAGTTATGTGTTATAAATTGACTAATATTGAAGTAGGTGAGTCATCCCTTGTGAACCTTCGAGAATTGTATATCGCTTTTTGCCATGGGCTCAAACATATTACTGGGCTTAAGCATCTTCAACAGCTTGAGGTGCTTGATATTAAATATTGCTTTGGGATAGAAGAAGTAATCAGCACAAATGAAGAAGAGACAGGAGGGTATATCTGTTTCCCAAGGCTGAAAAAAATGATTATTCATTATCTCCCTTACCTGAAGAGCATTTGTAGTGACATTGTCTCATTTCCCTCTCTTCATAAAATTTATTTGGATGCATGTGGGTGTCTGGAGAAACTGCCATTAGGTCTAATGAATGAAAACAGGACACTAAGAGAGGGCGAAATTTATGGTTGGTTGAAATGGTTTGAAAGCCTCAAGTGGCAAGATGAAAACTTCAAGAACTTCCTTCTACCATTTTTCTTCGTGGTTGGGCGAAAGAGCGAGGACGTACTGGCCAAGGTCAACGCCACTGAGGAGAATGAGCTCGCATAGAAGGGCTTCCCGACCGTCTTTTTCTTCATCGAGGAGCAAGTAAGGTTGCTTGGATGTGTAATTCTACTTCCGTTATGTTCTATTTTACACTACTAGTATTTGGCACTCTCATTACTTCCGGACAGAGGGGCAATTTGTTGTGTGTCATAAAGCTTCCCTGATGTTGGGGAAAGGAGGTGGGGCGGAGCAGAAAAATAGCCCACATAAGCCCAACAGAGTAGGACGATGCTGGCTTCTGTTCCATAGTGTTGTGCGTAGATATTGATGGTTTTAGTTTTGTAATAGTCATTCCGATTCATTAGAACATTTGTCCTATTGTCTGTGTGGTTGGCTGTTTGTTATCTTCAAGTAAAAAGAAATTTTCTGCAACAACTTTATTGTATTGTACCAGTTTTACTTGTTCATGTTCATTGGCGTAATACACAATTGTCTCCTATCCAATGTGATTTGATCAAAAACTACATCCAAGATGGATGTAGTCCCTTCACATAATCATTAAGAATTAGATCAATTGTTCGTACATATATGGACATTTGGTTAAATATTTGAAACACCATATTCTGATGACCCCAATACTCCATTGAGGTTGTCTAGAGATCAAAATCAAACTCTGTTTTAAGAAAAAAATCATTTCTACACAGTTTACAAGTCTAGTTATAAGATTGTGGAAGATCTCTAATAATGTAATGCATTTTACTTTGGAATACCTTCGGAATCCTACTAACAATTTGTTGCAAAAATGATGTTCTAAAGTTTAGTATTTGGTTATTTGCACCTTTACAATCTTATAGGTTGGCAGTACCTTCCTTTCAATTAACCTTATTTATGGGCTCTTTGGAGAATTCACCCTCATTTTAAACTGCTGCTTTCAGTCTGTCCATAAAAGTTCTAGTTCCTTCAATAAAAGATCTGGTTCTGTTGCTATGCAACACAATATTCTCTAAGGTTTTTAGCTGGAATGTTGGAGGTCTATTTTTCTGCTTTTGTGGTGGTTGTTTCCTCCTAGTCATTCCTCTTCAACCACCCACGAGACACTTTCTAGTGAGATAACTAAGAGAATTTCTCTGCAGCAATTGTTCACTTTCCCCTGATAGCATTGTTTCAGCTCATTTTCTTGCATCGCCATCTTCATCAATTTGAAGCATATTATAATTGTCTTCATGAGAGATCTTTTTCCTTCCAAGTCGTTATGGTAAGAAGCATTTTCAATAAGGCACAAAGGGCTTCATCTGCAGATTCTGATCAAACACAGCAACGAACTCTAGTAGTCATCGTCCTCTGTTTCCACTGCATGAATTCAGACTCACCATTTGCATTAAGCCACTTTGAAATGTTGGTAGACATTGACTTGAATGTAATGAACCTTACCAGAGCTCCATACCTTAAGAAAGGAAGATACGATCACAATCAGACACATCCGTCTGAGGGTGATATGCAGTGCTCATATGAAGGGACGTACCCTGTAAGGTAAAGAACTCCTGCGAGAATTGAGAAAGGAAGATACGATCACGATCAGACACAATGGTACGAGGCATACCATGAAACTTTGCTACCTCCCGAACATACAAGTCAGCCACCGTTTTAGCAGTAAACGGGTGACCCAATGCACAAAAATGAGCATACTTAGAGAGGTGGTCAACCACCACCATGATCACCGACTTACCTTGCACCAGCAGCAAGGCTTCCACAAAATCCATCAAGACATCCTCCCATACCTTGTCCGGAATCGGTAGGGGCTGGAGCAGCCCAGCGGGGGAAGTGGTGGCCGCCTTGGCACGCTGACAAATATCACAAGCCGTCACATACTCATGCACAGCCCGACGAACACCCAACCATAAGAAACTCTGGCTGACCCATTTGTAAGTGCGGAAAACCCCCTCGTGGCCAGCAACCGGAGAGTCATGGAAATGAGATATGATACGGTGGCGCAGATCAGCGACATTAGGAACCCACAAACGGTCCTTCCAGAATAGTAAATCATCCCGCCAGGTGTAAAACGGGCCACCCGCCGGGTCCTGCTGAAGGGCAGCGATCAACGTCTGTGTCGAAGCATCAGAACAGTAGGCCTGCTTTAGCTCATCGATAAAAGGACAAGAGAGCATGGAGAATGTGAGACATGACCCTAATGTCGGTATACGGGAAAGAGTGTCAGCCACTGTGCTGTCGGACCCCTTCTTATAAACCACTTCATAATCATAACCCAGAAGTTTACTGACCCAACGCTGCTGAGATGGGGTGGACACCCACTATTCGAGGAAATACTTCAATGGTTGATGGTCAGTACGAATCAGGAACTGCCGACCCAAAAGGTACGGCTGCCATTTGGTGACGGCATGGATGATAGCCAGCATCTCCTTCTCATAGACAGACAGTGACAAAGATCTGCCCACCAATGCCTTGCTGAAATATGCTATGGGACGCTCATCCTGTAACAAAACTGCCCCTGAGCCCGTGTCTGAAGCATCTGTCTCGACCACAAACGGGAGTCTGAAGTCAGGCAAGAGCAAGACGGGGGCGGAAGCCATGGCGTGCTTCAGCCCGTCAAATGCCGTTTGTGCCTCTAGAGTCCAAGCAAAAGCGCCCCGTTTGAGCAGTGCTGTCAGCGTCCTAGCCATTTCCCCATAACGACTGATGAAGCGCCGGTAGTACCCCGTGAGGCCTAGGAAACCACGAAGTGCGCGAACGCTGGTGGGAATAGGCCAAGACAGCATGGCGGTGATCTTGGCTGGGTCGGTGGCTACACCCTTCTCTGATATAATGTGGCCCAAGTAATCCACCTGTCGACTGCTAAAGGAGCACTTCGAACGTTTCAGACATAAAGAGTTATCACACAGGAAACCGACCTGAGGTGGGACAAATGCTCGGCCCAAGATCTGCTGTAGACCAGAATGTCATCAAAGAAAACCAAGATAAATTGCATAAACAAAACAAAAGTTCAGGCCGCCTCTTATGGGAGACGACCCCCCTAGGGAACCGGACCAGTTGAACCAACCCAACCCGCCCGGTTCAAATAGTTTAATCTAAGACCAAGTGAACCAATAAGTAAAAGACTACTGTTCAACTAACTAATCAAAGCAGTAAAGTAATAAAAAAAAGGAGTCTGAGCATCTAGTGTAATCGTGCACAACAGATTCATTCAAAGGCAAATTACAGAGTAACAGAAACCCTTTCATAGTAATCTTCTTCAGGTAGTTTAGTCCAGAAGAGATCTGCTTCTGTTGCTTTATTACACAATAGTTCTCTAACGTTTTTACTCTCTAATATTAGCACACTTCATCATCCTATCACAGATTTGTTCACTAGCCTCAACATATTGAATGCAATGGTTCTTTCCCTGCGTTCTTTTTTTTTTGCCTACCTTGCTCTCAGTCCTCAATTTCCTTCCAAGTTGCTGAATAACATATGCCGTTCATAGTAAATCTCTCCGGATAGTGGTATTTAGTTCCTTCCATATAAATTCTGCTTCTGTTGCTATTTTACTCAATCTTCTTTTTCCTTTCATAATGAATCCCTTCAGCCTCAATTTATTTATTGCCTCGTTTCTGTTCTCTTACAACACCATTAATCTTTTCCAAGTCACGATGCCATGAAAATTGAGAAGAACGCAGGCAGCTCTTAACCCTAATTTGGGAGTTGCAATCAACAACTTTGTTATCTCAGACTTGGATCCCACTCTTGCAAACTCTATGGCTAGCAGTAGTGAACAGATGATACAAGGTACTAGTCAACTTCATCCCCAAGGTCAGACTCATGACCATCAGCCATTGCAGCACGTTGATCTGATTCCCTCTGTGGGGAATAAAACTGCAGGCCTCGCCAAACAAAGTATAAGTTTACTATACTCTGGTTTTAGCCGAACAAAGTATATATTTACTGTTTTTGAGTTCTGGGCGAACAGAGTATAAGTTTATTGTTCTCCTACCTGTACTACGGAAATATGGATCTAGAAACGCCAATACAAAAGTAAAATATATAAGAAAATTTAATGTCATTCGGCCTTGCTGCCTACATCCACGGGGTCACATAATAAATATTAGCGATGCTTATAGTACTATTAGAGATGTTTAAAAGCATCGCTAATAGTCAATTTTATTGTAGTGGATGTAGTAGCAACACATAGTTGTATGCGTCGATACTACCTTAGGTAGTAGCGACGCATAGACCTACACGTTGGTACTACCCTAAGGTTGTAGCAACACATAAACCTATTCGTCGCTAATATAAAAAAATTTTATTTTTAAAAATAATTTAGAATTAAA